>JBBBVM010000792.1:600000-1081110 GCA_037355625.1 Petunia x hybrida
AGTCTCCTGGAAACAAAAAATGTGAGCAACTAAATCACAAAATACAATGAAATAGTGAAAGTGAGTACTTACATTTAGAAAACTAATTACTTGATCCAACAGGGTTGCTGGTACACATTCAAATTCAAGTTCCTACATTTATCGCCAGTGAGAAAGAAAATCAATTCAGAAATTAGAAATAATGCGTCGGGAAAGATGGCCACTATGCCTGAATTGGCACTATAGTTGCTTTCAACTTCAGCTAAAGTGTGAAAGATTGTTCAACAAGACCTAAAAGAGGGAAGTATTTCATGATTATTATGATTAAGGTTTTTTAAGGAACAAAGTCAACTATGCACTCGTATAACGGTTAGTCGCGCATACCAGAATCAATAAATCTAATGAAACTTTATGGACAAAAAACGTGTGGTTCACATCAAGCAGTTAGGCAGGGAAATCACAGACACGACTTCCTAACAGCAAACATGTTAGTTCAATAAAGCCATCAATCACAGACAGAAACTGCTGGGGTCGAAATAACACGCCCTTGCATAGAAGCTAACAAAGCAAACTTTGAATGACGATAAATCATGCATAAAAATAGATATACCAAGAGAGACTATCATTTAAAGTTTGGTCAATTGACCTACATATGGAGGAGATGCATAATCTACTGATATTAGGAAAAAAACTAAATTATAAAGTCTCTCTCTAAACAAAATTCTCCTAACGACTACATTATGGAAGTTGTCGTTGTGTTCTTATGAAACTTTTTCTCCAAGATAGGATAAGACATAGGAAGGAGATTTACCCCTTTTAGGAGACTTTTTCCCTTCGTTGTCGTTGTGTTCTTATGAAACTTTTTCTCCAAGATAGGATAAGACATAGGAAGGAGATTTACCCCTTTTAGGAGACTTTTTCCCTTCCTTCAAGAAGGAGGTCCTAATAGGTTAGAAATTCAGGGCAAAACCCTAACAGAAACTTCCTAATGTAACTATGTACCAGAGGAAAGATGATACTCTAAGCTTTGACCAATATAAAATATCCCTCACCTCAACTCGATTACTGAAAATTCCAGCTGGTGTGACCGACTTCTGTGGATCAAAAGAATCTAGGTAAACTTCCATTGATGCTCTTAACCTGTGATGGAAAGAACAAATGTTTAGTTCAAGTACATGTTACATAATATAGAGATCCTTGTTTAATGCACTCTGGATGATGCATAATTATATTACGGATTTAAGCTTTGTGCACTGAAAGTGTGTACAACTTTTACATTATCATGTCACATTTACCTATTCTAGTAGGTCTACCTTAATTTTTTCATTAACTCAAATTCCACTTTTTTTGTGAAGGGTTACCTACAAATATCTCTTGGGTGACCTGATGATGTAAAATATCGTGTACATTGATATTACACAAAACTTAAACTCTTATATTATAACTATTATCTTCTTTGATAAGATAAAGAGCCAAGTACCCCTAGACACGCAATATAGGAATGGACAACTGGCGCATGGTGTGAATCACATGAACTCTATAACCTCTCCATTATCCGACAACCCTCTAAGTTATTGCCTCTTTTTAGTCTATTCAGATGCTAGTGGCCATTCCGACTCAGTTCAACATTAAATTTTCAATGTTCCTTGTTGATGATTACTCAATATGTACTTGGATTTTTTGTTCTCCATTTCCAACCGATGTAGTGATAGACTAAGTTACTCGGACTCAGGTATCCGACATGGGTACGAATCTAGAGGTCGGATTCGGCAAAATCTAAATTTAGAGGTTCGGGAGTATGGATCCGGACACGGATACGGGTGCAGGGATCCGGCTAAAATTTTTTAAAAATTCTGAAAATAAAGTCATAATCCTTAATTTCAATTCTTCCCAAAGAAGTCCTCTTCCCCAAAATCACTGCCTCTTCTCCATTAATGTTGTCTTCAACAAAGTTTACCTCAAAACATAAAATTACAAAATCAGAGAATGTTGACAAAAGATAAAATAGAGACAAAAAGACTATAAATTTCTGCATAATTTTTAAGGTATGTCATTTTCAATGTTTTCTAATCTGTAATAACCTTAACTAGAGAGTCTATTTGTCAATAGATTTCTTCAATCTTTCGATGGATTTTGATCAAAGTATCCTTTTTTTTTACCGCATCCAGTGAGAATCTTGTGTCGTATCCATGCCATATCGTATCGGACACGGGTATGGTGGCACTTTTGAAAAGTCCGAGTAACTTAGGTGATAGATGTGTCACCAACTCTTTGACAACAGTAGTAGGTACAACTCCCTCCCTTCAACTCACTAATACACAGTATTTGACCAACAATATACAAAATTTGATCACCTTTCTCCAGAAAACATCTTCATCATTGTGAAGTCTAGCAAACTCTAGTTCACATGATCATAAGCATGTTAAGATATGGCCCTACGGCCTAACTAAACACCAAAAGGTAACTCATGAGGAAGTATTGTCCAAGGCCATATAAAAGGACTACAACCCCTTACTTCAACCAATTTGGGACTTGACACTCCCCACACTCGGAATTGGAACTTGAGCATGGATAATAGAACATGGGAGTCCAACACTGTGAGACACAACAACAAGGATCAATGGATCTAGCTTTGATACCATGTTGAAATATAGCCCTGGGGCCTAACTCAACCACAAAAGTTAACTATTTTTTTATGACACAGCCCCAAAAGTCAACTTATAAGAGGAGGAATGCCCATGACCATTTAAAGAAACCACAACCCATTCGCTCGACCAATGTGGGACTTGACATAGCATATTCGACATCCAGTTTGCGTAGAACTCTTGGTTTCACTTTCTTTCTCGTAGAACCCACTGCCTTAGTTGCCATCAATAGCGCACTTAATATATGTCTACCTTCTACAAATAGATTTTGAAAGGTTGACTTGCCCAGCATCTTCTTTAGTGTATGGAAAGCACCTTAGCGATTTCTTTGAAGATGATTCCCACAAACTAATGGGGTCTATAGTCCCGATGTTTCATGTTGCCTTCATTATGATGGAAATGAAGGATGCATTGAGGCTCTTTTAATTCAAAAGTAGTTTCTTGAAGTGTGTCTCATATTGAAGAGCTTGTACGTAGGCTTCATAGTCATACATGTTTGATAAGCTAATCCTCCGAGTGTATAAATGTAGATTGATATTCTGAAAGCACGTCGGCCCTCACTTTCCTCAAGAACATCTTCAGCAGCAATGTTTTTAGGTTTCCAAGATGAATGATATATGTATATACTTAAAACCTCACAGGTATATTGGGTTAAAGATGCTGTTGGGGTTACAAACTGTTTTAGCTTTTAAGGGGAAGGATATATGTGAACGCGCTCCAATTTATGTTACATCCAGTGACCCCCTTTCAATAGCAGTCTGGTCCTACAGGGCAGTTCTTCAAGACTGACCACATCTAATTTTCAGTTTCAATTTGATGATACAATATGCGTCTACTTATTTGACAGTAAATAATAGTTAAGAATGCAACTCCTGTTTTTTCACCATGTTTGATATACAGCTTTTTCCCAATCCTTGTCTTGTTCTGATTCTTACACAAATATACTTTGTGTGATTCTTACACAAATATACTTTGTGTGACAGTGTATTTATCTGTGCTAGAGGGAACACTATAGAACGAAAAAGTTAAAAAAGAAAAAGATCTTTGACAAGCTCATTGTAACACGCCTTACCGTGCACAATCAGGGTTATCTTGCAAGTACGATCTTAAATCTTGAAAGCACCTTTCCTCTAAAGTCGTGGTTGCATAGAAAGTAGAATCTGATGGGAGCAACAACTTTTGAAGGACCTGATGTACTAATAACTGCAAAAGAAATAATAACACCCGCGCTCATAATCATAGCACGAATTTATATGCTAAGCAAAGAAAATAAAGTCCAGAATACAAAGGAACAACCTGGGTGAAACCACGTAGAGTATGATGGTGTGAGGTCAACAAAGGAATTATACAAGGCAGTAATGCACTCAAATGCCTGGACTTGTACTCTTCAGTTGAGTGAAGGATGATATTTGCAGCTATAAACACATAGGAAGATAAAGCCTGCAGTAGTAATAGTAGGAAGAATAAAAGAACTACTATGTCCAGCAGAAACATGCATTTACAATTTCAAAGTCTCGTTGAATCCCAATCAAAGGATGTCGTTTGCCCTTATAAGTACAGGTTTTCCAAATTAGTTTTCTTCACCCAGATTTGACCAAAAAAAAGTCGAATAAAAAGTTAACAATCGTGAGGAAATTATTATCCATTCTTGTTCTGTGTACTTGTCTATCGGAAACAGCCTCTCCACCTCGGTGGGGGTAACGTCTGCGTACATCTCACCCTCCCCAGACCCCACTTGTGGGATAACACTAGGTATGTTGTTGTTGTTGTTGTTGTTCTGTGTACTTGCGCAGAGGTCATGCTAACCTTTGATGTATCATTCCAATTTATCCATAAAATATGAAGTACTAACTATCTTATATATATTATAAAGTGGAATAAGGAAGAGGTCACCTGAGGCCTCATATTATAATCTTGCAGAAGTGGTATTAATTCTTTCCCAACCTACAAAAGAAAAATGAGCAAGACTGAAATCCCCATCTACTAAATGAATCAAGATGCTCTTGACAGAAAAGAGTGAAAAACCCATGTTTCGATTAATAATTAACGACGTAGTACTTGCAACAAGGCTCCTCATATAGGAGTTTAGCGGTACATAGAAGTTTCTTAATACTTATGTTCCTGATTAGTATGACATAATCAGTAAGAATGTTTGACACATTATACATGATGATTTTCTTGACTTCCAACAACATAATCATTATGAATATTTATTCAACAGATATAATCATCGGTAACTCAAGAAAACAATTCATCAATAAATAGGGATAAAAGTAATGCAATAGTGGCTGCCATACTAAACCAATACTGCATGTGCAGTTAATCCAAATTCAAATTAACCATAATACTGAATTGTGTCATCTCGTCTAAAAGCTTAAGGCGTTAGAGAATGCACACCTTTATTTACTTCATTATATCTCAAAAGAGACCCTCATGTGCGGGGCTGATTTTTCTCACAGGCCCAACGTATGAAAAATTCGCTTCGGCAATGGGTGACAGTGAGATTTGAACCCAGGACCTCTATCTGATAAATCATATACCATGTAAAGAAAGGACTTCCGGCCTAACTCAACCCCAAGAGCTAGCTCATGGAAGATTGTCTAGGATCATATAAGGAGGCAACAACTCATTGTCTCAATGTATGTGTGAGACACTCTAACATCTTCCAACCCACACAGGGCTAAACATCTAATGTTTGGACAGCACAACATGGAAGATATCACGTATTCAGAATGCATTAGATATAGAAGAGGAGAAACACAAACAAAATGGTGAAATGAATAAAAGTAAATTGAAGGTCCTCTCAGTGAAGAGCATCAGGAGGATGTAAACCACTTATTTTTACTTTCAGCTAGGAGATGGTAGGAAGATAAGATTTTGGCATGATGCTTGGGTTTCATTCTCCCCTCAAACAACAATTTCTGGACCTTTTTGCTTTGGCTTCCAATCAGGGAGTCCTTCTTGCTGATTATCACTCTAATCATGGGTGGAATTTTGACGTCCGGAGGAATTGTAATGATTGGGAATTGGATAGTCTGCTTATAGCTACAGGAGATAGGAACTCTATCATTTTGTGTTGACAAACAAGACTGCCTGGGCTGGAAGGGGTCAAAAGGAGGAGTTTTCTCTGTGAAATCATGTTATTCCATCTCTCTGAGTATATCTATCCGACTATCCCTCATTCTCCTTGGCCTTGGAAACAAATCTGGAGAAGCTGCACACCATACAAAGTTCAATGTTTCATTTGGCTGGTGGGAAGAAATGCTTGCTTCACCCAGTGCAATTTACAGAGAAGAGGACTGAACATATGCAGTAGGTGTCTTCTCTGTGAAGCGCATCAGGAGGATGTAAACCACTTATTTTTGCACTATAGAATAATAGTACAGCTTTGGGACATGCTTCTCACTCTTCTTGGAACCAAATGGGTTATGCCTAGATCTGTTTTGGAACTTATTCAGGGATGGATATATCAAGGGATTGAAAGCTATCCGCTCAAGCTTATGGTATGCCATCTCGGCAGCAATCTGGTGGAATGTTTTAAGACAAATGTGAAAATATACTTGTTCTTAAGTTAAAATGTATTCTTATGTTATCTTATTGGGACAACACAGCAAATGTAAATGTTTCTCAAGATGTTGAGGCAATGTTTGACTTTTCTAATTCCTTGCACTCCCTGATTTAATTATCAGGAAGCTTGTAATTTGGTTTCAATGCTCCAGCATAAGCTTGTTCTTGGTCATTAATCTACAAGACATTACCTAACCCTCAAAAAGAATTGTAGAAGGAAAAAGCGCATGCCAATGTTTGACTTTTCTAATTCCTTGCACTCCCTGATTTAATTATCAGGAAGCTTGTAATTTGGTTTCAATGCTCCAGCATAAGCTTGTTCTTGGTCATTAATCTACAAGACATTACCTAACCCTCAAAAAGAATTGTAGAAGGAAAAAGCGCATGCCCAACACACACAAAGATATATATATATATATATATATATATATATATATATATATATATATAATAACAATAACTAATAATAATTTTTTTTAAAAAAATCTATTTTATACTGGCATATAATTTTATGTATGATAAGGTTAAAATACTCGCAGAAAAACAATAGGTTCAAATCAACATACTAACAAGACTAAAACCTATTCCCAACAAGTAGATATCACCTATATGGATCTTTTTCTTCCATTGTGGCCTATCTTTAGCTAAGTCCACATTGGTTCCAAGAAGTCGTTGGTCTTTCAGAACAACTTCCTTACATGTGTAAAGGATGGTACAACATAATAAGGAAAAATAAGCTCTATACATCAAAATCAAATCTTATAAATGGAACAACAAAACGGTGAATTTATCAGAGTACTACATACCAGCAAAGGGAAGTTCAAGTAGACATGGATTGCAAAAGTTTCCAAATACTGTCGAACCGAAGGGAAATTGTTTCTCTACATGGAAAGAACAATAAAGGTTATTAGAATCAGCAATGCAACTGCTCAATAAAGGAGGACAGGCATTTTAGCACATATGGAAAACATTATATCCATTACCCAAAAAAGCCTCAATAAAGGAGGACAAGCATTTTAGCACATATGGAAAACATTATATCCATTACCCAAAAGAGATATTGGCTTTATGTACATTTGTATATTGCATTATTTGCATGAAGCAGCAGATGCTAATGAAACTATGGAGAATTTTGACATACACTCCCAGAGTCCAGTCCTCTTTCGTTTGACTTTTCTCTTCTTCTTCTTTTTTTTTTTTTTTTGGCCGGGGGTGGGGGGGTTTGTGGTGAGGGTGGGTGTGGGGTGGGGAAAATTTTGATGCTAGTAGCAACATGTCTATTTTTTATATTTCTAGATATGCACAAACATTTTGGAAGGACATTTAATCTGTATATAAACAAACCCAACAATGTAATTATTGCAAAAATATAATAACAAAAATAATTGTAATTCTAATTGCTCAGTAATACAACAATGTTGATATCTGTTAGCCAAATTTCTATTTCTTCTTTGCAGATGTGCTAAAAATTCTGGAATACCCCATAAATGAATAGCCATGTATTACTCAAAAAAAAAAAAAAGTGGGATCGATCCATGTATAATAGCTGGCAAATCCTAATCCTATCTTTCTATGGAAAGTTAACACTGCAATTAGATACGGTAGCAGAAGAAGCCTGTGAATATCTAGCACAAACATCCCAAACCTAGAGGTGTGCAATTCCGAAAATGTTGTTATCTTAAGACAATCGGTCAGCCAAATTGGCTTTCTTCTATCTCTTACTTCTGTCAGGTGATGATAACAGTCAATCAAGAATCAAATATATAAAAGAACAAACAATAGATTGCCCTAGAAGTACTTACATAGAGAGATACATGCAAGTTATGGGTAACTTGCTGGACTATATCTTGATCAACAAACCGTGCCAGAATGCATATCATCTGCCATGCACGAACTTTGCGCCTATGAATCTGCCAAGGAAGCGGAAAGATAAGTTCTAATCACAACACTGGTTGAGAAAAGCTCAACAAACTTAGAGAAGACAACAGAATTAGTGTGCAGCTTGCATACTTACTACTCACAGACTATGGAACTTAATCATTAAAAGAGAAAATTTACACCATGTACCGGAAGGCACTCATCTAACTCGGACAAAGTTCAATAGAGCCCTTAGTGAACTTCTAGAACTACAAGATCTATAACCAGAAGAACACATGCATCCAAGAGAAATCACAAGAACTGGAGTGGTTGTAGGAAAAACCAGAATAACTTGACCGTTTCCTATCTTTGGTTCCTTAAGCTTATAAAAGGCCGTGAACGAAGTACTTACAGCACTGTGTTTTTTGCACAACTCCTTAGCTAGATCCTTGTCATTCACCTGCATATACAATCTAGAAGTTGGTCTCTCCACGAGTTATGTGAATCATAAGTTCAGAATCCTCCATCACTTTCAAAATTAACGCCTCCAAGAAGAATGAGAATAAAGTTTGCTAGTCAGCATTGAATGTATGAAACTCACATGTGCTTGTTACAAGCATAATTGTTTAGTATCAGGATTCAGGTACTTAATATCACATACTTAAAATAACTTCTTATCTGTATCATATATGCAAGTACACAGGAGTATTACTGTCTATAAAATGACATATTCTTGCATTAAGTGCTCATTTGCAAGTTTATACCAAAACCAAAAACTTGGTGTATGCTAGCTGGAAATTAAAAACCCAAACCTACTTCATTTCTTATGTTGGGTGTTTGGGGAAGAGAGGGGGGGGGGGTGTGTGGGGATTAACCAGGGAAGAAGAGCAAAATCCAATACCACCAAATCGAGAAGTTCCAGTAGGAACATTTTGCCAGATACAAGAGCAGCACTACTGTTCCTATCTTCATTGTGCATAGTGGCTATATCGGCAAGTCTATAGAACATGACTGCCACTGATACACGTGCATACAGCTCTGTGTTGATGAATTCCTGGTAAAAAGCCAGCATAAGATCACTCCGATCAGAAACTAGTTGAATGACAGGAGATTTACAGGGGGAGCCGAAATACACTAACGTTGAATACCATACACAGAAGCTAAAGAAGAACAACTTTTGAATAAGCTGCACTAATTCTTTTCCAACAATATGAGCAAAGAATAGAAACAAAGATAGAAATAACACCTAAAGCATGAAGCAGTAATCGCTTACAAAATGCACTTGATCAACAGCTCATCATAACAATGAGGTTCTCCAATTAAAACAGATAATGTGTTCCCCACTTCACAAACTACCATAATTTTGCTACTCTAACACATCTAGTTGATTGCATTTTATATTTATACACAATACTAACTTAAAAAGAAAATAAAGGAAATATTTATATAAAACCTTTTTGTTCATTGGTCGAAAATTCCAAATCCAGAAGAGAAATTGCATTTCTCTCTTCTTCTGTGTTTTTTTTTTTTTGGATGAAGGTAATATACATTCTCATTCATAACATGGCCTGCTTAAAAGCACAGCAAGGATCTTAAGACAGGTGACAAAACATAGGTAGCAGTTTATCGGAGCTTAGTTTAATTAAGACTTGCCTTTTGGCTAAAAGAAAGAGTTGGTGGCATAACAATGATTAAAAAAACAGAAGCCGTGAGGAAATTAGGGGCAATAAGGTCAGTGTTCTTCTAGATTATCGAAGAACAATAAAATGGCATCAATCAAAAAACCGCCTTCATTCTTTTGTAACAGCGGATCATGTTTGTAGAGGGTAATCTCCAAAAAAAAGATGGTTTAACTTACTTCAGTCAGCTCAGGATCTGGGCTTTTAGACAGCACTGATACTTCAATTTTGGCATCACGATTTTCAGATAATTCAGCTTCAAAATCCTCATCAAATGCAACTGAAGAGGGATTAAGTTGCACGTGAAAAACAAAACAACTGTCATCAGAAGCTGTTAGTGAAATGACAGAAAGAATACTACTCCCCATATTTACAAGTAAACAACATAATCGATGATGAGCTAAACTGCACTGATATGAAAATTAGGAGATACCTGAACCATATAGTGTTAGCAACTTTAGCTCTTTCATATAGAACTTTAAAATACTTGGAAAAGCTAGCCAAAGTCCAGTTAAATGCAAGGCGGCTAACCGAATGGTTCGTGGACTTTTAGTACCTTCCTCAAGTATTTTCTCCACTAACTGCAGAAAGTGGAATAGTTACTTCTCCAGAAAACTGGTAAGTAGCTAACTAAGAGTTTTATCAACACACACAGCAAAAACCTGAGCACAAACATATAGAAGGGAGAAGACCACCCACCCACTTCAAAGGTCCAGGTGCATTCTCATGTTCATGCATTTTCTCGCTGCCAAAAACAGAAAAGTGCATTACAGAAGACAGAAGTGCAGCAATAGGGGCAATTCTCCTTTTGTTGCAACTGACATGTAAAATCCAAGAAGAACGCACCAGCTTCCACATCATCTGTAGCATAATTAGTGAGTATTCAATAAGTGATTCATCTGATACCACATGAATGTCTACCCACGATTTAACACAATGTCAAAGTGATGTATCATTTTGGAAAGAGGCAGGAGGTAGAATAAGGAGGAACAAGATGAAAATTTTAACTGGTTCCAGTTCCGACAACAAAATTGAAAGATGTAAATGATCTCAATGGATTTTATTATCAAGTTTTGACATAATAATCACCCCATAAATACCACACCTAGTATTATCAATAGCTCCTTTAGCATCTATACGCCATTGAGGTGTAAAATATTTTATGCCATTGGAAAGAACCTCTGTGCAGGTCTGCAAGCAAAACTTTGGTAGGGTGTGTCGGTTGCGTATGAGAGATTATCCACCACAGCTGTTCATTTTCTTTTGAAGAGGTACACAGTAGTATATGAATAGAAGCATAGTCTGGCACTAAAAAGGAAACATCTACCAAAGCTGTTATGCTTAGCCCTAAATTTCCTGGAATAATAGTCATATTAATAATCATAAGGTAGGGGTAAGGTCTGTGTACACCCCACCCTCCCCAAACCCCGCTTGTGGGATTACACTGGGTGTGTTGTTGTTGTTGTTTGTAATAGTCATATTAAACCTATCAAAAGATTAGCATAATATCATGTGCCTGATATCTCATCAAAAAGCTTAAATTATACATATATTTATAAACCTAGAGAAAGTGTATAATAGAGTGCCAAGAAAAGTTGAGGGACGGGCCCATTATCCACCGCGCTTCAACCATGCGCCACTTGCCCTTCGGGATTTCTCGATTTTTTTCTTAAAAAAAAGTGCCAAGAAAGTCCTTTGGAGCCTTTTCAAGAAGAAAGGAATTCATATCAAATATATATATCAATATCATAAAGGACTTGTATGAAGAAACCTGAATAATGGTAAGGATACAAAAGTTTATCCTAATTGTGGGTTTACACCAAGGATTTGCATTGAACTCATACTTGTTTACCTTAGTTATGAATGAGATAACTAACTATCAAAATAGAGGATCAATGTTATCAAAAGCGAAAAGTGCACAAAAGCGCAAAGGTTTGTTTGGGTACTAAGCACAAATAAAGTATGGGATTTTAAGAGGAAAGGCGCAACTGAAGAAAAATATGCGTTCTCCAAGACTAATAATTATAAGCATGGATAACAAATAAATCGACAAAGAAATTGGGAAAAAAAATTAAGATAAAGTGAAACCTCAATTGTTTAATGTCACCAATTCAGGATACGCTCATAGACAATGAGAAGTATGCCTTAAAGCCTTGATGACAAAAACGAAGCGCCCATTAAGCCAGGCAAAGGGCTTAGCATGCTTCAGGGCTAAGCGCGCCTTTGAAAACACTGTAGAGGATATGGTCTCATGGTGTATGCTATTTGTAGACGATATTGAGTATATTGACAAAACTAGCAAGGGTGCCAACCAAAAGCTTTACTATGAATAAACGTGCCAGAGAGTAAGGGCTTTAGAAAAAAGTAGAAGTATGGCAAAATATATGCACCGCAAATTGAGACAGAGAGAGATGGGAGATGTGTATGGCATCACTACTCCCTTTGGCAGCATCCATTAATTCAGAACTGAATTTGAAAGCCATCTCTCATATGAGAAGATAAGGGCCCCCACAGAGCGGTGGGAAAGCAAAGGCATAGTAGGAAGAAGAAGTATGAAAGCTGCAAATCTTTCCTCCTCGGGCTGCATCTCGCATTCATGCCCCCGTTTGACTCCCATCGGGGATGTAGTTGTAGATAGGTTAGTCTTAGTGGATCGTTGGTGAACCGTAAAAATAGCACACTAGTCGAGAAATTCTATAAGAGTAATTGAAAGAAAGTTATCGCTATGCTAACCCATCTCATAGGTTTCATAAAAGGTTAATACGGATATCAGGTTTTTTAATTTAAGGGTTGTCACTTATTATGAACAATAGAAAAGGCTAACCCTTTAGATTATCGCTAATAAGGCTGAAATGCATCTAAAGATCTTGTAAAAGGGTAAGCCAATACACAAAAAGAAGATAGACAGAGAGTGAGAAACAGGGGATAAGCACGTGTGTCGAGGAACTCTTGGATAGTGATTAAAGAGAAAGATGTCGTTACACTAACCATTTCCTAGGTTTAATAAAAGTCTTCATAGGTAACCCATGCAAGAGACTATTGTCCAATTGGTAAACCGCCTGACTTTTATCTATTAGCCTATTATAAAGGAAACACTTCCATTCACCTTTATTATGTGTTTAACATGTCCCTTCGCGTGCATACTGGTTCTTTTTTTGTGGCCAAGCACATTGTAATTTTCCAAGATGATTAATAATGAAAAACCGGACCAGGCTTTTATCAATCTCATGTTTAAATTATGTGAACTACCTCATTTAAAAGTATAGGTTGTGGAGAGGAATTTTGTTTTACTTTTTCGATAATGAAAAAAAAAAACTAAAAAAAAATTCCTCTACAAACTAAATTTCTAAATGAGGTAGTTCACATAATTTAAACAAGAGAGATAAATGATTTTATGGAAAAATTATGTACAAATAGTATTCCAAAAAGTAAAGAATTACATCATACTGTGATTGTGATTTACTACAAACGACATCCATCTTTCGTACACACTAGAACCTCCTGGGTGCACCAAAAAGAAACTAGAATGAGAGGTTATCCTCAACCGTACATTCATTATCTATTTCGTAAAAATTTCTCTTATTTCTTTTCTCCCACGGGGCCTACATGAGAGCTAGTGAGATAGTGCCTCCTTCATTATGTCCGGTATCACCCATTGCATCCCGAACGATCTCAAGATCTCACGTCACAAGCAAGTTTCCATTGGACAATGTAACCCATCTGCCTTTTCCGCAAATGCTCAGCTGTAATATAACTCCCCTTGTTGTGAACCAAGTGAAAGAAAAACACCTTTTTTTTCACCACCCACCTCCATCGAACTAACATGAGATGTACTCAACCTGTAAAGTAGTTCAACCAGGCCTTGGACTTCAACTAATTCCCAGTCGTGAAAGTTCCCCATTGCCCAAATCTCCCAATAACTCCCCCAACCCCCCCCCCCCCCCCTCAAAACCTACGAATATGTTGTGCTGTTGGCATAATATCGTCAAAACCACTAATAGACTAGAAATTACCTAACTTATGCTTCGTCTTGAAGAGATTTAGTTCATATACAACATGAAAAAAAAATTAAAATTGATAGTTAAAACAACATACAGAAACTAAGGTAACACATTAAAACCACAGGTCGAGCCTACCTCAATGTTTATGCCATGAGAAGCAGAAACTATTGAACCTTTCTTTCCTAAAGCTAACAGCTCCATGATCAATCTGACAGATCTCAGCATGGGTAAAACAGAAGCTTCTCCAGCGTTCTCAAGGCTGCAACCATATCAATATCTACCTCAGTAGCAGTAATTGCATTAGCAGATATAAAGAAATTTGGCACTGAGCTCATATCCTAGATGTGCAGTCAAATCGATGGGAAGCTCGATGTGTTGAAGAAATGTAGAAACAATTCTCCAAAGAAACCTTCTCATTCACTAACAATTTCAGCTACTAAATCTTACTCCCTCCAGTCCACTTTATTTGTTGTTTTGGCCTCTTTTGCTTGGTCCATAATATTTGATTTTTTCCAGAAATCAAGAAGGTATTAATTGCTTTTTTGCAAATGTTACCCTTGCTAGTTGCTATAAATGACGCAAAACAAAGGTAAGTCCGTAAGTACATCTTGAAAGGTGTATATAGTCAATTACATTGTTAATTAATGCTAAAAAGGTGATTTCCTTAATATGTGTGAAAACAACAAAAACATCAAATAAAGTGGACCGGAGGGAGTACAACTTATATGCACAGATAAACCTTCAATTCTCACAACTAAAATTAATCCAACCATGTTGTTCTCACCAAAAAACAAAACGGAACAAACATAATATAAAAAGAGTCTAAGCTTTTCAACATTAGCAAAGTTTAAATTTTAAAAATCAGAAGAATAATTTTTTTTTTTTTTTGATGAGAAAGGTAAAGAAAAATCAGAAGAATAATTTAAGACAAAGTGGTCTGAGGTGCTGAGGTGGGAGTCATGGAAATGTAGGTTGGACTGGGCGAACCAAAATATTGAGGAGAAGGGATTGCCAATTAGCAAAAGGAGATGAGATGGAACTGTAATGCTAGGAGCAGGTTACACGAGGCTAGGAGTAAGGATGTCAAAAGTGTTGGTTACTGCAGAATAGACAAGGGAGGAGCCAGTAGGCACAAAAGCTTAATTTGGAAAATGAAAACTTTCTATTGACAGAAATTGTGCGACTCATTTTTGAATAGTTTAGATAAGAAACTAACCGCATCATTTCAAATTACTAGTCGAAGAAGTCTACTTCGACAAAGGAGAGTTATCCTTAGTCCATACTAAATTCATAATTCAAAGGTAAGTGTAATTAACTCATAACAATCTCTACTTAGGGATTGCTAAGCTAATACATATGGTTACTTACCTGTCAACAAGATCATCAAAAGTCCATCTAACTGTTGCGTCTGTGAAGTAAAAGTTACGTTTTCTCCAATGACTTCCACTCGTAAGTGCATGATTTGAAATTGATAGCAGCAACTCGAGGCATATCCACTGAAATCATACAAGATGACCATCTTAACAAGGGTAGCCACATCAATTTCAACAAGCACAAGTAAAATCCTTACAACGAAATAGCAATGCATTTGCAAGTTACACCAGAATCAGCAAGTAAAAGAAGAAACTCAAACAATTTCACTGATCGTCTAAAACAATAACGAGTAACGTAGACTAGTGGTATCCCCAACAATTACCTGATATATTTACTACCCGAACTGCTTCCCAAAAGCTAACAATCTTTCTCTTCGCTTTTGATGTCTCAATAATTCAAACAAAAGGTAGTAAATGAATATTATTTTAAGCCTGTTTTCTAATAAGTTATTACTTTAGCGGTTTTATTAATCCATTTCTTGACCAGCCAACTTATTTCACCTGAAACTAGCATGTGTAGGTAGCAAAATGGAAACATGGATGACATTCAAAACTCGAGATGTCAGGTGGGAGATCAATGGGTGCAGGAGCTGCTACAATTATCAGCAGGAGCTGTTGTCGATATTGATAACGTCCCTGGTTCCTCGATTCATTTCGTGGGGTGGAATCCATCATCACAAAGCGATAAGGCTACATTTGTTACTTCTAGAGCTTGCCTATTTCCCCTAGCCTCAGCTGTAAGACATTTGTTATGCAAAATCAAAGGGTGCAGGAGCTGCTACAATTGCTTCAGCGGGAGTTGCTGTTGGTATTGGAAATGCTCTTGATTCCTTGATTCATTTTATGGCGCGAAATCCATCATTGGCAGAACAGTTATTTATTTGGTTATGCCATTTTTGGCCTTATATGTATTATCACAAAGCTATAAGGCTACATATTTATTTTCTATGTGAGACTGCCCATTTTCCTACCCTCAGCTGTAAGACAATTGTTATGCTTTGTGTCTTTCAATTGCAATATCTATACCAGCTTTTCCAAATGTGCTTGTGTCATCCTTTCGTCTGTGTCATGGTTTTTCATCTTCACTACTTTTAGAGGAGATACAAAAACTAGTTAGCTTGCAACCGAGCAGCAGGAATGCAGATATATGTTAGGGTAATTACATGTTCTTTACTTTCATTTTCAGGTGATGCATTAGTATGATAAGTATCAGTAGCCCTTCAATACCACATACTATATTGAACAACTCTCTTGCTCAATGCCACCATCATGCTCCCTTTCAGTCTTTTGCGTACTTTTTAAGATGAATATCATAAATGCAATATGCATACACAAGATATTTTTGATCAAGTAGAAAATTTTATAAAATTGCATACACAAGATATAATTAATGCAGATACCAAGTAAAGGTAATACAGATCACCTTCCAGTTCAATAAAACTGCTCGCCGTGTCCGTGCCAATTTGCCCACTGCAATTATCTTGTTGATGTTCTGAAGCAAAGTCCTGTGTAAGGATTCCAAGACTGGTTTACCATCATCTTCTAATGGAGTTAACTCATCATTTTCTGTGACACGATCCAATGACAGCAGAGAAAACATGGCCACTAATCCTTCCAAAGCACCAGCTACTGCTTCATATGCTGCTACACAGATTTCCGCCTCAATCTGTTTTAAGAATTAAGAAAATAGATAATGGAAGCAAGTTATTCATCAAAATCAATTGGCCGTTACATTTTAATGTACACCTATGATTATCAAAATCTTACCTCTGAATCACATGCCAGAGATGTACTTATCTTCCAGCAAAAATTCCACAGATAGGTAACAGTAGGCTCGAGCGAAGCATCAGTGCCAAACTGTGCAGACCAACTGGAGATGGAGGCAACCGCTTTTGTAGATGTCACCTGTCCAAAGGTTTGTTAGAACAGAAAATCAGCAACCTATAAATCTGATCACCAGAAAAAAAAAAAAAAAATCAAACTAGACGAGTCTTGGAATGAGGAGGAAGGACTGCTTGATAGTTCAAATGTTTATGGAGAAGCAAGAATACTGTTTCTTTATGTGAAGAAAAACTATTCAACCACTTACAACAGCAATTCCACAAACACCCCATTTATCAAAGGATCAAAGACCTCTGATATTTAACAGAAAAAATATGTAACCTTTATATCTTCTTTTTTTTAAAAACAAAAGAGATGCAAACATGCTGGCTGTGGGATGTAACCTTTATATCTTACAAACTGCTAAAAGAAAAATTACGAGTATACCTGAGAGAAATTACAAATAAAGTTCATGATGAAGTACATCTTGAAAACAACATGAGAGGAACTTAATACAGAATTGAGGAATAAATAGCAAAAGATCCCCCAATATTTCTAACAATTATGATACATCTCAATGCAATGCATCAGCTAATAGTTGTCTTCTCATTAGTGAATGAATCTAAAGTGTCTGAGCAGAAATTAGTGTTGAGTTCTGTCGAGACATTAAAAGCTTCATTTGAGCACATACCTATCCAAACGAGCTGCCAAGTACCCTAACTGCTAGAGATTATTGGTTTACAAATTCGCATTTAATTCGAAGAATGATATAATTTAGAGATTCCGCATCAACATTAAAGGCCCGCATTAATGCAGTGTACATGCCCAGACCAACATTATGTACATAACTCAAAATAGGATCATACAGCCTGCAAAACTGAACTGGTCATTGAAGATGACAACCGTCGCTGACTTGGACCCCCTAGCCTTCCTCGGATGGAACCAGAAAAATCTCCACCCTCTTCCATGTGCTTCAACCAAAAAATGCTGCATGACATTCCAGCATAGGAGACTAGTGCATCCTGTAAGCAGGAAATTCAGGATTTTAGAGAACTCTCAGAAAGCCATAAAATGAAATAACAGATAAGAGTCCAGGTAGCTAACCAATATAGAGAAAAACAATTCAGAAAACTCCACAAAAATGATCGAGTTTTTCATCATTGAGTATTGGCCAACTTTGTCAGAAATGTCAAGGCTTGTCTTTAAGTGTCCTGTTTTCAAGCAGTCAATAGCTCTCCCTTGGAGAACTTGTAGCTCATGGATGAAGCTCAAGAGAAGGATAAGAAATTTCACGGGTAGCCACTCCAAATTGTTGTTATGATCGCATATATTAGCACCATGGTCTTGAATAAACTGCATACATGTTGCTACAAGTATTACAACCCTATAACTGGGACCAAAAACTATTACATTATTTGTAGCTCAAACAAGCTCTGCACATCAAACAGGCACTTATGCAACAACAACTCCCACCCTCCCAAAAATCCAAATTCTCTTCCTAAAAAGATAAAGACGAGAAAGCACATCAACACAACAAAAGCAATCATAGAAATGAAAATAGTCATTTATAGTTACTCAGAACTTCACAATATAAGACAAGATCATAAATGATCATACTCGACAGAAGGTACAACGTAGACACACCTTTTTTTGAAAGGTTAACATTGGGTACAATGTAGACACTTAAACAATAAAATGAGATCATCTGGTCACCTGAAATTTCTTGTCGATGTCATTGATAAACCTTGAAATACATGGGTTTGTCGGTGTGACACTTATGATAGAAGGTGTAGAAGAGCGCGAGGTAATATCATATGAAAGGAAGTTATGTCAAAACATTTAAGATCTTTTGGAATCCATGCAAACTAATTGAAGAGAAAAATACGATGGAAGCAAAAGATCCATATAGTGATACTAACCAGATGACTTACAGCTTAATCGTGTTGGTACACTTACATAAGTCAGGTGTTTCACAAGATTCTTTTTAGTTTGTGTAGAGATGTGTATTGACAGCCAAGATAAAGTGAACTTCCAGTGTTAGAGAAAACTTAATGTGTATTGAGGAAACAGATCATTGAGTATTGTAAAGAAACTAGTCCAAATAAAGTAGAATAGTGTTGAGGATTCACATAGCCAAACCTAGCTAGTTTAGAGTTGAGGCGTAATTTCTGTGGTTGGGTGTTTCAAATAATCTGCCACGATAGTGCAAAAACAGTAAATTATTGTGGAGGGCATGGCAAGGTCATTATTTCTAAGAAGCATAGAGAAAGCAAACCGTCAATATTGGATTCAAGTCCTCTTCTTCCTTGATAACAAGAAAAAGCACCCTTGTCCATCTTTTTGCCGCAGATCCCCAAGAATCCAAGTCTTCGTCATCAAACGTAACACAAGTATCATTTTCATGAGAGGAACTTATCAACTTTCTTTGGTAACCAATGAGTAATTCCAAAAGCTTGAAATTTTCTTGCAGACAGCCAGTTATAGAAGGCTTCTTTACGCTCATCCAAAGCCATTCTTGCACCTTTGATCTCAAAGAACCTAAAATTGGCAAGGTAAAAGCACCCTTGTTCAATATTTGCAAATAGATGAATAAAAGAAATCAGCACGCCAGTAAAAAAGGAGTGCATAGACATTAGATACCTCCATAATCAGTAAGTTCTCGTGGCAAGCTTGAAATGAAAAGTAGAAGTATTTCAATAGGAACGTCAAGAGGAATCATCACAGAAGAAGCAGCAGCTAGAATATTCTCACAAACTGGAGGAAACAAGATAGATTACCATGACTCTGAATTCAAATATCTGATGTTGAAATTTTGAGCATTACCAAAAATCTATTATGGACCTTGGTGCCGGTAAGATGGATTGAAATGTTGTTTACTGCTTTCAATGATATATCGGAAACTTTCGAGCAAGTCTGCTTTATCACTCATGTAAGACTCCTCCTGTGCAAATTCATCTGGCAAAATGACTGGTGATACATGACATACTCCAATAGTACAAGCCGCTGAAGAAATGCACTTTGTAAGACACATTAATCCAGCTCGTCCAAAAGATTGCCTCTTAGCAATGGATGCCAAACTTTTCAGAAAAGCAATCCGACTCCTGTCATCAAATGAAAATTTAAACTAGTAATTAAATTGACATTAAACTACTATATCTCAGTTAACCCAAACATCAGGTCAATATAGTATCTTCCCCTGTGTAGAGCTATATATCCTGTGCAGAAATCTTTCAACCTCATCAATTTTCCAGTCATGTATGTTTTACTAAAGCATCCACATCCATGAAAAAGTCCAATTTCCAAGTTAAGTACCTTGGCTACTGTGGCTGATTTAGAATCTGCATTTTGAATAAATGAGGAAATGCATCTTTTAGAGAAGTATCACCACACCAAACTTCAAGCAAAAACCTGATAAAGTTCCTTTTTCCTACCGAGTAGCCTAAAAATATGTGAACTGTCTGAACTCCTTTTTCCCCGTTTATACTCTCTTTCATAAGTAATCCCATATGTTTGGATCACCTCATCTAAACACCATCCAAGGTGACTATTCATATAGTTCACTTTAATCACTTCCTTCCACAAAGTAGTTTCCACATGTGCAGACTTCCATTACTATTTCCTTAAGGTTTAGTTTAAAATAATTAGCTTCCCCTTTCTTCTTTTTTCTTTTCTTTTTTTTTTTTTTTTTTTTTTTTTGATAACTGAGATTTATTTGAGGTCCAGTGGAGCATAATTCGAAACACCATGAATAATGGTCCACTCCTCACCCTTCCCTACTTAAAATACTAGGCTTTTGTCTGAGGCAGAGCTCATGACGTGCAACTATGACCTAACTCACAAGTTAGGCCTTTACCACTATACCAAAGCCCTGGAGGCAAGCGATATCCTTTTTAACCAGAGCACGACTTTCTTCAACTCACGAATAGCATTCTTTCACCACTTAGTCAATCCAAAAAAATATTTGGGAATTCTAATCCTCATATTACCTACAATTGAACAAAAACTATCAATATCTGATAGCATACCTTTCATCCAGATAACTACTGTATTGGGAAAAAAATCGGGCAGCAGCTTCAATTGTCCAGGTAGAGTAAACTCCTCTTACGCCTATGAAACATTTGCACAAACAAAAGAATTAGTATAGCTATGATGCATGTATTCCAGCAGTAAGTAGGAAGGATAAAATGATATTATTAAAAACGAAGGGGAAAACCCCCGGATACAAGCCATCTACAAAAAGTAGAGAACCTACACCAAAATAAAGTTCTCCATGAAAGAAACCCAATCATCTATACACATTGGAGTCTTATTAGTACACCAAAAAGAAACTAAAAACTAAAGACTATTTTGCAATTTAACAAAATCACTCTCGATTCCTTCAAAAGCTCACATTTCTCTCGTTTCATAAAATCCACATAATGGCTAATGGAGCAACATCTCATGCTCTAGGTCTCCTCTTCCTCCTTCTAAATGTCCAATTATACATCACCTCCTCCACCGTACTCGGCATCACCCATTGATTGAACCACTGTCTACAACCGTGTGAAACAACCTGGCAATATAACAAGAGATACTCAACATGTTTCTCCCGAACTTCTGCACATGTCACACAAACTAATATAATTGATCCTTCATTTCCTCAGATTTTTAGTTGTCAAATATCACTCCCCTAGCTTCCCACCACGCAAAAAAACTCACCTTTCTAGGCGCCCTTGGAATCCAAATGGAATGAAACGGAGGCGCTATTAAATGTTTTTAGATCTTTTCTTTAATCAAGCACTCCTTCTGTCACATTTAATGTGATGGCGTTTGATTAAGCATGTGTCACAAAGAAAAAGACTTGAAACTTGTGTCAAACAAGCCATAGACATTTATGTGACTATAAATCATCTGGTAAACGGTAAAAGGGGAAGTTTAAAGTCAAATTATTTTTAAGTACATAAAGGTGTCATTCTTTTTTGGATAGACTAAATAGGAAAGTGCACCACATCAAATGCGAGAGGGAGCATAAGTTAATTACAAAAGGACTAAGAAAGCGTTGAAGATACCAAAGAAACATAGGTTTCTTCTCCTTTCTCAAAGAGCTCAGGAAGTCCATAATTGTGTCAAAATGAATTAAATCTTTAACATTGCATCAATGGCTATGTTGATCTCACATATATCTTCTCCACTAGAAGTTATGCTTCAACTTATTGATTAGTTTCAATCCAGGACTCGCGTTAATGGTTAGTCGTGTGTTTGGGTTTTGGACTCCTAGTGTTTTGCTTTTTTTGTAGTGACTTGGAAGGCTTGGCATTGGATTGTTGTTTAAGTAAGGTTTTTGAAATTTTAAACGCTAATGTGTGGTTATGAGTATAGTCAAAAGCAAAGATAAAAATCATACGAAAGTGCTAGAAGTCTCCTACAACTTTAACGGAAAACTCCAATACTTCTTGGAATCGAGGTGGCTAGATCAAATAAAGGGATCTTTATTTTCCAAAGGAAGTATATTATGGATCTCTTGAAAGAAACTGGTATGCTAGGTTATAAGCCAGCTGAATCACCCATTGAAAGTAATCACAAGTTACAAGCAGGGATTGGAGAGTCAGTTGACAAAGGGAGATACCAGAGGTTGGTTGGGAGACTTATTTATCTCTCTCACACTAGACCAGACATAGCCTATCCAGTTAGTTTGGTTAGTCAGTATATGCATGATCCCCGAGATCCTCATATGCAAGCTGTCTTCCACATCTTACGATATCTGAAGTCCGCTACAGGGAGAGGTTTGCTTTTCTCTAAGCATGGTCACCTCTTAATAGAAGCCTTTACAGACGCAGATTGGGTTGGATCTTTAGATAATAGAAGATCTACCACTGGCTACTGTACTTTTGTAGGAGGGAACTTAGTTACTTGGAGAAGTAAGAAGCAAAGTGTTGTTGCTAGATCCAGTGCTGAAGCTGAATATAGAGCTATGGCCCAAGGGGTTTGTGAACTTCTTTGGCTACGAAGGTTACTGAAGGAATTGAGAATGTTTGGAAAAGGGAAACTTTCCTTGTATTGTGATAACAAGGCTGCAATCAGTATTGCTCAAAATCCTGTCCAGCATGATCGAACAAAGCATGTGGAGATTGATCGACACTTCATTAAAGAAAAGGTTGCCAATGGTACCTTGAATTTGTTGTATGTTCCATCAGAACAACAACTGGCAGATGTGCTCACAAAAGGTCTCAGCAAAAAGGATTTTCACACTTTGGTTTGCAAGTTGGGCATGCACAACATCTTTGCACCAACTTGAGGGGGAGTGTTGATAGTTATTATAGAATTATCCTTTTCCTTATTGTATTGTAATTAGTTATGTTTCCTTGTTTAGCCCTAGGACTCATTGTATAAATATACCTCCTCATAGGTTGTAATATTCATTCAGAAATAATAGAAGAATTTTCCTTCTCTCTGAAAATCTTCAGATGGAAATGATTTAGAGTTTCCACCACATCAGTTTTGATTATCTCCCAGGTCGCTTGAAAAAAGGCCATGGTGAAACCATCTGGTCCTAGTGCTTTATCAGGAGCACATGATTTGATAGTTGCTAATATCTCATCTTCCTCAAATGCCTTTTCTAGCTCTACACTTTCCTCCTCAGTGATCCTGGCTATTCCTTCAAACTCAGCAGTAGGCCTCCAGTTTTCATTCTCCGTGTAAAGCCTTTTGTAGAAATCAAGAATTTCCTTTTTAATCTGCTCTTTTCCTTCCACTATGACAGTGCCCACCTTGAGTTTATCAATGTAATTGCGTCTCTTGTTTGTGTTTGCCATTTTTTGGAAATACTTGGTGTTTTTATCCCCTTCTTTGAGCCATAAACACCTGGATTTTTGCCTCCAGGACACCTCTTCGACTTTGGCCAGCCTGTGAAGCTCCATTCTTAGGTTTCACATTTTGTCGGTTTCATCTTGTGACAATATTCTGCTTTCTGCTACCTGATCCAGAGCCATTAGTTCATCCAAAGCTCGGTTTCTCTGAGAGTATATTCTGCCAAAAACTTCCTTGTTCCAAATAGATAGGTCTTTCTTGAGGAATTTCCGTTTTTGCATTAGAATGAAATCAGGGCTCCCATTGGGTAACCCTGCCACCAGCCCCTAATTCTGTCAAGGAATCCCTCTGATTGGAGCCACATGTTCTCGAATTTGAAGCTCAGGCAACCCCACCAATACTTAAGGGCTAAAAATGGTGGATTGGAAATGGAGCTAGCACTGATTTCTGGTTCCACCCCTGGCTCTCTGATATTCTTCTCATCGAAAGTACCCCCCCTCTTATTAACCAGGTAAACTTCATACGAAAAGCTTTTGAAAGCTCGGCCCAAGCAACGCCCAAAAGCCCATGCCTTTCTTGGTCGGACCAACCCAACCGGCGATTTCCGACAAGTCTTTCTGAATTGGAAGAGCAAGAAGCGGAGCTTGAAGAAAACTTTCTTTCTCTTTATGGATAGACAGTCTTTTTCAAATTCTCCTTCTAATTCATCTTCCCAGGTCTCCATTTTCGAGGAGCAAAGGTTTGTGATCAGAGAAAACTTTTGGGAGAGCTACCTGTTTTATTGAGTTGAAACTTCCATTCCATTCTGATGAAATCAAAAATCGATCAATTCTTGAGGCCTGGATTGAATCTTCCCCTCTAGACCAAGTGTAATATGCCCCCGCAATGGCAAATCAATGATGCCCAGATCTTGTATAATATTTGAGAAGCCTCTCATTGCTCTTGATCTACGGATACAGTTAAGCCTCTCACTTTCGAATCTGCAAACATTGAAATCACCTCCTATTACCCAATTCTCAGTCCATATTCCTCTTATGGCTGCTAATTCATGCCACAATTGGTCTCTCTCTATGTTTGAATGAGGCCCATACACTCCCGTGAAACACCATCTAAAGTCTTCTTGAAGACTTTCAAACATACAAGAGATGGAAAAAGAACCTTGTTGCATACTGATGCAACTCCATTGCCTTTTGTCCCACAAAATCACCACTTCTCCTCTAGTTCCGCATGCTTTGAGTTCTGCCCAATTTGCCCATCTATTACCCCATATTTGGTGTGTCAACCTTGTTGTCCAGTCTTCTATTTTTGTCTCTTGAATGCATATAATGTCCACCTTCCATTTATGAATAAGAGATTTCAAAGTAGTTCTTTTATCTTTATTATTCAGCCCCTGCACATTCCAGCTTAGAATTTTTAATTTCATTCGGAGAATGATTTGTAGTACCTGCTGTCCAGTCTTCTATTTTTGTCTCTTGAATGCATATAATGTCCACCTTCCATTTATGAATAAGAGATTTCAAAGTAGTTCTTTTATCTTTATTATTCAGCCCCTGCACATTCCAGCTTAGAATTTTTAATTTCATTCGGAGAATGATTTGTAGTACCTGCCCCTTTCACACTTGTCACCCCCGTCATAGTTAACCAAGCACTTCAACCTGTCCATTTCTTTTTCCTTCTTTGATTTGGTTTTCCTGACTTGTTTTCCTGCTGATGTTGATTTCTTCTTTTGCAGCTGCAGTTGTCTTTTTTGTTCCATTCTCAATATGATATCCAAAAGCTCATGTTCAAACCCAATGACGTTGACCCCAAAAGCTTTGCATGCTTTAACCATGTGCATTCTTGTCCATCTTGATGTTTCTATTATGGCTGGAGTGTGAAGAATCTGAGAAGAAGACCCTTCTCCATACCAAGGCAGCATGAGAATGTCGTTTGGAGAAGAGGAAGAAAATTCAGATTCAGAGCTTGTTACCAGGGATCTCTCTGGTGTCGGCTGCAGCTTGTGTAGGAGGGAGATAATCTTCTCTACAGTTTCAGCCATGTTGTTAGCTTCAGAGTGGGTTTCAGCCATGTTGGGCTTGGGCAATCTATAGGGTCTGATCGAGAGATGGGCCCTACTAATTTCCAATATGTCTGTAGCTTTTTATTAACTTTATGGGCCTTTCTTTTTGGGCCTTTAGAATAGTATTGATGGTCCACTTTAAAAGATGAAAAACTCTTTTCCTGAGCCTCAATATTTGAATTAGAGATGCCCACGTGCCCACTGGTTGATGGGACTTCTCCTTCTGTTTGTACGCTCGAGGGATTAGACCCAGCGTCCACTTGGACCTCTTTTCCTGTTCCTGTAGCTTTTCCGGTGAGTGCTATTTTTCCGGCAGTTTGTACTTCTTTTCTGGTGAGTGCTATTTTTCCAGCAATCCCTACTTCTTTTCTGATGGGTTTCATTTTTGGAAGGATATCTGGAAGAATCTGAATTTCAAAGTTCCACCCACCAACCTCAAGTTGTACTTCTGCTGGAATTTCTTTGTTGGTTAGAGTGACACAGATTCTTGCCCAAATGAGGTGCGACCTGCACTTCGTGTCCTCGTCAATGCCAACATATCCACCACATAGCTCCCCGATGGTGCGAAATGTGTCCAGCGACCAAGCGTGAAGTGGTATTCCAACAGCTTTTATCCAGCAATTTTCAGATTTTCCCATTGTTAAATTCGACCCTGTAACTGGAGACCACCATTGCAGAGATAGGCGTCTACCGTTCCAGTACCAGTCCCCAGCTTGAACACGCACGGCTTCTTGCCTTGATGGCAGCTCAAACAAGAAGAGATTATGGTTCATGGTTGTCACTTTCAGCCCCGCGCTAACTTTCCATCTGTTAAGGAACCATTTTTGAATCACCTCTGGGTTTGGACTGTGATTGAAAGGGTCGTTGAACCTACCGATCAAGCACTTTGAAAGGAACTCTGAATTTCCTTGCACTGCTTCACTGCTAACCTGCATACCTTCCGAGTTAAGTTCAGTTGCATCGGTTACTTTGTCTGGCCATTGAGAAATCCTTGCTGATTCAACATATGCTTTGGTTTGAGGAGAGGCTTGGTTGAATCTGGGGTTAGAGTGTTTGAGGAGAGGCTTGGTTTGACTAAATGTTTCCACTCATACATCACATCTGAGAGGCCTTGTCCTTATCAGAACCCTTTGTGTAATCCTCTTCTTTTTATAATGAATAAAATTATTGATAATGAGAAAATCTCTCATATACAAGCAGTGCACCAAAAAGTAGAAAAGTTTGTGTAATCCATAGTTCTTGAAGTTAAAGCTTTTGATATGCCAATTTAATGAGCTGCTTGTAAGAGCCACTTAGCGACAAAGGATAACATGGACCACAAAGACACATAAGTGCGCTATAAGCGATAAACATACCAAAATCTTTGTTATGCACAGGATCATTCAGTCCTTCTACAAGTGAACCAGTTAAGAAATTTTGCGGAACCAACTTCACAAAGTGGTGGTATTTTGTCCACTCTGTACCCAAAAACGACTGCATGACCAAGCACCGAACTGCACGGGGGGAAAAGAAAAGGAATCAAAAAGTAGCAAAATGGCAAAACAGCATTACACAATCTATCAGACAAGTTTTCTATACTAATTTATCCATGTACCTTGAGGATTATCATGACAAAAACCACGCTCCCACAATACAGTTAACCACTCAAAAATTTCCTCTAAGTTGTCCATCCATGTTCGGGACACATTTCCATTCACAAGTTCTGTTGAATTTTCTGGAGACAAAGAGGAATGAAGCAACAAGGTCATCTGCATGGAAAATTAGTTATAAAGTAGAGTGTTTGTCAGTATGTGATAGTGATGATACATCCCATAAGACTGGAAACCATAAACTTCAGCAGCAAATTAAATCACACACAAATGGAAACCTGTACGAAAAATGCATAAAGTCAAGGAAAAATATCTGGAATAGAAGTGCACCATAAGATCACGCACTAATTTATAATCAGATTTGTTAAATCATAAATTTTTACTCTTGCTTTGAGTTTTCAAATCACAATGCTCAAGCAAAACACCTAAAACTAATTCCTCTATTTCTAATCAATAAATCAATAAAGCATCATAACAAGAAGGTTCAGGGAAATTCCTTCATCACTTTATCGATTAAAAGGCACATAGGTAACTGCCTTTTTGATAACCAACAGATATTTCACAGCTATGCAAAGAGATTGTGAAAGTATTTAATATCATGTGATCAGACCTGGTGACTCCAAGCTGCTTCAACCAAGTGGGTGCCATACTCTTCAAGCATTTCATAAAGAAGAAAAAATGCCTCCCATTTCTGGTTGGTACTGGAGAGGAAATCACTTGTTTTGCAAATTCTCCCAACTCCCAAGGACTCAGCTTCCTTCTCAGCCCACCTTTCCTTTTTAGTCATACCACCTGAACTTCTTTCATCTATGGTTTTAACACTGGTCTGATACTGGTTTTTCTCATCTAAATTTATGGTTCTCTTCAGTATATATAAAGATTGCTTCCTCACTAAGCTCTCCTTATCAACCTAAGAAGATTACAGATATTAGATTATAAATAAAAAGGAAGACATTTGTAGGAAGCACTTTTATCAAACAACGGAAACACTTTATACCAAGCCTTTCTTCATTTCATCCAAGAATTGTTTCTCAGACCTCAAATCAAACATTTCTGCCTTGCTACTCATATAAACATCTTGGCATGCATCAGCATAAGTAAAGAAAGACAGGTACAGAGAAAGTATTGCATATGCATCTCTTCTTTCCAGAGGGCCCAAAGAAAACAATGTCTTGCAACTCTTCCAAAGCTTCTCTAAGATATTGTTCCTTAAAACACAATAAAACAAGCGCGCATAAGCCCAGAAACCAGACAGCTATACATCATTCAATAATCATGTCAATGAAAAAGCAAGAGAAATTTACCGAGAAAGTATATAGTGCTGTCCATTAATTGAGACTTCAAAAGCAGAATGAGAACGAAGTGCTCTGAATATTGAGGGCAGGAAAAAGGTAATTGCAGAAGACCGATGCTCCAAACTTTGTGAAAGCATTTGAATTGTAATATTCGAAAGATCCCAGAGCAACTTAGTAGAAAATAAATTGGTGCAGTATTCATCTGCGCAATCCAACCTAGATACTGCTCTCACTGTATCTAAATTTTGCAGAGAAGCATCCAGTATCAAGGTTAAAATATGACAAGAAACAGGCAATGGGAAATAGTCAGGATTGCACTGCACAAGATTGTCATATATCTCGTCGGCTCTTAACTGGGCACACATATTTAGTGTCCACTGCAGCCCCAAATGCTGGCCTTCTGAATTTTTAAAAGTCAGCAACCATTTATAAGCATCTAACTCTTCAATTTGAATCTCACCCATAGATAGTCCAATCAATCTTAACAAAAAAGGAATAATGGTTACTTCAACAACACCCCAACTCTTTGTATCATTGATAACATGGAAAGTCATACCTGCAACCTAAATCCATTGTCACTCAGTGGGAGAACATAGAAACATAATTTTGCCAAAATAAATACTGCATCACATATAATCTGAAGTCCACAAAATTTCAGAACTTATATCCGTATTCAATCGAATGGATACTTTTACCTTGTTAAATAATTCACGATCAATGGAATGAACCAGCTTCATCAATGGAAGAAATATTTTCCAAATCAATAACTGCATACTATCAGCCCCTGCAGAGAAGGTTTAAAAGTTATCAAGCCAGTAAATAGTTTTAGACTAAATGAAAAGATCTGTAGCCTATACTTAGAGTACAACAAAAAATCACTGGCTAACGAACTAATTTGCAAACCTCTCTAGACCACAATGGTTAAAATATTTGGAGGAATGAATATCACCCTTTGATAGGCAAGCTCCACAATAATGCAACAAACACGCACAACCAACGCAATTCTAGAATTTTGGTATGACAAGCCACAAAGAAGTTTTCTAATAATTTTATTTTAATATGCGTTATATTTTGTATGTAAGTGATACAAATGCAGCAGTTTTTAAAGTGGATAACTGATGACCACTCAGTCTAGGTGAATTACCAAGTTGACCTCAAAGGGCCCTTCTACTTGTCCCACTACTATCTACCACTTGAAGTTCAACAACTGTTAGCTTCTTGAGCATGTGCCTAAACCATTAACTATTTCCTATATTCTAAATGGACTGAGTTGAAGGAGTTCAAAACAACGTCTGACATGGAACAGATTGAAACAGTGATACCTGTCTTATTTTATTTTAAAGAATCAAAATTTATGCAAAAGATAGTCATTATTTTTAGTAGGAAAAATGAAACAAAATGTCAAAGTAGCCATTAAATTATAACTGCCCCATTATGTCTTTCATTTTGTTCGTCTATAAATGCTTTATGGGTTATTTTTTCTTTCTTCAATCTTAAATGAAAAAGAAATTTATCTTTTACCCTTTCAATAAAAAGATAGCCATAATTCAACTTTTCTTTTGAGAAGGTAACAAGTTTTATATATAATATATGAACAATTCAACACAAAGGCTGTGTTGAATCCATAGTTACAGTGTTCAGAACATGATTACAAAAAAATATGTCCTAGATCATCTTACATGAATCCAATACTAGTCACAAAAATTCTAAAATATCAGTTAATGATTCAGTGTCATTTATGAGCTCTTCTTTTCCCCAAAACAAAATGTTAAAAGACGATTCATCTTTATTTTTTGTACTTGACAGCTTGCATTTTCAAAGCATCTTGAATTACTTTCTTTCCAAACAGTCCACCATATACAAGCAGGGACAATGCTCCACCTATTTCTTCTTCCATTTGTTCTTCCATCTCTATTCTAGCAGGCCAAAACTTCATATGTCTTCCCAGGCATTGATCATACGCTTCCTCTCATGTTAATGAAGATGTTCCAGAGTTGCTAAGTGACTGCACAATGCAAAAAAAAGATGGCTAATTGTCTCTGCCTCCTTACCACACAAATAACATCTTGAAACAAGTTGTATCCCTCTTTTTATGAGGTTACCATGTGTTAGTACTGCCTCTTTGGCTACTACCCAGGTGAAACATGCCACTTTATATGGCACTTTGACTTTCCAAATATGCTTCCATGGCCAAAAGCAGATCTAATGGTTTGTCTGATTCAGGTCCCTCCCTATATGCCACTCTGACCGTATAATTTCCATCTTTGTCTCCCTGCCACCATAACGTATCTTCCCCTAGTTCCAGACCTCTGAAATGTTCCAATGACGCGTAGAAATCTATTAATCTATTTATTCCCAGTCATTCAAAAGTCTCCTGAAGGTTAAGTTCCACCCATGAGCTTAAATTGTAGCATCTTGCTGTTGATTCAAATTGAAAATATCGGGAAATCGTAGTTTCAGACTTCCGCTTCCCAACCAGTTATCCATCCAAAAGGATGTTTTCATTCCATTTCCCACTCTGATAATTGTCTTCCCCTTAAGTTTAGGCCAAGCCATAATTCAACTTTTGGTTCAATGAAAGCGTCATCAGAATAAGCAACCTTAATTTAAAGTTGATGGTCCGGCAACTTTGAGGGGGAGAAACTTTTAAATTACCATTCGGAATGCAACAATTCCAATGGACCTCATAACAGAAATAGATAACGATTATCAAGTCATTTTATTTTACAGTCATGGGATAAAAAGAAACTGGTAACTTCTGGAAGTTTATATACAATTCTTTTATGATCAGAAATCCCCGAAAGCAAGCAGCACACGGTTCAAAACTCGATGGATAACGGTTCACCCCTCTACATCCACTTAAATACCAGTTTTTCGTCTCCAGAAAGAACTAGTGATGTACACCTAACCCACGCATCACGTGCTGCTTTTATCACTAAAATCGGAGCCCTAAAGGGCTTTTGGAAGTATACCATAAAAATCATTAATGGCTTGAAGATGAGCAGGACCCAATGAGAAATTCTAAAATTTGGTTATTAGAGATAAGAATGTACTAAGAGTAGTGTTGGTTGTTGTTGGTAGGTTCTTTTTATTAACAAGTTCGGTAATTTTTTTTTTTTTGGATATGGTAAAGTTTATAAATGTATAACCAGCAACAAGAGTGTGCTTAGTAAGCAATTACAAGCTTCTGTCAACTATAACAGCGAGTGTAAAGAATTGAAAAAATCAAGCATGGCCTCAACATCCTGAGAAACATCTATATCGCCCATGTTGTCCCAAAAAGAAAGCAAAATGATACATTTGAGCTTAAGACTAAGTATATTCTCCTTTTTGTCTTCAAAAATTCTAGCATTTCTTTCTCTCCATATTGTCCACCAGATCGCTGCGGGGATAGCATTCCATAATTTCATACGGATACCTCTAAGACCCCTGTAATTCCATGCTTATAGAAGATCTAGAACAGCTCGAGGCATAGTCCATTTAAGACCCAACAGGCTGAAAATCATGTTCCATAAACCAGCAGTGATCCTACAATGCAAAAATAGGTGGTTTGCCTCCTCCTGATGCGCCTCACAGAGAGGACACCTGCTGGATATATTCAATCCTATTCTTTGTAAATTACACTGGGTGAGGCAAGCATTTCTACCCACTAGCCAGGTAAAGCATTGAATCTTGGTAGGTGCACTGCTTCTCCATATTTGTTTCCAAGGCCAAGTAAATGTTCTGATGGAGGCGCCCAAGAAAAGCGTGTAGCATGACTTAACAGTGAAAATTCCATCTTTTTTTCCTCTCCAGCATAGGCTGTCTTGCTTATGTGGGTTGATAGACAAAGCTCCAATCTCTTGAAGCAATAAACACACTCTATCCAACTCCCAATCGTTACAGCTTTTTCGAAAACCAAAATTCCAGCCATGGTTGGAGTAATTATCAGCTACAAGAGCTGCCTGATTTTAAGCCAAGCTAAAGAGGACTGGAAATTTTTGTTTAAGAGAAGTGTGGCCCACCCAAGCGTCATGCCAAAAACTTAATTTTCTTCCGTCTCCCAATTTAAAGAAGGTGTTGTTGAGAAAGACCTCCCACTGTAACCTGATTGTTTTCCATACCGAGAAGCCGTAGGGGCTGGAAGATGACTTTGCAATCCACTGATTAGCCATCCCATACTTAGCTTCAATGACTTTTCGCCAAAGAGCTTGTTCCTCCTTTGTGAATCTCCATAACCATTTGCACAGGAGACTGTCATTTTGAACTTTTAAGTTTTTTACCCCCGAGGCCACCAGCTTTCTTGTCTATCACAACCACTCTCCGGTTAACTAGGTTGAAGGTTCTTTTCTCCTTATTCCCTTGCCATAGAAAATCTCTTCGAATCTTGTTTAGCCTTTTGGCCACCGTGGAAGGTAATGGAAATAAGGACATGGTGTAATTGGGTAAGGCGTCCAACACACTGTTTATCAAAACCAGTCTGCTACCTAGCGAAAGGTATTGTCTCTTCCAGTTGGATAGCTTCCTTTCACATTTCTCAAGAATGTTGTCCCATATAGCAGTGGACTTGTGTTTGAAAGGAGAACCAAATAAGTGGTCGGAAGTGCCCCAATATTACATCCAAGAATTTCAGCTAGTTGAGGAAGATTGTGCACATCGTTTACCGGAAAGATAACACTTTTATGCATATTTATAAGTAGCCCTGTGACAGCTTCAAAGAATAACAAAATGAGTTTGAGATATAAGGCTTGTTCAACCTCGGCATCACAAAAAATCAAAGTGTCGTCTGCATAAAGAATGTGTGAGATGGCGAGGTTATTCTGATTTCTTATCCCTGCAGTAAAACCCTTAATCCAAGTCTGTTCCATAGCCATATGCAACATATTGCTGAGACCTTCCATGACTAGAATGAACAAGAAGGGAGAGAGGATCTCCTTGCCTGAGCCCTCCATATGTTTGGAAGAAACCATGAGGGGTACCATTGATTAATACTGAGAGTCTGACGGTGGAGATGCAGAAGTGAATCCAACTTATCCATTTTTGGCCAAAACTCATATCCCTTAGAAGTTTTAGAAGGAAGTTCCAATTAATGTGATCAAAAGCTTTCTCGAAGTCAAGTTTACACAAAATACCTGCCTTCTTATGTTTATGCCTTGAGTCTAGACACTCATTTGCATTAAGAGATGCATCGGTGATTTGTCTACCTTTAATAAATGCCAATTGAGAACTTCCGACCAGCTTATCGATGACTTTCTTGAGTCTTTCTGTGAGTAGCTTAGAGACGATCTTGTAAAAACATCCAATTAATCTAATGGGGTGGTAGTCTCTGATTTCTTTCGCATCTGATTTCTTCGGGATCAATGCAATGAAAGAGGCATTCAAACTTTTTTCAAACTTCTCATTTGAATGGAAATAATGCAATGCTTCCATCAGATCCTTCTTAATCACAGACCAACACATTTGAACGAACCCCATACTAAACCCATCCGGCCCAGCAGCTTTATCAAAAGCACATTGTTGAATTGCCTCAAGAACTTCTTGCCCTTCGTTATCTTCACTGGATATGTGAGGAAGGTTCCCCGAATTCCAAGAAGGCCTCAGCGAAGGAGCTCCTGAATATAATTCTTCATAAAAACGCAAAATTTCATTGCAAATATTTTCTGGTCGTCCAGATTAAGCTCTCTATTGATCATTAGCCTATCGATGTGATTGAAACGTTTGTGAGCATTTGCCATCTTGTGAAAAAACTTAGTGTTTTTGTCCCTTTGCTTAAGCCAAAGACACCTAGATTTTTGTCTCCAAGAGATCTCCTCCGACTTGGCAATTTCTTCTATTTCCATGAGCAAATCAGCCTTGTGTAGCAGTTCAGCCTCACTAAGATCCCTGTTTTGTGCAATTTCATCTAGTTGTTGAATGACTGAGAGAGCATTAGTCTTTCTATTTTCCAGATACCCAAAGCAATTGACGTTCCACTCTTTTAGCTTTACTTTGAGCATTTTCAGCTTGCTAGAAAAAATGAAATCAGGGCGACCCCGAATCTGGAATGAATTCCACCATCCGTGAACCAGTTCAACAAAACCATCTGCTTCCAACCACATATTCTCGAATTTGAAGTAAGATCTATTATGTTGCCACTGACCGCACTGAAGAGCAATGGGCGTGTGATCTGAGGTGGGCTTTGGCAGCAGAACCTGTTTGATGGAGCTGAATTTATCATCCCAACCCACTGAGAAAAGGAACCTGTCGATCCTCGAAGCAAAGCGATTATTATCCCCCTTGGACCAGGTGAAAGAACCACCATGAAGTGGTGGATCAATAAGTTCAAGTTCCTCTATGAAGTCAGAAAATCATTCATACTGCCTGAAATTCTCTGGTTATGCCTGCGTTCATTTGGAAATCCCGACTCATTGAAATCGCCGCAAACCACCCATGGATCATCAGTTAGGCCACAGCTGACAGTTCAAGCCACACATTGCATCTTTCATGTCTGGTTAGAGGAGCATAAAGACCAGAGAGTGTCCATTTGAAGTCAGAGTTAAGGCTAGAGAAAGAAATGGATAACGAATGATTCCCTTTCAGAATCTCCGACACAGACCATGATCTGCTATCCCATAAGTCAATGATACCACCTTTAGTACCTTCAGCATCCAACACAGCATAATCTGCCCACCTTCCGCCCTAAAGTTTCCTAGCTGTCTTAGCAGGCCAAATCTGCATCTTAGTTTCTTGGATGCAATAGATGTCTGCTTGCCACTTTCGAATCATGGATCTCAGAATTCTTTGCTTGCTTCTCCCATTTAAACCCCTGATATTCTAAGAAATAATTTTCAGCTTCATTTATAAGACAGAGTCGGGACTTTCCTACCTTTCCCCTGCTAGCACTTTTTTCGTAGTTCACATGAAACTCTAGATTCTTGACTTCCATCTTCATCTTGTTCTTCTGTGGTGATGCTGTGACAGTAACTTGTTGTTTTTTTAGAGCAAGTTTCCTCTGCTCTATTTTCATCAGATAGGCTACAGTATAAGCATCAGTACCATTGAACTTAATTCCTAGCATTTTCCCCACTTTCACTGCTTGTTTTTGAACCCACAGAGAAACTCCATTAGCATCGATTGATGTCAGGTCCTCATGTTCCTCAACTTGAGAACCATTTTCTCGCTATGTCAACAGTAATGCATTACCTTCAGCACAAACAGGGACAAACTCATCTATGCCATCTTCAATATTAACATGCAACTCCAAATGCTTTGGACTTGGATAATCCATGAACAAATCATTGACTAATCGTGAAGCCAGAACAGAGTGGAGGGAGGATGCCAGAGTCAAAGGGAGGGAGGAGACAGGTTCCAGCTAAGTTACTCGAACTTTTCAAAATTGCCGTCGTACCCGTGTCGGATAGGACACGGGATTCACACCGGATGTGGTCAAATAAAAATGGATACTTTGACCAAAATCCACAGAAAATTGAAGATTTTATTTTGACAATTAGACTCTCAAGATAGACACTGGAAATGAGATACCTTCAAAATTATGCAGAAATTTATAGTCTTTTGTCTCTTTTTCATCTTTTGTCGACATTCTCGAATTTCTGATTTTATGTTTTGAGGGTAACTTTTGGGAAGACAACTTAATAGAGAAAAACAGAAATATTGGAGAAGAGGACTTCTCAAGAAAGAATCGAAATTAAGGATTATGATTATAGTTTTAGAATTTTTGAAAATTTTTAGACAGATCCCCGCACCTGTATTCGTGTGCGGATCCATATCCCCGAATCTCTAAATTTAGATTTTGCCGAATCCGACCTCTAGATCCGTACCCGTGTCGGATACCTGTACCCGAGTCCGAGTAACTTAGGGTTCCAGAATTGTAATTTGTGGAGTGTAAAAATTATTATTGGAGTGGGCTGAGCTAGTAATGGGCTGTGCTGGAGGAGATGGGAGAGAGTTGTTTAAAAATGTAGTTGGGTTTGGATGGGCTTGAGTGAAAGAGGGTGGAGTTTCTGGTAGAATAGGATGGGTTCTAGGAGTTTGAATTGGGTGTTTCAGGGTTGGGGATTTGTGAGTTTAATCTTGGGTTAATTTTGTTTGTTTAAGGATTGGGCCTTTGTTTTTTGGTGCTTGGGAATTATGAGCAGAACAAGTCTGTGAGGTACTTTTTGGGGTAGAGTTGTAATTGTTAGGGGCTGTGAAATTCAAATTTGAAAAATTTGACTCTGGCACTTCTTGGGATATGAGTCCCACTCCTAGGTAAAGAATCACGAAGGACCCATGGGTAAAACCAAGTCCCTATTTGAGCTAATTATTGGCCAGACTTCATGAGCATTCTCCAATGCAAAGCAAGTAAGGATTTCAGGCCAAACAGGGATTTTGAACACACGACCTTCAGCTTCAATCTCAAAAAAAATTGGGAATATCTTCAGGTTTGATTTTAATGCAGATTCTAGCCCATTTCAGAAATTTTCTCTCTGATGTTCTCTGGTCCAACTTGATAAAACCCCCCAGTTTGTCTCCAATCCCCCTAAACAGTGCGTCCGACCAGACATATAGAGGAATTCCGACCAGCCTGACCCAAATATTGGTGGGATTTGAGGTTGGAGTGATGAAACCCAGCTCCGGAGACCACCAATTCAGGTCCAGCCTCCGACCAGACATATAGAGGAATTCCGACCAGCCTGACCCAAATATTGGTGGGATTTGAGGTTGGAGTGATGAAACCCAGCTCCGGAGACCACCAATTCAGGTCCAGCCTTTGAACATTAAAAAACCATTCTCCTACCTTAATTCTGTTTGCCTCTGCTACAGATGGGAATTCGAAGAAAATGTTAGCATCATTTAGTTCGGAAATTTGAATCTGAACCCTCCATACATGATGTGCCCAACGATGAAGATCAGAGATGAATTTGGGAGCTAAAACAGAGCTTGCAAGACGGCAAGATAGGCATTTTTTTAGAAAATTCTTCCTTGATGATAAAGATTCAGCATTTATTACAACCCTGTTGGACTTGGGTACTTGTGGTTTTTGAATTAAATTCACTGGAGCAGCAGGCCATTTGCTAGGCTGTGAAGCATTGGCATAGCTTCTGTCCATAACAACATGAGGAAGAGCCACTGGACAGACACTCTTCTCTGTAAATCTCCAGACTTTGTCAGCTATATCTGACCATCCAGCATTCAATGAAATTTCTGGAATAATAATGGACCTTCTTCTATTTTTCTGATGCATGACAATCCTGAGGAACCTTCCATATCTATTGAAATTCTGGAAGACTGTAAAAGAGTAATGCTGATCTTTCCTTGTCCATCTGCTGCTAACATCACCTGTTCTGTCTGAGGCTAAGTGCATGATTTGGCAAATCCAAATCATGACTGATTTGCTTAAAAAAATTCTGCTCATGAATCTTGGTTTCCTTTCTATCCATTCATACCAAGCTTCAGTCTCCGTAAGATTTTCCTTGATCTCAAAAGACTTATGCCCCACGATGAATAAGGTTTTTCCATCCATGGTGATGAGTTGGAACAGTTTTGAGATGATCACTGAAGAATGAGCACCTGAAAACTGAAGGAAAGAGCAAAGGGAGTAAAAGAGAAAGTTTTTAGTGCCAACTCTTCTCTGCAAACATAAAGATTCCTTCTGTATGTTGTGCCTTCTTGGTGAGATTCATGCTAGAGGTCTTACTTGCAATATCTCTTCGTTCTTTTTTATGATAGAGAAATTTGTTTCTTCCCGTTCGTAATTTGGTGGATACAAGTTCGGTAATTTATTGATGAAATACAACACTAAGAAGGTACTGTGTAGATCAACAGTCTCTAGGGTCCTTAACGAGAAATTCCAGAAGGTCTATGATGCATGGTTTGAAAATCGATGGATAATGGGTCCGCCCCTCTACTCCACTTAAATACTAGACTTTTGTTTGTGACAGTGCTCGAACATGTGACGTGTCACTAGACCAAAGCCCTGGGAGTACCCTCTTATATCTGTAAGGAACCCAAAAGTCCAGCACTACATTAACACCTAAAGTAAAATCAGCACAACACCAAATTTTTTAAGTTTTGAATGTACAAAGTTCTCTTCCTTTCCTTCGAAACATGTAATGGTTCCTATTGTTACCATCCTCAAAAAAAAAAAAAAAAAAAAAAAAAACATGCAACGGTTCCTCTCCAACCAAACAACCACGTAACGCAAAGTGGAATGGTCTTCCAAATCTTCTTTTGCTCCTGCCTCGAAAGTCTTTATGAATTTTAATATTAACAATTACGACTTAAAAGTTAAAACTCACAAACCACTAAAGCTTTTTTTTTTTCTTTTTTTGAATATGTAAATATGTGCACATAGCAAAGGAGATATTCTAATTTTGAGAACAAAGAAGAATGTATCGGCACCGATCAACTACACTAGGGAAAAACCAGAAGGGTATCCGTGCATCTCAATTTTCAACAACTAAGGATTCAACTTCAAGCAGACCTATGACAACCTAATACAACAGGCTTATAAGAAACAAGGAGAAGAAGAAGACGAAAGAAGAGATAAGTATTTTAGCTGCACTTCTACCCAAAAAAAAAAAAAAAATTAGCTGCACATACTTCGTCCCTTAAGAATAGTGATAAATAAGCCCCATGCGCAACAAAAACCAGGAATATAACTGACCTGACTTCTTCAGAAGGTGACAGATTGCACTAACAAACGAAACAACACAATTGCGCTGCTCAAAATCCAAACATTTGCTTCCATCTATTATACCCTACCGAAAACACAAAACACCAAAGAATACTTATTCACTCTAAATCAGACATCAATGTGAATACAGTAAGTAGAAAATGAATGAGAAAATGATATCAAAACTTCAACATCTCAGTGATAAAAAACAATAATACATCATGTTATTGACAATAATAAAGGTTTTTTCCCGAGAAAAAAAGGGATATGTGAACCGGAGTCAATCATGCGGAAAGATATGTGAATCTTTCTGCATAACTGAAATCAGATTTACATATCCCTTTTTTCCTTTATCCTTTCTGACGGGCAAACAATTTTTTAAAAGAAAAACTTATCAAAAAAACCTTCATAGGAAAAATATTTCAAAGGGGATGCACGAGCCTGATGCAAGTATCGGTTTAATCTCAATACAGCAACAATAACTAAGCCTCAGTCCCAAACAAGTTGCGGTTGACTATATGGAGCTTCACAGATTATTCCGTTTAACTCATCCCATTCTTTGATCTCGATATATATAGTTATTATTATTATTATTATTATTATTATATATATATATACGCACACATATATACACACACCAATACACAAAGTCACAAAGGAGAATTGGGTTCTGCACCCAATAATTTTAAAATTGATGTGTATACAATTAAGTATAAAGGCTCAGAAAGAAGAAATCTACCGAAAGAATAACCCCTTCAAAGTCTAAACAAGACTTAACCTATAAGATATTTGTATATATAAAAGAAGAATTATCAAAAAATCCTTCATAGGAAAAACATTACAAAGGGGATGCACGAGCCTGATGCAAGTATTGGTTCAATCTATATACAGCCTCAGTCCCAAACAAGTAGTGGTTGACTATATGAAACGTCACAGATTATTCCGTTTAACTCATCCCATACTTTGATCTCAATATATATAGTAATCATATTTCAGAATATATATATATACACATATATGATACACAATGTCACAAAGGAGAATGGGCTTTGCACCCAATAATTTTAAAATTTATGTGTATACATTTAAGTATAAAGGCTCAAAAAGAAGAAATCTACCGAAAGAATAACCCCTTAAAAGTCTAAACAAGACTTAACCTATAAGATATTTGTATTATAACAAGCCTTGTGGATTAGACACACATTTTTATAAGGTAAATTTTATAAATGTTGGGGGAAACCTATATACATTACCTCATGGGTGCACCAAATGAAACTAGGGACATAAGACTACTCACATGTATAAAATCACTTTTAACCCCTTCAAACGATCTCCTATTCCTCTACCTCCACGCAGAACACATAAGAGCTCATGGTGTTATATCTCATGCCTTGAGACTCTCTTTCTCTAGTTCATCGTTGACAATTTCAACCCGGTATTCTCATCAAATTAAAATTAATAATGAGTTCTTGGCAAGTTCTCTAGACCCAAGCATGACAAGAGTTTGAAAACGGAAAATGTAAATATGAATTATGGAATGAGACCAAGATTAGTATTTTGAGATTGATTAGAATTTGATGTTTGCTAGTTTCTCTAATTCACGTCTAAGTAGGTTTTGTAGTCAAAAATAATATGAAAATATGTTTTCTAGTTTCTACTTTCTAGCATGGATTTCGTAGTATTATAAATATATTGATATCTATGTAGCTGGTGTTATGTTTGCAAAGAAAATGGGAAGACACGTTGCAAGTAGGTTTGGCAAATATGGTGCATATTTTTTAGGCTAAATGGGATGCATTAGGTTATGCATGCTATCACGCAAGCTTTAAGGAGTTGGCAGGGCCAGCCGGCCAGGCAATGACGAAAGGAAAAAGGAGTGGAGAAGCATTCTCCTTCGTATTATGTAGACTAATTGGCTCAAAAGAAGTCGTAGACTCCACACCAATGTCAAATTGCACGTATTTAATAATTTTTTGCATTTAAAAAGAAGCTTGGACACTTGGTGAATTTACATCAAAGTCCCTAAGACGTCAAGAAGGAGAAAGTACAAGTACGTATGGAGACAATACGAGTTAAGCCAGATAAAACAAGCAACATTTTCCGAAGAATGTTTTTACAAGAATCACTGAAATTGTCGACGAGATGACTGCTAATGCACAAGTATTAAGAAAAAGTTTATCGAAAAAATATTGGCGTCTCTAAATAAATCAAAATAAAATTGAAACAGTTGAGTAAGCGTTGCAAGCAAATGTTGATCAACCTAAAGAAAAAGAAAAGACATCAAATCTGACAGAAACAAATCAAAGAGGTAAAATTTCCAAGGTATTGGAGAAAAGACGCAAAAGGTAGACGTAATTTTTGCTTTGCTATAGATGCCATTGAATGCAAAGGAACTCGAAGAATATCCAAATTGATTTGCCAATAATTCTGTGAAAGGCTAAGAGGGATGATTTGGTTGAAACTAGTACCCTTCCGAACGAGGTTGGTGTTTCAAGTCATTCAAGAACCTCATATCAGCAACTGCCACACTAATTGAAGACTAAAGAAAAATCAAGTATCGAGTCCTGAAATGCCAGTAAGAAAGACTACAAAGGTGACATCTTTCCGGAAAAAATAGTTAGGGCGTCCAAAGTACTAGGCAAGCGCGTGATCATTGATTAAGAGGCAATCAATCTTGAGCCATTACCTGCAACTATACCTCAGAGGAGCTTGAGAAACTATTCGTTAACAATAAATTAAATTATGACTCTACACCTAAAAAGGTAAATTGGAGTCAAATGGGTATATAAGACAAGTGTAAACCAAGTGAACAAGTTTACTAAGTCGAGCCTAGTTGTTAAATAATACAAGCAGAAAGAAAAATACATTGGTAATATCCAGGAGAGGTTTTACATGAACAAAGCCAAGTCAATTATGATTCTTGTTAATTTGAAATTAAAGATGACACCCGTGATTGTGTTAATAGGGCGCACCTAAGATAATTAGACTTGTATCAAGCTTGATATTAATTAAACCAACTAGTAACCCAAAGTTGCTTAGTGGTATTTTGTATTTGCTAGTTTTTAAATTCATGTCTATATAGGTTTCATCAAGAATGGTTACCTTGCTGAAACTCGGAAACACGTCGAGAAGGGTTGAGAAAATGGAAGATGGAGCAGAGTTTGTTGAAGCTAATATACAATCCAGCATCGCCGGAATTGCAGCCGGAGGGACTTGCCGGAAACTGCTTACAAGTGAATCCACAATTGGGTCCACTGAATTTGTTGCCATAGCCATCAATTCTGCAGTTTACAGATCGAGTTTTAACGGCTAGTTTTTTTGGTGGTGCTGATAAACCCTAAACCCAGCCAGGTGAGGTTTATGGAGATTTATTGGAGTTTGCAAGTATGTCCTTTGTATTTGTATGTTATAGCACTTTGGTTGCCCAAGAGAACTTCAAACTACAAATTTCTTTCTTTAATCACGAATAACACCCTTTACAAGTTAAAACTACAAATTTTCTTTCTTAGGTGCATTTTGTGGGTACGAAGTGATGGATTAATTGTCAGGAGTTTATCAAAAACATCTTCTCTACTTCATTTGAGGTACGCGTAATGAAATGACCTTAGGTAGTCGTTTCGGAAGTTAGGGCTTCGATTGGCATGTCGATAATTTTAAAATCTTCGTAAGGTCCATTGGGACTTATCTGTAAAAATTTGAGCTAAATCAGACCTCGTTTGGTAGGCATCGGAGGAAGATTTCAGTTTTTATTGTCGATAAATATTAAAAAGAGATTTTCGAGCTCAGTTTTGGCAAATGAGCTCCGATTCGAAATTCGAAAGTGTCATTAGGTTCGTATGATTATTTGTGACTTTTGTGAATTTCGAGGTTGTTCGGCTAGTTTCCGTTAAAATGCCGAAAGTTAAATAATTTGACCTTTTTCCATTTAATTTTCATATTGAGTTTCGGGAGTCCGATTTGAGATCCGCCTTAGCAAGTGCTTTACATATATTTTGTATAAATTACTTGAGGAATTTGGGACCATTTCGAATTTCGTAGAATTACGTTTTAATTTTCGTCGCGATAAGAAAAGAAAAGAAAATAAAATGAAACAAAAGAGAAAAGAAAAAGGAAAAGAAAAAGAAGAAGACGTGTCGGTTAGCTAAGGGATATTAATACCTTAGCAGCTACTGGAAAACCAACTATACAGAAACAATAAGAAACAGAGAAGGAGAAACAAGACATAACGCAGGAAAAAAATACCAAAAATTTAGAAAAGGGCCGAAGAAAAGTAGAATTTTCACCCCGAAACATTCAGGTAATGATCTTAATGCATTATTTTAGTTTATTACGTGTGTTTAAATATATTTTAACGGTAAAAATTGGGATATTATACATTGTTTTAATAAGTTCAATTAATAGTTTAAAGGGCCAGTTGGACCCCGATAGTGGAATTGATTATCTATTTGTACTCAGTGAGTTATGGGCAACATATAAATGTAATTAATTTAGGGTTTGGTTATGTGACCTTAAACCCTGTACATAGGCGTGGCCTGCGTATTGCGTATGCGAACAGGGTATCAGGTTCCTAACCGGATTGCCCTAAGACGTAAGGAATGAAGTCTTTAGCCTAATTTGATATATTTTTCTGCTTATTGAATAGAGTGGGATAGTTTGGCAATGAATCCAAAGGACAAAGCGGTTTTCGATTAGCAGTGCTAACTTTGTAACAAGGTAAGTGTTTATATCCATTTCTTTGGAGGCACCTGGCCTCGAGGATTTTCTGCCACGTGTTCCTTACGTGTGTAGCTGCCGATAGGCGTACTCATTATGCCTTAGCTTTGGATTTACATTGTATATTACATGTTATGTCCTATTGTTGGTATTGCATTGAGGATCTGAGTATTGTACTATGGCTGTGAGTTGGCATATACTTTCCGATTATCGATGAGAGTCTCGCGCTGGTGATGGGTTATTATTGCATCGTGTTGCATTCATTGCATTCATATGCATTACATTGCATCATATTGGAGGCAGGAGGATTCCGCTTCATTGCATTATATTGGGTGCAGGAGGATTCTGCCCCAGGAGCAGGAGGATTCCGCTTCATTGCAGTATATTGCGTGCAGGAAGATTCCGCCCTAGGAGCAGGAGGATTCCGCTCCATTGCATCATATTGAGGGTAGGAGGATTCCACCCTAGGAGCAGGAGGATTCCGCTCCATTGCATCATATTGAGGGTAGGAGGATTCCGCCCTAGGAGCAGGAGGATTCCCCTCCTTACATCATATTGAGGGTAGGAGGATTCCGCCCCGGAGTATGAGGATTCTGCTCTATCTATTTGGCACATGTGACACCATTGCATCATACTGCATTCATCCCATTTCATTGCACCGCATGCTGACTATTGTGTGATTATCAGGTTGTGTTTTGTGTATGCGGTATGTATACCATATTGTGGACATATTTCAGTTTGCCTATATATTTTTGGCTCATATTCTGGGTTGCACGCCGCGACAGTATAAATATATGGATCGGGTTGCACGCCGCGACAGTATAAATATATGGATCGGGTTGCACGCCGGGACAGTATGAATATATGGATCGGGTTGCACGCCGCAACATGATGTATTTCTGATTGTTGATATGTTCGGGATACCTACATGTTCTGGCTATCTTACGTTCCTGGTTGTTAATGAGTTTATGATTCCATACGTGTTTCTAGTTATTATCTGGCTCTGCCTTTTCATAATTAAGATAAGAGGAATTTGATTTATCTGTTTCTTCTCCCTGGCTAGCTATCCTATTCTTTGAGGTGGCTAGTCTGCCCTACTTATTGAGTCCTTTTGACTCACCCTTGTTTGTTGTTTGTTTCTTGTCTATCTATTTCGTTTCGGCAAGTTCGCTCCAGGATCGAGTTCGCCACGTTGTGAAGGAGTGAAGACGACTTCAGCTGTCAGGGTGAGCCAGCTTTTATTCCGGATGGCCACCAGTTTATTGTTTATTATTTCAGTTGCATTTTGCTCCCTTCAGGAGGTATCTGTCTTCTTTTGTACTCTTAGATGTCTAGTCTGGATAGCCCTAAACCTAGTATGTTGGGTAGTCAGCCGTAATTTCTTTTGTACAGCTTGGAGGTATCAGTATGTTTGTATTTTTTTAAAAGTCTTGTTCTTGTTTATGAATTGAATTATATTTTCCCTAATTTAATTGGTAAGGGTTCGCCCGACGGGCCTAAGGGAGGATGTCAGGTGCTCGTACGGCCTAGCCGAATTCCGGGTCGTGTCAGGTAAGATCTGTAATCATTCACAGACTCCGGATTATACTAGGTATGTTGTTGTTGTTGAATTGATGGATCAAATAAGGTCGAGAACACTTTTGGCACTATAAAAACTTATAGATTGTATATAGAAGGGTTTTCAAGGTGATTTTTCTTTTGGCTTATTTGTTAATAAAGTTTTAATTTTTTATTTAAAAGTTTAAATTTATCCTTAAAGTATTTGATTTATCTTATAATGGCATTTGTCAGTACTTCCGTCGTTAACTTTTCGTCTCATATAAGTTACTTCCACTAACTGTTGTCCAGCTTGGCTTTAACATTTGCTAAGTTAGAATCACATAAACAACAATCGAACACTGAAAATATTTGTAGGAAAAGATTTGCCAATAATAACTTAACTTTGAAACATCTTTGTTCCTACCAAGCATAACAACAAAGGAGTATATATTCTTATACTATAAATGGGAATAACTAAACAGCTCATGGTTGACATGATTGCCGATCATGGACATTATTGAAATTTTGCCAAAAGTTTGTTGAATCGTGTTATACATTTAAGGATCGAAAAGTTGGACTTCATAATCAAGTGACACCAAAATCTTTATCTTTTTACTTAATTCCATTGTACAACTTTTCCGGAGCTCTATTTTGGACCGTTTTGTCCATTATTGAAATATAGGTCCTCGAGTGGTGGGAAGAAAAAGAGAAAGAAGAAGATAAAAATGTTCGGTCCCGGTTGGTCTCATATATGGAATTTTTTTTCATATCCTATGTCGAAACGAATGTGGTCATACCCAAAGGACTATTACAGCAGCAAGACGACTTTCTTGTCAGATCTTTCATGAGCTTCGAATATGAAGAATTTGATTGATTGAGGAAATATGGAATAACAAAGGCCCCATTTTTTTCCAAAACTTGGACTCAATCTCTTGACGAATATGAAGTGGATAGATATAAGTTATGCCTTGGATTGAAAGACAATTCCAAGTTAGCTTTGTCTACGAAGCTTCATGCTCGAGCTCTAGGAGAATGGTGATCCTATAATTCGATCCTATAGTCGTCTTCCTTGTTCGAAAAATGCCCGGTGAAAAGGGACATACGATTCAATTCAACATTTTCTTCGTTCAGGTTTGATTAGATCGTAGCTCTATAATTTAGATGTTATTTATCGTTGGATGAACTGCTGATATTGATCGAAAAAAAAAGATGGTAGGTAAAGCTAGGCCGTCAACAACCAACCATCGTACTGTAAAAAGTTGATAGGTTCGAACTATAGTCATTAGGGCCTCCTAAAATGATCTACTAAATTCATCGAGTTGTTCCAAAGGATCAAAACGGCCAGTTATTAATGAAATTCCTTGTCGGCTCTCTGTAAAATACGAACCATGCGAAATGGTCCCCTATTACGTGGTTCACTAACTCTGCCTTATCCAGAGTGATTCATCACCTATTCAGTCAGGGGCCTAGTGAATCGCTCTAGTATATATTCTTTATGCTCATGTAAGCTGTCGGGGCCAGTATGTCTCTATAGATGTTACTTGATTTTTAAATCAACTCGATATTTATTGGCTCAACCAAGAAAATATTGATTCATCAACAAGAAGAACCTAAGTCAAGTAATCAGTCGTGTCAGAATCTTCTAAATTAGGGAGATCCAGCTTGTTGCATATGCATAGGAAACCACCCTATACGGTGTCAGGAAGCTAATATGCTTGCTTGTACAGGCGAGGACCGCTCGTCTAGGGCGCACTAGAAGAGTTTTGGATGACTTTTTTATTTGCTGGGCCAAGGCTCCTACAGGACCTGAGGCCCTAATAGATCTTCCAATAAGGAGTTTGAAGGGCCCGAAAGAGCAAGTCCTTGACTTTCCCCCACACTCAAAACTAAAACAAAAGAGTGCTTTCCAGAGGTGGAATCTTCTAGTGCTTTCCAGAGGTGAAATATTCTAGTTCTTCCTATTTGACCTGAAAACTTGACTTGAATAGCGCGTCTCCAAAAAAGCTTTTATTTGTCCACATCAAAAGGAAAGGAACCAGTTCGGCGGCAAGAGAAGAATTTCTCTAAGTTGGGCCTTTACCCTTTTTTTAGGTTCAGGCTTCTTATGTCTTTGGCAGGTGAGGAAACCTCTAGTAGAGGTAAGAAAGGTCTAACTATGGAATCATTTTTTCCATTGATATTTGATACAGTTCGGTCATTAATATTAGTGAATTAGGTGAAAGTGCGATAAGAGAGGGATTCGAACCCTCGATAAACAAAATCCTACATAGAAATTGTCACGCCTTAAAACAATTGGCTGTCTCTTACATAATGACTATGACTCAAAAATCAACAAGAGGAAAGATCGATGCTAATCTAAATGAAAGTTGAATGAATTAAATCCTAAATCCAAACATAGGTGATCACTTGAAGTGTTACAGAAGCAGGAAGTAAAGTTCATCTGAGAAAGATAGAGTGGGTTCGTGTACATATTCTATTTTTATTTCTTCAAGGCTGATCTGGTATGATATTAGTTGTCTGAATGAGTTTTGGTAAATTTTACAAGTATGAGGCTCATTTATATATTCAAAAGGCAACATAGTGGTGTTAGAGAACCATGCTAACTATCCTACAAAAGTTCACCTATGATCCACGTCATTACTCATTTTAGTCATCTGAATCTCACATTTGAGTTTTGGGACCTTAGAGATGTCCATTACAAATTACAAGAACGAGGTAGTATTTAAATTCATCATGCAACTACCATGCCTGTTTAATCTAGATCCAATTTTAGGCCAATTAACAATTAAATTTATATTTGCGGAGTCACGATCAATAGTTTAGATTAAGAGTTTAACCAAGTTTAATATGAAATGGCGCTGATTACTAGATTACCAATATATGTACGGATTCCAATAATGACAATTAACGATATGGAAACAAGATATAATCGAAAATGAGTAAGGTTAAAGCGTTAACAAAATATATAGAGATAACCGTATTGGATCGCTTGATCCCGGTGAGGATTCCTCGTTATTGATTGCACTTGAAGACTAGAGAGCAAAGTATCCAGCGAATGTAAGCAAAGAACATTATTTGAGCAAGAGTAAGAGAGAGTATTCTTATTGATGTTGTAGATAGATAATAAAATTGTGTTACAATGATTCGGGGCTAGTGCTATTTATAGGTCTGAAGGCGTCCGTTGGGTTTGTAACCGCTGGGCATGTATCCGTTGGATATGTAACCGCTGGATTGTGTGATCGCTGCCTTTATGACCATTCATTAAGCAATCGTGCATGATTAGGCTAATAACTGCTCATTCAGATCGTGTTGATCTGGGAAGCGTTACATTACTGCTCTGGGTCTGCTCGTGGTAACCGCCTGGCTAGTTATCTGTCCGCTAGATGTCTGTCCAGGGAAACCTCTGCCCGTGCCACGTGACAGACACGTGTCACTTTTTAGGTGACGTCAGTTTTTATCCAATACAGATAGTCCCCGCACTTCTCGAGCAAAGTTTATGCTCGAGGAGTGGATGTGAGTTTTGGTGGGAAGCGTCATTTTGTAAAATCCAATCTTCGTATGACGAAACTGGATGACGTACGCACTTCATCAGCTACATGACAAGTTCCCATGACGTGCGCATTAAATGCGCAGTGTAAAAAAGTAACTGCAGCTGTCACACCTGCACGTCCGCCGTCAGCTTCGAAGTGACTACTGCGCGTCCTAAGGGTAAAAATAATGATTTTAACCGCCTCAATCACGTGCACACGTCGGCTGCTGATCGCGAGGTGACCGCTGCACTTCAGGGTAATGATGACACTTCGAAGTTTGGTGAAACCTACTTCTTTTTTTTATGGTTGGATCTGATCGTGGCCTCTCCGATAGTCTCCATGTATCTTGTGGGAACTTGATGGGCCGGATTTTTACTCCTATAAATAGGGGTTTGTTGAATTAAAACCCTTTTACTTGCTCTCATCTTATAGCTGCCAAGTCTTGAGAATTCTTTGAATATCTTTCAATCTTCCTTCCAAACTTCTCAACTCTTCTTGAATCATGTCTTCAAAGGCTAGGAAAAACCTAAACGTGGATGCTTCCACTGATAGTTCTTCTACAACTACCCCTAGGCCTAGGGCTGCTCAGGCCACTGCTGCAGAGATCATCCCTAAGAAGTGGGGTGAGTTGGAGAAGGACTGCAACATCAAAGCTTTCAACAATCACGGAGATGTACGCGCATGGCCGGAGTACAGATTCAAGTGTGGGATCACATCAGAGATAATCCCACGGGTTAGAGTGGACTGCAATTGGGATGCGAGTGTTCCCCTCTTGCCGGTATCTGAAGCGGAGAACATTACTTCGCATAAGGCTAGGTGGACGGCCATGTGCACCTATCCATTTACAGTTGGATGCACACTACCCTTGTACCCTGTGCTTGAGAGGCTCTGCAGGGAGTATTTACTCTGCCCGGGGTAGCTGTGCCCCAGCGTGTATAGAATAGTGACACTTATGGATTGGTTTGCGAAAGAAACCGACCAAATTTTTAAATATGAGCATTATATTTCTCTGTATAGTATACAAATCTTCAAGGACAACTTTGTAAATGCTAGGATGAGCGGGAGCAAGGGCTTGGTGCGCAGCTCTGAGGATACAAGCGACCGGGGTTGGTTGCACCAGTATGTCCTCGTGCGCACCCAGGCTTTGTCCTTCAACTCCAAGACTTTTCTCCCCGAGGTCTGGAACAAGAAACGTAAGTCCCCAAGTTTTCCTTTGAGTTTTTCGTGCTTCCTCTTATCTTCTTGTCTGTTTATTCCTTTGACTCTTCCTTACAGCTGCCAAGCGACCCTATGACGAGCTCATAACGATTCATGAGCTGACGGCATGGGTTGAGGCGATCCTGAAGAAGTTCTCCCCTGAGCAGAGGGAATGGGCGTACTTTGCTGCGCAGAAAAGTCTGACCGTGAAGACTCACGGTGAAAACTTTCCGCTGTTAAAGCCATTTCTTTTCTTCGTAGTTTTGCTGTGTCTGACCGTTCTGCCCCTTTTCAGGTCTAGGTACTTAGGGGGACTTTTTCCCTGCCCCTTCCCCTCAGGCCGCGCCATTTGGGCCCGCTGTTGATCCCGACGCCGAGGTCGCTTCTATAAAAGCCTCAGCGGAGGCACTGCGCGGAAGGGAAGGCAGTGAGGAGCTTTTGTCCAGTGGCCTCGGCTCCTTGAAGAGGAAGAAGAAGGCCAAGGTGAGGGCGGAGCATGGAAGAAGTCTGCTCGTAAGACTTCCGTTGCTGCCGGACAAACCTCAGCTGTCGGGGGTGAGACCCCGCCCAGTGCATTGTGCCTGATCTTGTGAAGAGATTGCCAAGACCCCTGCCGAAGTCCCCGAGTATGCATGGGGAGAGGGTTTTGAAAAGGAGGTAATCGATATTTCAGATGCTTAGACTAAAACTGCCGAACCCCTTGTGAGAAAACCCTTTCTTCGAAGTGATAAGAGGAAGGTCGAGGAAGAGTCTGCCCATACTCCGGAGGGGAGTCCCTGAGTTGATGACGGGGTGAAGGCAGCTCTTTCTCATGCAGATAAGGGGAAAAGGAAGGTTGGTGAAGAAGAAGAAGAAGAAGAAGAAGAAGAAGAAGAAGAAGAAGAAGAAGAAGAAGAAATCCCCCAAGAGGGTGGCCAGGGTCCTCGTGTTTTTCGTTTTGAGGACCTGGAGAATGTGGTCGCTGAGGGGGAGGCACATGTCGGTTTACATTAGTGTGACACAAGAGACCCTGGAGTGGAGGGTGACTCTGACATGTCAGCGACAAGGCTCACTGGATTAAGGGACATCCGGGGCGTGCGCTACAAGTTTGGACCGAATTATCCATCTGAGTAGGCTAGGGAGTCTAAGTACTCCGAGAGGAAGTCCTCAATGAAGCTAGCCCCTGATGTCAACTTCGTAACCAGGCCGGGAAGTTTGTCCAAAGCAGTCTCATTACTTATTGGTCCTCGAGAGGAGTGGACAATGAGGGCAATGAGTGATGAGGAACTGGCTTTTGCTATTGCTGCCGATTCTGCCCGGGTAAGCTCTTTCTTTAATGCCGTTTATGCTAGAAGTGACTTTGACTTTAGACTTCTAACTTAACTTCTTGTGTTTCTTCAGTCAAGTATGATGGCCGCCGAGCTGATGTTCCGCTCCAGGATCAATGACCCTGACCAGGTGCTTGAGCTGAAGAAAGAGCTGCTAAAGACTTTGAGGGAGAATGAGGCCCTAGTAGAGAGGTATAGTTTCCTTGGGAACGAAGTTAATCGGTTGGCTGAGACCAACAACAAGCATGTTGAGCACACTAACAAACTTTCCAAGGAAAATGACCTTCTTTCTGAAGAGAAAGAAGGGTTCGCACAATCTGTCCGGGGTCTGGAGATTCTGCTTGAAGAATGCAAGGCTTTGCTGAACAGAGCGCTCGATGAGCGTGGATCTTTTGAAATGGACCTGCAAAGGGCTAATGAAGAGTCTGCTTTGTCTGCTAAAGCCAGAGCTGAGCTTGAAGCCGCTAAGGATCGGCTTGCCCAATCGATGAACGTTCAAAGCGCGTTATCTAAGGACTTGGCAAACCTGCGTGATCAATCTGAAATCAACGCGAAGCTTGCTGTGCTCGAGGCTAAGCGTACACTGCTCGAGCAGGTCCAGACTGGCCAGATCAACGTTGAGGAGATGCTGTTGAAAACAAAGGGCGCTGTTCGCGAAGTAAGACAAATGCTGAACCTTTCTCCCGAAGAGTATGAGGCAGATGAAGATGAAGATGAGGATGACGGCGAGAGTTCGGGTGACGATGACAGAATCGACGGAGCTGGTGCGTCGGGTTCTGGTCGTAGCCCCCAAAACTGATGCCCCCCAATTGATTAGGTTGTAAGTTTGTACATCTTGCGAGAGCCGGATAGTTGGTTGTGGATAGAGGTCTCTTAGGGACTCTTTGATCCTTGTTCGGCCGGTTCTATTGGCCTTGATCACTCTGCAAAATTTCTGTCAGCCGTTTTCGGCATTTTATCATTTTTTCAGTATCATGTATATAACTTCAGATCTTTTTTAATTCAATGACTATATATAGCCTGAATTTTTGATCTTCCGTTTGTATGCGTTGTGGCCTTCGTTCCTTATGTTTAGGAGCTTTTTAGAAGTTTGAACTTTGCTAAGTTCTGGTCAAGTCTGTCTGAATGTTTTAACTTAGCCTTTCTCAAGGATGAGGTCATAAGCCTTGAGTAATCTGCGCAGATGTTCTATTCTGACCGAGTCGTGGTCGATAGATTTTGGCCGAATCGTTGGCCCTTGCGAACAACTTTGCTTATCACCTTGATAGTTGAAAGTTATCGCAGGAAATTTTGTAGCTTAATTCTAGCCGAGTCGCTGGCCTTGTGAACGACTTCTCTTATTTTCGTGGAAGCTTGTCACATAGAAAGTTTTTGAAAAACTCGCCTTTTCACAAGGTCTTTTGCCTTTATGAAGGTCTTACCTGGCCTACAGGGGCCTCACCACCCTCCTTGTTTTTATGCTGGAACACGGAAAGTGATAACATAAAAAGAGTTAAGGCTGGTCGTAGATAAAAGAACATATATAACCAAACGAGGAGTGTGTCCGTTGTCGGATTCGAACTCGCAGCCGCGAAGTTGAAGAACTTCGAGCTCTACCAGTTGAGCTAAACGAATCTTGCCTTGTTCAAGCCGTTAGTACCATTTAGAAGAAGTATAATAAAAGTAAGAATTGTGACAAAAGTAAAAGGTAGGAAGAAAATAACTGACCGTTTTACCACTCAGAAGTGATACCTTTTGAGGTGAATCACGTTCCAATTGTTTGGGACAATTGAACTATCTGGTCGTGCTAAGCGATAAGATCCCTTGCCGACTGAAGCGATTACCTTGTAAGGGCCTTCCCAATTAGGGCCTAGCTTCCCCGAATTTGCTTCTTGCATGTTTTGGGACACTTTCCTCAGTACAAAATCTCCAAACTGGAAACTCCGTACGCGCAGTCCCCGATTGTAATATTGTTCAATTCGTTCCTTCTGGGTGACTACTCGTACGAGGGCTAGTTCCCTTCGCTCTTCCAGGAAATCCAACTCTTCGGAGAGATCGACCGAGTTGGACTCTTCAGTGGCACGTGCATACTGTAGGCTGGGCTCTCCGATTTCGATTGGTATTAAGGCATCTGCTCCATATACTAATGAGTAAGGTGTCTCTCCAGTACTCATCTTTATCGTCGTGCGATAAGCCCATAGCACACCGGGCAACTCCTCTACCCAACATCCCTTGGCCTGCTCGAGGCGCTTTTTGAGAGATTCGACGATTATTTTGTTTGTAGATTCCGCTTGTCCATTGGCAACCGGATGGTATGGAGAAGAAGTAATCCTCTTAATGTGTAAGTCATCGAGGAACCTAGTCACTTTCTGGCCGATGAATTGTGGGCCGTTGTCCATGACTATTTCCTTAGGTGCTCCAAAGGGACACACGACAAAACGCCAAAGGAAGTCAATGACTTCCGTTTGTCGTATCTTCGTATATGCTGCCGCTTCGACCCATTTGGTGAAGTAATCGGTGATGATCAACAAGAAACGTACCCCTCTTCGCGTCGCGGGAAGGAGACCAACTATGTCCATTCCTCATTTCATGAATGGCCACGGGGAGATTATTGAGTGGAGCGGTTCTGCCGGTTGATGAAGAAGATGTGCGAACCTCTGACACTTGTCGCATTTTTTGACAAACTCATTCGTGTCCTTCTCCATCTTATCCTAGTAATACCCTGCACGAATCAACTTGCGTGCTAATGCCTTTCCTCCGGAATGATTACCACAACAGCCTTCATGGACTTCTCGCATCACGTAGTTGATTTGATTTGGACCTAGACATTTTGTGAGAGGCCTTGTGGTAGAGATCGCCGTTGATGATTGTATACCCAGAAGCTTTTTTTCTGAGTCTGCGAGCGGTTTTCGCATTATCGGGCAGAGTTCCATGGAAAATGTAGTTCGTGATTTCATTCCGCCAGTCCCAAGTTGCATTGATGGCGTTAACTTCGAACTTTCCCCGATCTATGGTCGTGTAGAGGAGTTGAACGACAGCTGAGGAGCTGGCCGCCCCCATTTCCGCTACTGACCCCAGATTCGCGAGAGCACCTGCCTCATGGTTCTCTTCCTGTGGGATTTGGAGTGCCTCCCATTCGTCAAACTGGGCTAGGAGTTCTTTCACACGGGCAAGGTACACTTGCATTCTGGATTCTCGTGCAACGAAGCCTCCGGTCACCTGGTTGACTATCAGTTGAGAATCACTCTTAAGTTTGATGATGTTTGCTCCATAGCTTCGGGCTAACTCCAATCCTGCAACTACGGTCTCATATTCGGCCTCATTGTTAGTAATAAACGGGCATTTGATGGCCTGCCTGACGGTCTCTCCGGATGGGGTGATGAGAACCAGTCCAAGACCTGACCCTTTGACGCTCAAGGAGCCATCAATGTATAGGGTCCATGCGTCAGGGGCCTGCCCAGCGTATAGGATGGCATCCTTTTCTGCCTCAGGATATATATTAGCGCTAAAATCTGCTACGAAGTCTGTTAGGGCTTGTGATTTTATTGCTACCCTAGGCTGGTACGTAATATCGAATCACTTAGTTCTATAGCCCATTTAACTAACCTTCCCGAAGTTTCAGGTTTATGCAAGACATTGTGTAAAGGAAAGGTTGTAACTACAGCTATCGAATGACTTTGAAAGTAAGGACGTAACTTACGGGCAGCAGTCACTAGTGCTAAGGCCAACTTTTCTAAGGGTTGGTAGCGTGTTTCTGCGTCAATCAGAGCTTTGGTAACGTAATAGATAGAAAGTTGTTTACCTTTTTCTTCTCGAACCAGAACGGCGCTTACGGAGGATTCTGACACTGCCAGATAAATCAGCAACTACTCCCCATGTTGAGGTGTAGAGAGCAGTGGTGGATTGGACAGATACTTCTTCAAATCCCTCAGCGCTTGTTGATATTCGGGAGTCCAATCTAACTCTTTGTTCTGCTTCAGGACTTCGAAGAAGCTTTTGAACCGGTCTGACGATCGGGATATGAATCTTCGCAGGGCTGCCACTCTTCCAGTCAATTTTATGACGTCTTTCCGGTTGTGGAGTACGTCTGGTATTGACTCGATAACTTTGATTTGAGCACGGTTGACCTCAATTCCTCGCTGAGAGACGATGAAGCCCAGGAATTTTCCTGACCCGACTCCAAATGCACACTTCTCCGGGTTGAGCTTCATGTTGTACTGGTCGAGTATTCGGAAGGCTTCCTTTAAGCGTGCTAGGTGATCTTCTGCCCGTTTGGACTTGACCAACATGTCATCGATGTACACTTCCATGGTCTTACCGATATGGTCGTGAAACATTCGATTGACTAGGCGCTGCTACGTCGCACCTGCATTTTTTTTAACCCAAATGGCATAACTTTATAACAATACGTACCTCTGCAGGTTATGAATGATGTTTTATCTAGGTCATCGGGGTCCATCAATATCTGATTGTATCCGGAGTATGCGTCAAGGAAGGTGAGCACCTCGTGCCCGGCTGTTGCGTCAATTAGCTGATCTATCCTGGGAAGAGGATATGAATCCTTTGGACAGGCTTTGTTCAGATCCGTGAAGTCAATGCAGACTCGCCATTTGCCGTTTTTCTTGGGCGCAACGACCACGTTGGCTAGCCAGTCTGGATACTTGACCTCACGTAGAGATTCGATCTTCAATAGCCGATCGACCTCATCATTGATGACCTGATTCCGAAAAGCTCCTTGTTGGCGCTTCTTCTGCTTTATCGGACGGTGGTACGGGTCGACGTTCAACCCGTGAGAGATAATATCTGGAGAAATACCTGTCATATCTGCATGAGACCAGGCGAACGTTGTGTGCTGCTCCTTGAGGAACTGGAGGATATCTCTTCGTAAGCGCTCGCTCAATTCGGTCCCTAAATAAACCTCCGCTCCGGCTTGTCTGCGAACAATTCTTTGGGCTCCAAAGCTTCCACGGTCGGCATGTGACTTTCCCGTGCCTCTAGCTTTGTGATGAATTCCGGGACCTGGTAATTTGTTTCTTCGTCAGCTGCACCTGATCCCGGTTGGTGTAATTGCTATTTGCTTTCTTCGGGCAGCTTGAGGGCCACCGAATAGCAGTCTCGAGCGGAGCGTTGCTCGCCTCGAACCTCACGTACTCCCCACTCTGATGGGAAATTCAATACCTGATGATAGGTGGAAGGAACAGCTTGCATATCATGGATCCAGGGTCTTCCCAGGATGACGTTGTAAGCTAGATCCGCGTCAACGACATGGAATGTCGTCTCCTTCGCTACTCCTTCGGCGAGAGTCGTAAGAGTAATCTCGCCAAGGGTCTTCCCACTCAAGTTGTTATAGCCGGAGAGAACTCGAGATATCATCACGATTTTTTCCGACAGCTGCATCTCACTTACAACTCGTGATTGAATAATATTCGCAGAGCTGCCCGCATCGATGAGCACTCTCTTGACATCAAATTTCTCCACGCGTAACTTTATGACTAACGCATCAGCGTGTGGGAACTGCAAACCATTTGTGCCTGAATCTTCAAATATTATTGTCTCCTCTGGCCGTGGACGCTTGGTCTTTGTGATATAGACCTTTGCGTACTTCTTCTCCGTGAAAACGACGGAATCCACTTCGATCCCGCCCGATATAACATTTTTTTCCCCGAGATAACATTGACTATCCTCTTCGGGGAGGATGCTTGTGGAGGGCCAGATTTGTTCTGCTGAGCCTTCGCATGAGTTTGATTTCCCTTCTCGGTCAAAAGCTCCTTCAAGAATCCCTGTTTCAATAGATGTGCAACTTCGTACCTTAGGGCCTTGCAATCCTCGGTGGTATGACCGTGGTCGCGATGAAATTCGCACCATAGGTCCTGGTTTCTCTTGCCTGGGTCAGTTTTCATGTCCTTTGGCCATTTAACCTTCTCACCCATATCTTTGAGTGCCGTAGTTACTTCAGACATTTCTACGTTGAAGCTTGGTAGACTTGGAGCTCCATAGGCACTCGATTCTGAATTGTCTCTCCGAGATAGACCTTTGTTGTTGCGGCTGCGTCCTTTGGAGTTGTTGCGCGACTGGTACGGATATGGTTCGTAACGCACATCTGACCTTTCCGACTCCATCCTTTCGCCAGAACCACCGCTCCACGATTGATTCTTCCCTCGGGCACTGGTCCCTATCAGCTTGTCTTTATCAATACATACCTTTGAGTTGTAGCGGTTGTAGACATCTGACCAACTGGCTGCTGGGAATTCGCGAAGGGATTCGTATAGCCTACGCGTAGCCTCTGAGCTCTTTACGTCCAAGCTATTGGTGAATGCGATGGCCGCCCACCTGTCCGGTACTTTGGGCAACAACATGCGTTCCCGTTGGAAACGATCTACGTACTTACGGAGAGACTCACCGGTATTTTGCTTGATCTCGAAGATATCTTCCACGCGAGTCTCCATCTTCTGAGCGCCCGTGTGTGCCTTCACAAACAACTCAGCCATCTCTGCGAAGGACCCAATGGAGTTTGGTGGCAACATTGAGTACTATCGTAAAGCTCCGTCCGCTAACGTTTCCACGAACTTCTTCAGCTGAACTGATTCTATCTCCTCATCGGTGAGATCGCTTGCTTTTATGAAGTTGCTGAACATCATGAGATGATCATTGGGGTCAGATGTCCCACGATATCTCATAATGTTTGGCATTTTGAACGTATTTGGTATCGCCTTTGGTGTCGCCTCCTTCTTCTAAGGCCGTTGAGAGTAGCGTTGTACATCAACTTTCTTCAACGTGGGTGGAGCACCTGGTATCTGATCAATTCTCTCGTAAAGAGACTTCTGAAGCGCTTCCTGGCTCTCCTTGAATTGTTTGGTAAGGGCCTCCACGACGATGCTCATTTCAGTGGATGCCATAGATCCTCCGTTTCAATTTTGGTTGACTCTGGTCGTTGGATCCACGATTCCTCCGTTGTTTCGCTCCCCACCTTGTCTTGAAGTGTGCGAAGAAGGAGCATCCCGACCTGGTGTTGTAGCATCAGCTCTTGCGACTGGGGGGATATGCCCTCGGAGAGAGTTGATCGCCTCGTTTATCCCTCTGTTGACCTCCACTTGTTCCTGCATAAATGCAAAGATCGTCTCCTAGAGGTTCCCTTGGCCAGGGGAGAGACTCCTATGGCGTCGTCTCCTAGGCGGAGTGGCGCTCGGAGAGTGACTACGCCTACTTCGCTGCCTGACCGGTCCTTGGGAAGATTGTTCCTGCCCGTCGGACGAGTAATCGGGAGAATAATTTGGACTTGGTAAAGGGGTACGTACCTGACTTCCGCCCATAATAGTTTATTGTGAACCACTTTCTGCCATGTTAGTTGCGAAACAAAAAGATCGACAGAAAGGAATGTAACGCAGGAGAAAGATAAACTATTAACCTATAGAGGCTATTGACCGGCTCCCACTGTGGTCGCCAAATTGTTTAACCTAGATCCGATTTTAGGCCAACTAATAATTAAATTTATATTTGCGGAGTCACGATCAATAGTTTAGATTAAGAGTTTAACCAAGTTTAATATGAAATGACGCTGATTACTAGATTACCAATATATGTACGGATTCCAATAATGACAATTAACGATATGGAAACAAGATATAATCGAAAATGAGTAAGGTTAAAGCGTTAACAAAATAGATAGAGATAACCGTATTGGATCGCTTGATCCCGGTGAGGATTCCTTGTTACTGATTGCACTGAAGACTAGAGAGCAAAGTATCTAGCGAATGTAAGCAAAGAACAGTATTTGAGCAAGAGTAAGAGAGAGTATTCTTATTGATGTTGTAGATAGAGAATAAAATTGCGTTACAAAGATTCAGGGCTAGTGCTATTTATAGGTCTGATAGGCGTCCGTTGGGTTTGTAACCGCTGGGCATGTATCCGTTGGATATGTAACCGCTGAATTGTGTAATCGCTGCCTTTATGACCATTCATTAAGCAATCGTACATGATTAGGCTAATAACTGCTCATTCAAATCGTGCTGATCTGGGAAGCGTTAAATTACTGCTCTGGGTCTGCTCGTGGTAACTGCCTGGCTAGTTATCTGTCCGCTAGATGTCTGTCCGGGAAAACCTCTGCACGTGTCACGTGGCAGACACGTGTCACTTTTTAGGTGACGTTAGTTTTTATCCAATACAATGTCATAGATGAATTTACAGTTCATCAATTTGTTAATATAGTTAGTAAGAAATTAACCAGTGTTTGGCTAAATGAGAAAATAAGCTAAAAAACATAGAAAGAGAAAAAAAGACAACCACAAAAGCGTAACAGAAAAATTAGAAATTATACTATAGCAGTGAGAAGGAAATTTATTTGCAAAGGCACACTACTAGAAATACGCTGAATGCTGACGGTGGCTCTCCAACGGCCAGTGTAGAATTCTGACGGGTCGCTGTCGGAGAACAATAAAAAAAATTAAGTCGTATGTGACAGAGATACGTCAGTGCCAGGAAAAAAATAATATTGGCGTTTGACGACCGTCCATCAAAGAGTTAAAATATTAATAAAATAAACTTTTTGTCCGATGGGATCTGTCGGTGCCCTCAAACAAAAATAGATCTACCCGTTTTTAGCACTCTCTTCTCAAAACACTTTCTTCTTGCTCTAAATACACAAATTTTGTACAGACACCCCCCAAAACTGACCCATTTTTTTTCCCAAAATTAACTTCAATATGTCTCCTCTTCTTTAGTTTCGTAAGTTCCTCTTTCTTCCCCCATTTTGTTTTCAAAAACTTACCCATTTAGTTTTTGACCATTTTTTTTTGAATGTCAGTCATCGACATCTGTCACCGGCGAAGACAACTGTCACCGGGTATGGTACGTTTTTCTTTTTATTTTTTATTTTTGAAAAAATCAATTTGTATTTGGCAATGGGTAGTGGCTATATGGATTTAAAAGAAGTGTAATTCAGACAAAGAAAATGTCTTGGCATGATCGTTTTGGTTATTTGTTCATCTTGAATGTACTTGTTTAAGCCCCTCATTTCAAATTTGCTAGCAAATGGGACCTAAAAGTATTCTTGAGCATACGAATGAAGGGATAATTACACTAAAAGACAAGCAAAAGACGAAAATTACCAAAAATGACCCATATTTTCGAATCTTACTTGAACTGTCACCCTTTTCCCGAGATAGCAGTCGCCGCAAGTTTATGCAAGTTTATACAATTTTATACAAATGTATTCAATGTATAAAATTATATAAATTTGTATAAGTGTATATATGCGAGTGAATAAATCTGTATATTAAGGATATTTATATGAATTTTTACTTTTTTTGTGTATATTTTTGTATTTCTCTCATTGCTACGCATTTATCTATGTATATTCATGTATAATTTATTTTTTGGGGGGAGATCTGTGTGTATAAACTTATCCAAAGCAATGATTTAAACGCAATAAACCACATAAATTCAGAAAAATACAAAAAAGTAACGACACCACTGTCGGGAGAGGGTATCTGCCGGCGGCTTAGTGGCTGGGGAGGGGGAGATTTGATTTCTAGGGTGGTTTTTTATGAAGGAGTGCTAAAATTTGTAATTTTAGGGGTGGGTGCTATGCATGAAAAAAAAATATGGCCTCTTATTTGTAATTTTGGGTAGTGGGCTGCCTATTTTTGAAAATTTCCCTAAAATGAAAGTGAAAAAGAAAAATTGGACTATGTTTTACTAAAATTGGTTATTCGTTGTAGTATGGACTTAGTAAACAATGTAGTACTTAGCTTTTTGTTTCTTATCAATTCGCTCATGTTGTAACTGTAATTAGTTTAGCTAGCACCTGAAATGAAATTATTAGTTAGTTTGCTAATTTAATCCTATAGATAATATAATAGTTAGTTTGCTAATTTAACCCTATAGATAATATACCCCAAGTTAAATAGTATTTATGTGGATTTTGAAATACATGTGTAGTATGTGGACATGGGTGAAGAAGGATCACGAGGTTGTGATCTGTTGAACCTAAAGGGGATAAAAACCTACCGTAAAGTAGTAGAAAATTAGGATTACTAATTCGAGAAAATTAAGAACAAGTAAAGAAGGAAATGAGCATTCTATCATACATTTTATCATTTTTAAGCTGAATGTAAGATTATCTAGATGCTTGCCACACTTAGTAATCTATTTGTACATTTGGCTAATTAGTTAAGTCGCCTTAATGTTAAGTGATGAATTAGAAGATAAACCTTAAATATACAACTTGATACTATGTTAGTGTAAAAAAAATTGTAAAAAAAAACATTTTTTAAATTAAATGTCGTCAGAAAAAACTTTAAAAATATATTTTTTAAAAATTTTGAAAAATATTATTCGAAATTGATAAATATTTTATTATTATCTTTGTCCGATAGAATGAGTCAGTCAAAACGTCGACCACATTTTTGGTCATGTCTGGAAACCAAATTCCAATTGATGTCCATTGAAATGCCATCAGGATATCTGACGACAGTCTGTTAGAGGGATTTTCCGATTAGAATATGTGGAATGTGTTCATTGAACTATAATTTGCATTACTACTAATATTAAAAATATTACCTTATGATATCATCGGTCAATAAATTTGTTGGACACTCAGGTGTTGATGGCAACTCGTATATATTCTTAAATGTTAAAGGGTAGTTCGTATGTCGTACCGACATGACCCGGAATCCGGATAGGCCGTGCGGGCACCCGACATCCCCTAGATCCGTCGGACGAACCCTTACCAATTAAATTAGGAAAATAAATATAACAATTCATAAATAATAATAAGACTTTTTTTTTAAAAAAAACACAGAATACTGATACCTTTAAGCTGTACGAAAGAAATTACAGCTGACTACCCAACATACTAGGTTTAGGGCTATCCAGACTAGACATCTAAGAGTACAAAAGAAGACAGATACCTCCTGAAGGGAGCAAAATGCAACTCAAATAATAAACAATAAACTGGTGGCCATCCGAAATAAAAGCTGGCTCACCCTGACAGCTGAACTCGTCTTCGCTCCTTCATCACGTGGCAAACTCAATCCTGGAGCAAACCTGCCGAAACGAAATAGATAGACAAGAAACAAACAACAAACAAGGGTGAGTCAAAAGGACTCAATAAGTGGGGCAGACTAGCCACCTCAAAGAATAGGATAGCTAGGCAGGGAGAAGAAACAGATAAACTAAATTTCTCTTATTTAAATTATAAAAGGCAAAGCCAGATAATAACCGAAAACACGTTTGAAACCATAAACTCGACTAGGAATACGAACCAGGAACATATCAACAAATAAACAATGTATGTAGAAGCAGGACAGTTGTTATGTACCACAAGTCTACACAATGGTATGAAATGAAATGAAATGAAACGAAATGAGATGAAATGAAATGAAATGAGATATGATGCAAAGGGTCACATGTGCCCGTAATCCCATCCCGAAGCGGAATACTCCTTCATTAGAGGGGAATCCAATCTGATAACCAACTGGAGCGGAATACTCCTGCTCCTGGGGCGGAATACTCATGCACCCGATATAATATAAACTAGAGGCGGAATATTCCAACACTCTCCTGGGGTGGAATACTCCTGCACCCGATATAATATAAAGCTGGGGCGGAATACTCCTGCACTCAGAATCCGACATAAGAGCAGAATACGGGCGGAATACTCCTGCACCCAATATGATATAAACTAGAGGCGGAATACTCCTGCACTCTCCTGGGGCGGAATACTCCTGCACCCGATAAAATGTAAACCAGAAGCGGAATACTCCTGCACCCAATATGATATGCAACGTAATGTATATGAATGACATATACTGCATATGAATGCAATGTGATGCAATAATAACCCTTCACCGGCGCGGGACCCTCATCGACAGTCGGGGAGTAGATGTCAACTCATAGCCAGAGTACAATGCTCAGATCCTCAATGCAATACCAACAACAGAACATAACATTTAATATACAATGTAAATCCAAAGCTAAGGCGTAATGAGTACGCCTATCGGCAGATACACACGTAAGGATCACGTGGTAGAAAATCCACGAGGCCAGGTGCCTCCCAAGAAATGGATATAAACACTTACCTCGTTCCAAAGTTAACACTGTTATCCAACTACCACTTTATCCTTTTGGATTTATTGCCAAACGATCCCACTGTATTCAATAAGCGGAAAAATATATCACATAAGGCTAAAGTCATCATTCCTCACATCTTAGGACAATCCAGGTAGGAACCTGATACCCTATTCGCATACGCAATACGCAGACCAGACTTATGTACAGGGTTTAAGGTCACATAACCAAACCCAAAATAAATTACATTTATATGTTGCCCATAACTCACTGAGTACGAATATATAATCAATTCCATTATCGGGGTCCATTTGACCCTTTAAACTATTAATTGAACTTATTAAAACAATGTCTAATATTTCAAGTTTCAACTTTAAAATATATTCAAATACACGTAATAACCTAAAATAATGCATTAGCATCATTACCTGAACATTTCGGGCTAAAAATTCTATCTTTTTCTGAATCTTCTCATTTTCTGGAATTTTCTCTTTCGTTTCTAAGTTTTGTTCCTATTTCTCATTCTGACGTTTCTGTTTCATTCATAGTAGGCTAAGTGGATAAACCGCCTAACTTTTGTCTTTTTTTGTCTTTTTTTTTCATTTCGTGACGAAAATTAAAACGGTACCCTACGATATTCAAAATAATCCCAAATTTCGCATACAAGTTATACAAAATATATGTAACATACTTGCTAAGGCGGATCTCAAGTTGGACTCCCGAAACTTAATATGCAAATTAAATGGAAAAAGGTCAAATTATTTAACTTTCGGCATTTTAGCGGAAATTAGCCGAACAACATCGAAATTCACTTTCGAAAAATTACAAAAGTTACAAATAATCATACGAACCTAAAGGCGCTTTCGGATTTCGTATCGGAGCTCATTCGCCAAAACCGAGCTCGAAAATCGCTTTTTAATATTTATCGACAATAAAAATTGAAATCTTCTTCCGATACGTACCAAACGAGGTCTGATTTAGTTCAAATTTTACAGACAGGTCTTAATGGATATTACGAACATTTTAAAATTATCGACATGCCAATCGGAATCCTATCTTCCGAAATGACTGGCCGAGGTCGTTTCACGTATAAGGAAAATTAGTCATCTTACAAAATTGCACATCGGTTTATCATTTAATTGGTTACTAATTTATTTTCTTGTATAATTTATACATGAATCATTTTCATAGTTGCAAGAATGTAATACCCTATTTTAAATAAGGGTAATTTTGTTATTTATTTGCAATAAATAAATTAACCAACCATTAAAAAATAAGAAAGAACCAAGTCACAAAGGACTTTGGCAGAGTCCCAAATCCAAAGGGAATTGGAGGCAACCAACGAGGCCATAAGCCTCTGAAGCAACTAGAAGCAAAACGAAAATAAAATCATTACAAATACGAAGAGAAAAAGTACAGAGAAACTAGAGAAGGTTGAAGGATCCAAGGTAATATGTTCTTATTTTGTACTTGAGTTTAAATATAATAAAAATTAGGAACATCAAGATTTCAGTAAACATGGAGAGCAAAACTTTTTGGGTGGAGGTCTACCTAATGCTTTTGAAAGAAACAAAAGTACTAGTAATGAATAAGTAGTAAGGTTTCAGGTTGGCACTCGTTTTATTACTAGTTTTGGGTAGATAACATAGTGAACTAGTGGTATGAAAACTTTTTATCAGAAGACTATAGCTTGGTGCATGAACTCTAAGCAATGAGAATGATCTAAGTTGACAAAAGTGTCAATTATGAAAACCGAGGATTGGGTACATAGAATTTATTATGAAATTGTCTAAACGAGAAAACTAACACGATATTGGTCCGATATGATTATAGATTGATTGAAGAGGTGTTGGATTGATCGTGGAAGATATGCTTAAGCTACGCGCGTTTGTATTATGAGTGATGACCTTACCGCAATTTGTATTTCCATAACCTGCATGGTTTCTACTTGATTTTGAAGTAAAATATGTTACTGAATATTTTAAATTGCATGGGACAAGTCCTTTTACAAGATATGTACCGAGATATTTACTTGAATTATTCTACCGTTACAGGATATGATTTTTAGCGCTACTTGACATGTTTTATGTGAAATATTGTATTGTTACTTGAAATGCCCTGCACTTGGTATAATATTTTTGGGATGAGCCTTGACAGACCTCGTTGTACTTCCTAAAAATTTATTTAAGATTTTACAATTAAATTTGTATTTAGTTGAGTCTAAGGCGACCGTTTATATCTCTATTCGATCGATTGATAGGCGATTTACGTTGACAAGTAAGCGATTTTCAGGATTTCCAATTCGAACACAATGCGAATCAGTTTCGAAGGAGTAAAGATTCAAATCCGATGTTGTGGCTATAACGAGCAGTTCGAAGGCAAATATAAACAAATGAACGAGGACAAATAATGAATCAGCAGTGTACGATGATCAATTTTATGAATGCTTCAGACAAGTTTCTACTGAAGATAATTTATACGCTAGCTTTCGTTCGATGCTAAATAGATGATCTTAACCTGTTTCAATGATAAATTCAGATATAATGACAGAGAATGCGATCGATAAAACGCACTCAGCCAGATCAACAATATGATTAGAAGGCAATAATAACCAATTACTTGTATTCGATACTAGTAAACAGGTTAGATAATGGACTAATTGTACGACCAGAATAACGACTACAGTTTAATGAAATCGATAACGATGAATCAATGTATCAACAATAGAAACAGCATGCAAACAATGAAATAATCAGTAATAAATAAAGGAATAAAGCGATAAAGCTTATTGTATTGAGGAATCAGAGGCTGGTGCTTTGATGAAAGTTGGATCCTCCTTCTAAGCCCAAATCAAGCAACGATCCCCGCTTAATAAAACAGTAATGATTGCGATAATGAAGATTTATATGGTGATAACAGTATAATGGCAACAGTATAGCGGATGAGTAAAAAAGTGTGTTTCTTTGTTCTGATCAACGTTTCCTCAAGTGGGGGAAGTGAGGTCTATTTATAGTGTGAAGTGGAAGTGACCAACCCTAGAAGAATTGTGACTTCTCACGTTTCTTCAACAGCTCCCCACATCCCATGGAATGTTCTGGTTCAGTTCCGATAAAAGTGGGATAAGATCAGTTATCGCTATCTGCTAGAACAGCTATCTTCGAACTCTCCGATCCCGACACAACATAAACGTTCACATTATTTCATCGAAGTCATTCCAAATCGATCTTCTCAATATATGTCTTCGGAATCAATCATGACTTGTCACACAATCGAACACATCCATCGTGATCGAACAAAAATCAACCAATACACCCGTAGCTAAAGACGGGTACGTTAGACCTGGTACACTTTGTAAACTCCAGATTACCGTTACAGTCCTTGCTAGTGGGAAGGTAGAACTAGCTTACCGCTATTTATTTTCTCAGGGAGGAATTTATACCGATTACATGGTTTATTCTTGGAAATATCCCAAACCCACATACATGATATAATATAGCGATTACTGAATTTACTACTGATTTGATATTGGTTACTGTTTACATGAAGTACTTGAAAAGACTGATTTCCGTTTCTTATTCTGTAAGTGACAATTAAATTATATGTATATTTCTGCATAAGATATACTGGCATGTTTTTTACTTGTCCCCACTTAAAACGGTTGTGGATAAGTGTTGTTACTCACTGAGTTGTGACTCACTACTCGCTATATTTTTTTTGAAGATACAGCAGGTGCAGTAACCGAGGATTTCCATTCTTAGAGTCGTGAGTTGACAATCATGGTGAGCCCCGCATTAGTTCGCGAGGGAAAGAGCTTTATTTATTTATTATTGTCCTTCTTTGAAACTCTTAGAGTCGCTCCATTTAGTCATTTGTTATTCATTCATTTAGCCAGTTGGGTAACCAGTTGGATTATTCATTAATAAGTTACTTTTGCGAATATTTGGTCTTTTTGAACTTACTACAACCCTGTTAGATGTTCTCGTAGTATTTAGAGATAAACGTAGTATTTTTTATTATTAACGCGTAAGGATATTGGTTGTTGGTTGGTTTTTTGGTAGGCCCTTGTTTAAAATCAGGTAAATTTTTGGTAGGCCTAAAAATAGAGGAAACTCTGCCCGATTTTCTGTAGGATTTTGATAAGGCTTATTTAGGGACTTAGTTCCTAAGCGCTGGTCACGGCCCCAAAACTGGGTCGTGACAAAGTTGGTATTAGAGCCCTAGGTTATTCCTGTGACTAATGGAGCACACGTCAGTAGTAGAATCTCTATTATGGTTATGTAGCCAGCCATTCCCATAATCGTTATTCTGCGAGGGCGTGATAGGATGCTTTGTGTCTTTCTTTCTTTCTTGTTCCTTCCGTACGTGTGAGATGACTACTGCTAAATAGATGAATCTAAAGTTATTTATTAAAGTTATTTATTCTATTACTCAGATGGGTGGTAAGAGAAGATCTAAAACGGTGGCCCGAGCTGCTCCGAATTCCCCCACTGCTGGGCTGTCATCTACCTCAGCTAGGAAAGGAGGTAATACTCAGGGACGAGGCCAATCCGCTACCATGAGTGCTGGGGCTACCACAAGAGTTACAAGAGAGCCTACTCCAGAAATTGAGGATAATCCACCTCCACCGTCATATGAGAATGCTACTATTGAGGGATTTAATGCTATGAAAAGGTCCATTGATCTCTTGAATGCCAGAATGGATAGACAGGAAAAGGCTAGACAAAAGAACATTGCTCCAACGCAACCTCAGGCACCTACACAGGCTCCGACTTAGACACAGACTCAAGCTCCGACTCAGACACAGACTCAGGCTCAGACACAGACTCAGGCTCAGACTCAGACTCAGGCTAAGACTTAGACTCAGACTTAGGCTCAGACACAGACTCAGGCTCAGAGACAAACTCAGATTTTTGGTAACAGAGAAGTATCCTTACCAGAGTTCTTGAAACTGAAACCACCAAGGTTCACGGGTTCTAACACTACAGAGGATCCTCAGAGTTTTTTGGATGGGACACTTAAGGCGTTGCGTGCTCTTGGATGTTCTAGTGAAAGATCCATGGAACGTGCATCATATGTCATATCCGATTTTGAACTCAACTCGAGGCGAATTGGGTTTCGAATTTGACTGGGTAACTTGTTTGAGTTTAAGAATTGGAGTCGCCACCTAACATATTTTTTAGCTAGCCGTATTAGGGCACCTATTTTGTTTCTAGCTAATTTTACAATTAACTCCGAAACTTAGTCTACAAACCAGATATTCTAGGTAAGAGGTTCAAGTTAACTCGAGAGGAAGGGGTTAGGCACCTCTCGGGCTCCACCAAATGTGGCTACCGGCCGGACTTTATATTGGGAAAACTAAAACTAAGCAATGTACGACTTTAATTAAATTTAGACAAGAAAGGCTCTTCTCTACTAATTCTCCTTCCTTAGAGAATTGCACCTAGCAAAATACAACAAATTAGTTAGTATATAATAATAATCATAATAATAATAATAATAATAATAATAATAATAATAATAATAATAATAATAATAATAATAATAATAAAATACTAGTAATAAATGCTAATAGAATAATAATAGTAAAAGGGTTTTTCTTTGAATTGTTCTCTTCCAAAATGGGTTGTCGTATATCAACCAATTTTATCTTGAAAAAAATACAAGAAGACGAGTTAGTAATAATAATAATGATAATAATACTAACAATATTAAATAATAATTAAAAATAATAATAAAAGGATTTTGTTCTCTTTCGAATAGGCCGCCGCTTCTTAACCAATTTGACCTCGCAAGAATACAAGATGAATTAGTGAAATAATATAATAGCAATGACAATAATAATAATAATAATAATAATAGTAATTATTATTATTATTATTATTATTATTATTATTATTATTATTATTATTATTATTATTTTAAAACAAAGGGGAAGGGGATTTTTAAAAGTGTCGGCTCAGGTGTGTATGAATCGTGGAGGTTTAGAGACATCGGTACGTCTGCAAACACGCCGGCTGGTCGTGTTGCCATGCCAAGTACCGGTCTCATCACTCCATCACCGGCTCGTTTGTAATCACAGCTTATACACGTCATCATAGCCTTTTGTGTGTTTTAGGGCTGCGGGAATGGGTCGTTCAAGTGTAGTATCATGTTCAAATTAATCAAATAGGCCTCAAATAAATAATTTATTTTCCTTGGTCATGTAGTATTTGATTCTTTTCAGTAATCAAAACAAAATAAACCAATCTGAATGGTCAGTTATGAAACTACTAACACCATAGGATCACGATCTGCAAAAATTAAAACAACAACACATCACAGGAAAGATTGAGTGTAAAACATGGTCAACAAACGTGGTATGACCAAAACAAAACCAGTATAATAGAACACGCCATCACTGGTCCCTTGCTCAAGGCCCTTTTCATAATATATCCATCGATTCTGCAAAACTCGACACCAATTAGTAGAACCAAACAAACGACTAGCCCATTAAACCAAGTAAACAATCAACACTGATGATCAATGAAGACGACCATCAACGAATTCAGACATCAGAAAAGGACAGCGATCGCCGTTAAGATTTTTCGGTGAGAACAAGCGTTAACAGCAACCAATCAATGATCCCAATGGTGCGGCGGAGGAGCGACACCGGCGAGCGAGTCGCGGCGTCGCTGCGACTCCGACGTCGCCACCGTCGCTGGTGGTTTTGCTACTGCTACTCCACCTGCCCTATCTCCCCTATCAATCAATACTCCATAATAAGAGTTAAAAATGAAATCAAAGAAGGACAGAAAAAATTAAAGATTCAGCGGTGGTGGTTATTTGATTTGCCGTCAAAATGGTGTTCTTCTCCGTCCTTGTTTCAGATCTTCTTCTCCCTGTTTGCGATCAGTAATCCCCGTTCCTGATCTCGACCCTAATTTCTGTATATGGGTGTGTACATTGGTGGTTTGTATTTGGTATGTACGTGATGGTGAGTTATCTGTTAGGTGATTTTGATGGTGGATATTGGTGGCGATACAGAGGTGGGTGTGGTGTCCTTTATTTTTTGTTTCTATGTGTGTTATACTGTATTGTACGTGGGTTGAAATGAGTGTGTGGGGAAGATGACAAAATGGAGGCTGTGGGGTTGGCCGTGGTGTCTCTTGAAATCGTGTAGATGCTGCCGAATGTGTATGCCAATCACCCTTTTAAAAATAAGAATTTTGAAATAAGAGTTGTTGGGGATGGCATAATTTGGGTGATTGGGGATTGATATTAGGGATATGAAAAGATTTAGGGGATAAAGATGAATGATTTAGGGAGAGATGAGAGGTGATGTACCTAGTGCCAAAAGATGGGTAGATATATTGAAGGATGAAATTAGGAGATATTTTGGAATTTGTTTAAAATAAAATAGGGGAAAAGAAAATGTACGAACGTATCTAGACGAGCATTCGTCCAGATTCAAACGAGAAATATGATTCAATGGAAAAAATTGTAAATAAATACAAATAAATAAATAATTTTGGTGGAAATTGGAAAAAAAAGGAAGATTGAATATTCTTGGATTTTATTCAAAATAGTTTTGGAAGAAAATTGCAACTAGTCCCTTAATAGACTGGACGTACCTAGACAAGAGTTTGTCTAGGTTCGTGGGAAAGAGTCCTTTAAAAGAAGATTTACACATATTTAAATTCAAAAGGAACCCAAATATGACAAATCAAGGAGTAGAGATGAATTGATTATTTGTTTGGCTAATATTTTACTTAAAGGTGCTTTTAAAAAATATAAATATGAATATATGAATACATATTGTATAAAATGGTACAAACACGTAGTAAAATGCACACGTAAAGTAAATTGGAATGCAAATTTAACTACTTAAGTATAAATAGCCACAAATATTTGCTAAACGCTGTAAATGTACTAAAACTGCACAAATAATCACATTTTGATAAATTGCCTAAATGATGCAAAATTATGTAATATAGCCACATTTAAATATGTAATATATAGGTAGGGGATAACACACGTAAATGCATGCTTCTAATGCACATTTTGCATAAATAGCCAAATTGCACCTTTAAGTTAAATTATAGCCAATTTTAGAAAAAGAAGGGACAATAGCTGCCCCTCTTTGCCCGGTGATGATGAAAGAGTCTTCGGGCAAAGATAGTTGACGGAGTAGCCAATTTTGTCACGACTGATAGACAAAATGACTGATGGGGAAAATGGGCGTTTTTGGGATGTTTTGGCCGTACCCCGGTCGCTGAGCTGCCTACATATCTCGGGTTTCACGAGAATCAGGCAGTGTGTAGTTCTAGAATGGCATTTTGCATGTGTGAGATGTTTATGCGCACGATTTTGGATGCAAAGACTAAAGTTATCCAAGTATCACTACAAGAAATTAGATCTTCAACGACCATTGCTTAACGAAAGGACACAAATCCGGTCGTTACAAGCATGTTTGTAACAACCGACTGTTTTTCCAGTCGTAGAAGTTAAGTTTTAGTTTACGAATAACGAGAGGACAATAGTCGGTCGTCAAGAGAGTAATATTGGGCGGTTTCGAAGTTAAAAATGAAACAAAAAATGAAGCGCCCAAATTTTTTCCCTCGTCAACCGCCCAAACCCCCCTTAAAATAAATACAAGCGGCAAAATGAATACCTACTCTAATGAATTGGTTTAATTTAGGGTTTTTCCTAAGATAAATTTCTGTCTTTCTCTCCTTTAATTTCCTTTATACAATAATCACTTCTATTGCTTTTGAAATCAAATTGAATATAAAATTTTCAGTTATTGTTTGAATGTATTATCCAACTTTTGTTTGAATGTATTTTTTAATTTCGTGAATTAGCTAGCACACATGGAGCTCCCAATGATAATGGCTGGCACAACAAGAGTGGTAACGCATGCTTAACCCTTTGCTTAACTTGTTTTCGTTCTATATCCGTTTTTGTTATCTTTTGGATATGGAATTCATCAGGTGCAATGTGTAGAGGGAAGTAGTTTAGTTTGAAATTAACAAATTATGATTTGTGTTCATTTCTACTCATAGATGTCTAATTTTTTCTTTAAGAGTCTTAACTTTTTTGCTGGTTTAATTTAGAAATAATAAACTAAGATACATCAAAAGAATACTTGGATAGACTGAAAAAATGATGAAATGTGATTCACATATTTCTAACTCTAGTATAGTATTTTTCTCAAAGCGAATCTTACATTGTACTTATACAGGTAGTCATGTGATTAATCTACTGATTCTTTGTCTTTATGAAATTAATATTCTTTCCCTCCTACTGTTTACTTATTATCTATATACTTTTTAAGTCAGATGGCCGGAGATGGGCTTGTCTTGTGTTCTCCAGTTGTTCAAAATATATAAGACTGCTGAATTATTTGAAGAAGCAAGACAACTTTCGGGAACAGGACTCTTGTCCTTGTCATCTAGATATGAATCTTGCAGCAGCTTACGACACAATGATCGGTAATCTCTTATTTGAATGTATTTTCTTAAGTGTCTTCTGAAGTTTTTTGTTAATCCACTAATTCACAAAATTTGCATTGCATACTTACTACTTTACAGTGACCTGCTGTATAATATTTTGTATGCACCAGGACTTGTTAGTTTGTAAACACTTCTTAGTTAGGACTTCTATACGAAATTGAATTTCTTTTGAGCGCACACCTAATAAATAGATCTAATATAATGTTGTTATCTATACTACCATAACAGTTTCCTTCCATTTATTGTTTGTTAGTTGTCTTGATAATTTGCGGAGATTATCATCTTTGTGAGCAACCTATAACTATCTGCCTAGCTTAAATTTATCTGTAGCTACATATGATGATTTAATTAACTAGTCATAGATATATGTAGCCTTATCGTAATTAAATATGCACCAAGCAGTTGATGGACTTGATCTTATGTATGATAGAGAGTCTCCTTTTTTCTTCTCCACTAGCAGGAGCCAGAGTGATAAGATTTGTTTATTTTTTCCTGGCCAAGCTTTTTGTTAATTCAAAATCATCTTTTTTACTGTTTGAGTGAATAAAACGTTGTCTTATTTAGAACATTTGTGCCTCTTTCAGTGGTGTCATGTGGTTTAAGTAATCTGTTAAAAGTGGAGTTTTCTGCTTTGGAGTGAAATGAGACAGGATGCCTATGCTACTATTCATGCAATTTGTTTGTGCATGTGTTAATTGTCCAATTTGAGAGCAATTTTGCTTTTTTCTGATTGTTACTTGTGCAAGAAAAAGAATTTGAATATTCTGCAATTTGGTATGCTGAATATTTTTTCTATAGAAACCGTGGAGTATGCATATGTAGACATGGCTATGTAACCAGCGTAGCTGAGCATCATTTTCTCTAAAGTTCTGGCTATATATCCAGTATACTTGAGGATGATTACTGGTTGTATATGTTTTTTTACTTAACATGGATTGTCTGATTCCAAGATGTCTAGGATTCACTAGCAGTCAAGGTTATTATTCAATTTTCTGACATTTTTCGTATTATGACTTTAAGACAAAAAAATCTTTTTATTTTGATCTGTTGCTAATATTACCATGATCTTTTTATTTTGATATGTTGCTGTGTACCCTCCGTCGATACTTCGGGCTGTGTACCCTCGGCAAAATTAAATGCAAATCGATATCGGGCTGTGTACCTTCAGTCGACGCTTCAGGCTGTGTACCCTCAGCTAATTTAAAATGCGAATCGATATCGGGTTGTGTACCCTCAACCGACACTTTGGGTTGTGTGCCCTGGGGCTCTAAGCCCGAAGAGTATCCTTGTAAGTTTCCTTAGGGCACGAGGTACTCAGACTTCCCCCATAGCAGGAATTCATCTTCAAGCATGGTGGGTTTGCAGACACCCCACACTTAGACTTCAACCCAGTTGAAACCTGCAATACAAAGAAACTTACCAAGTAGCATCCTTCAAAAGATAACATAAATTTTGTTTTTTTTGTTTTTTTTTTTTTTGTATTTGTTTTTTCTTTTACTTGTATACAATTACAATCACGGGTTGCCTCCCGAGAAGCGCCTTAGTTATAGTCGTGGCACGACATAACCCAGAGTCAATACTTTTTCCTCCACCTTGAGCTTATGAATCGCCTCCCCAGTTGTAAGCCAACTCTCCGATTATGCTCTTGAGGTGGCACAAGTTCTTGCATGCCAAAAACTAAGCATCTCCTTTTGTGCGTAGTCAATAACTCAGGAATATCTTCGAACTGTTGGCTATGCTCCTGACCAAGCACCAAGTATACTATTTTGTACTCTTTGGCCTTCAAACGAGGATAGTCATCGTGTCTAGATGGTAATGAAAATTCCATAATGTAAGCACCATACACCTCATCCTTCAACTCTTCCACTGGCTCAAAAGGATCAATTTCCATGTCTCCCTCTAAAACCAGTGTAGAAAAGTGTCTGGAATGCGGTGCAATCCTCTCACACTTTGATTCATCGATCACATCCTCTTTCTGGTACGAGTTAGAGTCAACTACAATTTCAGCTTTAATTTTATTCTCTAATTCTAGTACCACATTTTCTTCATCGGCATCTTCACACACCATATGGCTAGATGATTGGCTTTCAACCCTTCTCTCATCTAATGGAAATTCACGCTTTAGATCTTCTACAATAGCCATGATTTTTTCTTCTAATTCCACGTCTTCTTGGCTAGTTAGTTGAATTCCCAATAGTGTAGCCAACTGAGTCACTTGAGCTTCTATTTGGCTTAGTTGTGCTCTACGTCTGTCCCAAACCTTCTTCAGTTCAGCTTCGTATTCTTCCTCTTCATCCTCTACTTCATTGTACCAACTGTTATCATAAGAGAAAGAAAAATCATCATAATAGGGGCTCGGGGAAGAATAAGACGTATTAGTACAACCATAATAATGATCACCTAGCCACATGTTATTTTCCGATGCCATTTTTTTTTATAATCTAAAAAAAAGAATATGTACAGAAACGAAGTTAATTGAATAAATAAATCAGCTATCCTAACAACTAAAATAACACTGTGTTCCCCGGCAACGGCGCCAAAATTTGATCACGCCCAACTATGCCCTATAAAAGGGACTAAGCGGTCGTGGCAAATATAGCTCGGTATTTAAAGCCCCGAGGTCGAATCCCACAGAGAACACTCGTAATTCAGTCGTTAATCTAACTAATTTATTTAATCAACCAACTTCAAGAATTTATATTGTAATGATGGTTTTAAAGTAGAAACTAAATAACAATAAGGTAAATAGCAAAATAATAAAAAGTAATCAAGCAAGGATATTAAAAGCCTAGAATTGATTTACACCGACTCCTACATATATGATTGACTAATGATTCAACGAATTCAACTTGGTTCTTCATATTGAACACTTGCTCCAAATTCACAACTAACCACTTCCATGCACTAGCTATGACTTTCACTAACTAATCTTCCAATTAATTAATGAAGACGTTTAGGACTACAAGTATGGTTCACAATCGGGCTCGGTGGTCACAACTCACCCTATTGACAACCTAAGTAATTCCTTGGTTTTAGGTTGAAATATTGCTAAGCATTTAACCCTAACTCGTGAATTTATTCCTAAACGCACAAGGATATAGGGGACAATCAATTGGGGGCCCTTCCAATCAATTAGCAAACAAAACGTAAATACTTAGATAGGAAGAATAATCAAGTTTCATTCATCAAAATCAATTAATCAATTCACATAGTATTGGAGTGGTTCAATCAACCCTAGAATGAGTAATTTAGCCACTCATGGTCATCAAAAACAAATCAAGAATGATCATGAATGAATAAACTACAAAGGAGAAGAAATAATGGAAGAAAGAACTCTTAATCTTCAAGTCTTTAATCCCAAGCCTCCTTGTGTGTTCCTTGCCTCCAAGAGTCCAAAGGCTTCCACAATGGTGGTCTTGCTCTCCCAAGTCAAGATTGGGGCTGAAAATAGGTTAGAGAACCTTTTATACCTCTTGTGAAACTCGTGGACAAGTTTGCCACTCGTCACTTTTCGCCAGAAAATTTGTCTCATGGCTGGATCATGGCCTTACGATGCCTGGGCCATGCACTTGCGAAATTCTGCTTTCAACTTCATGGCTGAATCATGGCTTTACGATGGCTGGGCCGTGACATTTCGTCTTCAAATTCCTTTCATGGCTAATCCACGGCCTTGGCACCTTACAACGCTGTAAATTAACTTCGATTTTGCTCCAAATCATCAAACTTTAACACTTTTTCAAACCATTTGATTCCTATACATTCAAACACCCAATATAAGCACAAAATACTATTGTTCACGCTAAAATAATCCACAAAAGCACCAAAATATGATGTAACTAATACTAAAATATATGTATTTTTAGCCTAACATCATGTACCATCAACCGACGCTTCGGGCTGTGTACTCTCAGCTAATGTAAATGACAAATTGACATCGGGATGCGTGCCCTCAGTCGACTCTTCGGTTGTGTACCCTCAGCTAATGAAAGTATAAAATTCGATGTTGGGCTGTGTACCATCAGTCGATGCATCAAGGGTAAAGTGCAACAAGTAGAAGCTATTGTATGTCATACGATGTGCTAAGGAGGCTATCATATTGCTGTTGTAAGGACTTTTCTAGAAATTTTTCAGGGGACCTCAAAAATTTCTGTCCCAGTGTCAAGTTTGCGTCTTTTGGAATTTTTTAGGGGATCCTCAAAAATTCTGCCCCTGTTTATTGTTTATGACAAATCACCGAGAAAAGGTGGTTACATTGCACTAAACACCAATGTATTGGCTAAAATCTGCATTCGCCCTTTAGTGTGACGATTGGATGTATTGATGACTATGAATATGTGCATATTTGCATACTCAGACAGAGGCTTGGTATTTGGATTTTGCCGGATTTGAAGGCTGTCAGTAACGGAGCTAACTTTTGGATGGATAGGCCTTTGTAGAAAGTGTGTTTGTGGTTTGGGAGTTTGAGTTTCCCTTTGTTGGTCTTTTGTTGTACAATTGTCTTGCTTTGGTCAATCAGACTCTGGATTTTGTGTTTCAGTGTTGGATGTCTTGCGGTGCCACGGTATGGAATGTTTGAGTGATGAGTGTAGATCTTGTTGGATCGAATTTAGGAATGGGTATCTAGGGAGTAATTTGTCTGCTGGTTGCAATGTCCTTTTGATTGTATTGAGCTTGATAAGGTTGTGATTGAAAGTCTTAACAGAGGGGAAGTCGTCTATTGTGTAAGTTGGGTGCAATGTCTTTTGACTGAGCCGAAGGAATAATGATGTGAGGTTTGTGAGCTCGGTCGTATAGTGATTTGGACTTCTTAGTTGTGACTATCATGTGAGTATAATGCGGGTTGTACAGTATTGAGATTGTCTGAATACTCTTGGTGTCAAATGCTGATGGTTCAAAGGATTTTGTTGGAGGAGAAAATGTTTTCAGCTCGGCTTGCTATTTCGGCTTTTTCGAATGCAGATTTTTGACCGATTTCAGTGTTCAAACGTAAGGCAACCTTAACAAAGTGGTGAAATGCACAAAATAGTGTGGACATGTTTAGCAAAGACTTGAAGCAAAAATGACACATGAGCTTAAAAGAATGCCTAGACTGTGGATGACGGATTAGCACTTGAATTATAACAGAGTGCATAGATATTGTTGACACCTAAGTTTGTCCCTCCTATTTTCAAAATCAACGGTTCTTGAATTTTACATGCTTGTGTATCCATTCCTACCCCGTCTATGATTTTCAAATTATTTTCTCACACTGGCCTGGCAATTGAGGCTATTTTCAAAAGCATCGTCTCAAACCATAGCTATTTTTACAATTTTCTACAATTGATTCTATTTTTGAAAAAAATATCCAAAATTATTTCAAACTTCAAAATTATAATTTTTAGGCATTTTAGTCTTCCTAACATTTTAAAATTAATTGCCTAATTTTCCTATAATTTTTATACCTTTTTAAATCCATTTTATACCACTTTATACCATTTTATACGTATTTATACACTAAATATACAGTGTATATACATATATACATATATACACACAAGGCACCTCAGCCAATTTTTTACACGTCATGCCTGCGTGGATAGATCTTGATCGTCCACGTAGACTATCCAACGGCCTAGAATTTGTTTCCTTTATTCTACACCCCAAAACCCTACCCCCAACCTCATTTCTCCCCTCTCACCCCTGGACCCGACTCTCTCTCTCTTCTCTCTTGGTGATTCCCATCGCCACCACTGCCGATGGTTGTTCCGGCCAAATTAGCCGGGGAAAATTAGGGAAACTGACATTTTTGAGTTCCTCTCATCGTCCGCAACATAACCCATCCACTTTCGATGGTGTTTGGATGAAAGAGAAATTGACCCTGTGTCAATCGAATCGACGCCGCCGGGAAACGCCTCCGGCGGGGTTCCTTGCATGATGAACAAATTGTATTTACTGAGGAAAGGTAGATCTTTTCTTTGCAACCCTAATTCGAGACGGGTCAAGCTAACCCGACCCGATTCGACAGCGGGTAACCCTTGGTCTCCTTTTTTATGTGTCTGATCATTTGATTTTTGCGTGGTAGCTACTACTTGAATTGCTTAATTTGTTATATTAGTTAATATGTGTATTTGTAATTTGATTAGGTAAGGACTTTTTGAGTATTGATTCTTACCTAATGTCGTGATTTAACTTGAACAAATGCTTTGAAATGTCGATTGCCTATAGTATCTCCCTATTTTCTGTACCTCGAGTCATCTATGTTCTCCTTGATATGCAGAGGTCAATGAAAGTTAAAGTTGAGCATGATTCTTTGAGATTCCCAACATGATTATATGTGATTAGCAACTGTATTGTTTGAAACTTGATTGAAAGTCATTAGCATGATATGTTGGTTCGTAGTCCTGATTTAATGCTTCTAAGTGCTAATTTTAAATTCTGATTATGTTATCTTCTGAAAGTAGACTGCCTATGGGTCAGATTCATGTTTGTTGTGATGTATCTAGCTTGTTCTCATGCCTAGAGGGTTTGACTTTCTAAATGCATTGAATGGGTAGTTTGTCCTGCATAATTAAAGGAATTTGATTAGACTATAGGAGATTCTGGTTGATGTTGATAGAATAATGTTTATTTGATTGATCCGAGAATCAATAGGATTTGTTGATTGATTCTGGGACTTAATTAACTAGATTTGTGAATCCAGACTAGGGTAAGGCTATATGGGGGAGTTTAAATTTGTTCTAGGATTGGTTTTACTTAGACTTTAGGGTCTGATTGGTTTATTTATGGGAAACGCCTATAAGTTTGTCCCCTTTAACTAAGGAAAAATATTCCTTTGCCTTATATGGCGCATTCTACCCGTTTGAGGCTACAACCCTTACTTTTACCTATATATATATCAGTTGTTATCTCAGTCACAGGGACATCTTTATGCATTAAGCACTGAGAACACACCACACACCTACACAACATCTTACATAATCTGAAAAGGGCTACAGAAGACCTGTTGAAGTCTGATTTCTTCTGGTTCTTTTCTGGAGAAGCAACTGCTTTCTTTACTTGGTTGTTTGGTCCTGCTTTGCAAGTTTTGGTTAACTCTCATTGCTTCTCTGATTCCTCACTGACAAAAGGTATTTTTCTTTCCCTTTAAGGGCTCACTGCACATTGTCTCTGTGTTTATCTATGTTTGATTCAAACCAATATGTTTGGCTTGATTTGAATGGTTATGAAGTACTGCATGTCTAGGCCCTATTCTTGCTGGGTAATTTTGAACATTCAGGAGGATCTAATAGGATCCCATCCATATTCTGACAAAGGCCAAAAACATAGATTTTGACCTTACTAGGTGAAATGACCTCGGTCAGTCGTTTCAGAATTTAGAACTTTGATTGGCGTGCCGATAATTTTAAAATATTCGTACGGTCCATTAGGACATGTCTGTAAAATTTGAGTTAAATCAGACCTCGTTTGGTACGTATCGGAAGAAGATTTCAGTTTTTATTGTCGATAAATATTAAAAAGATATTTTCGAGCTCGGTTTTGGCGAATGAACTCCGATTCGAAATCCAAAAGCGCCGTTAGGTTCGTATGATTATTTGTGACTTTTGTGAACCTTCGAAAGTGAATTTCGAGGTTGTTCGGCTAGTTTCCGCTAAAATGCCGAAAGTTAAATAATTTGACTTTTGTCCATTTAATTTGCATATTGAGTTTCAGGAGCCCGATTTGAGATCCGCCTTACCAAGTATGTTAAATATATTTTGTATAACTGGCATGCAAAAGATGGAATTATTTCGAATATCGTAGGGTACCGTTTTAATTTTTACCGTAGCAGCGAATTTTTTTTTAAAAAAAAAGAAAAAAAAAGGAAAACAGAAACAAAATGTTAGGTGGTGGGTCCTTAGCTTAAAACATGGTATGTATAGGAACAGAATAAAAAACGAGCAAAATGAACAAATGAAACAGAGAACACGGAAACTAGAAATGCATCCTAGAAAAATACCAGAAAATGAGAAAAGAGCCGGAGAAAAGTAGAATTTTCACCCCGAAACATCCAGAGTGGGATCGTTTGGCAATGAATTCAAAGTACAAAGCGGTTGTTGAGTAATTGTGCTAACTTTGTAACAAGGTAAGTGTTTATATCCATTTCTTTGGAGGCACCTGGCCTCGTGGATTTTCTACCACGTGTTCCTTACGTGTGTAGCTGCCGATAGGCGTACTCATTACGCCTTAGATTTGAATTTACATTATATATTATATGTTATGTCCTGTTGTTGATATTGCATTGAGGATCTGAGCATTGTACTCTGGCTGTGAGTATTCCGCCCCAGAAGAGTGCAGGAGTATTCCGCCTCAGGTTTATATCATATTGGGTGCAGGAGTATTCCGCCCCAGGAGCAGGAGTATTCCGCTCTTATGTCAGATGCTGAGTGCAGGAGTATTCCGCCTCAACTTTACATTATATCGGGTGCAGGAGTATTCCGCCCCAGGAGAGTGCAGGAGTATTCCGCCTCTGGTTTATATTATATAGGGTGCATGAGTATTCCGCCCCAGGAGCAGGAGTATTCCGCTCCAGTTGGTTATCAGATTGGATTCCCCTCGAATGCAGGAGTATTCCGCTTCGAGATGGGATTACGGGCACATGTGACCCTTTGCATCATTTCATTTCATCTCATTTCGTTTCATTTCATTTCGTACCATTGTGTAAACTTGTGGTACATAACTACTGTTGTGCTTCTACGTACATTGCTTATTTGTTGACATGTTTCTGGCTCGTATTCCTGGTTGAGTTTATGGTTTCATACGTGTTTCCGGTTATTATCTGGCTCTGCCTTTTTATAATTTAAATAAGAGGAATTTTGTTTATCTGTTTCTTCTCCCTGGCTAGCTATCGTATTCTTTGAGGTGGCTAGTCTTTCCCACTTATTGAGTCCTTTTGACTCACCCTTGTTTGTTGTTTGTTTCTGGTCTATCTATTTCGTTTCGGCGGATTCGCTCTAGGATTGAGTTGGCCACGTTGTGAAGGTGCGAAGACGACTTCAGCTGTCAGGGTGAGCCAACTTATATTCTGGATGGCCACCAGTTTATTGGTTATTATTTCAGTTGCATTTTCCTCCCTTCTAGAGGTATCTGTCTTCTTTTGTACTCTTAGATGTCTAGTTTGGATAGCCCTAAACCTAGTATATTAGGTAGTCAGTTGTAATTTCTTTTGTACAGCTTAGAGGTATCAGTATGTCAGTGTTATTTTAAGTCTTTTCTTATTTATGAATTGAATTATATTTATTTTCCTAATTTAATTGGTAAGGGTTCGCCCGACGGATCTAGGGGAGGATGTCGGGTGCCCGCATGGCCTAGCCGGATTCCAGGTCGTGTCAGTTGGTATTAGAGCCCGATTTAAAGTCTATCCAGACTAAGACAGTGTCTAATAGAGTCTCGCTGATGGGTACGTAGACGTCCGTACTTATCTACGAGAGGCTATGATGGTATCTAGGAAGTTTCACTTCCTTATTTTATAATCGTGCATCGGTCTAGGATGCAAAAGTATTTTGTTAATTCGTTCGTGGTAATTGTGAACCCTCGTGTGACAAATCAGCAAATGGTATGAGTTCAAGACGAAGTAGTCTAGCCTGGGGTTTGCACTGACGAAGCCCCGAGAGTTTTTTATCGTGCTGACGATCTAATTACGGAGGTCCCAGCTGTACGAGCTCGCGTTGGGCAAGGGAGCAGGGCCTTGCAGTTCCCTTGGCTCTCTATGATGCTTTACGAGAATCTTGGCGACGCAAATACTGCAAGAACCTATTATTCGCTATGTAGCTTATCAGGTTTCCGCAGATGCAGATGCAGATGTTCGGTCTCAGGGAGCTCCTATTCCTGTTTTTAATATTGCCGCAGTAAAATATGTTTCGGAGGCAGCATGTGTCGTGCATCCAGTTGTTCTGACTGGTTAGTCAGCCTGAGTAATGGCTCGGTCCGAGTGTCCAAAGAGGTTGTATTATTTTACATGGTTGAACCTTTCGATATTCTTAAGCAATGCCTCAGATAAACCTCGTGATTTTTTTTTAAAATAAAATAATGTTAGCGTATCATTCAGGCTCTTGATTGTATCGAGCGGCATGATGTTGATTATTCTTCTTTCCAGTTTCAGGGGTCCAGCCTTGAATTGGTGGACCGCTCTCTATTAGCTAACTTGGTTCGAACTTTCTTCTAGATTTGGGGCAGAGTTTCTTTCGCGCAGCGAGCGAAATGAAATAAAAAGCATCGCCAGTTTAAGTGGATTGGACAGGGTAGCGTGTCAGTTAGCCTGTTGGTGTTTCAGAATATGAGATTGAATTCTATAGAATGGTTGAATATGCATTAGAACTAGTCCATGAGCCTTTCGAGAGATTCAAAGATTTATTGATGACCTTTCTCCTTCCTTGAGATCCTAGATGGCTCGAGAAATTGAGGTCGGGATTTCATTTGATGTTGTTGTTGATATTACCTGAAGGTACGAGACATACCATAAGTTAGAGCGGGAGAGCAAGAGATCCCGCGGCCCTAGTGGGTAACCATGGTACCTCATTTGGAGGTAAGAGTTATGATTATTTGGGAGGTCACCTTCCAGGTTATCTTAGCTTGTGTCACGTAACTCAGAGTGCGTCAGTAGTTCGTTAAGATCAGACCCAGTTTTCTCTTTATAGCTATCAACAATCTGTCCATCTTCCATTTTCAATGAAAATGTGTTATCATTGTCGTGAGTCTGGTTATCCTTTGAGGAGTTTTCCTGTTATCATTATCATGAGTCTAGTTATCCTTTGAGGAGTTTTTCCTTAATCCAGCAAGTAAGCAGTCGTCCGTTCTCTCGTCATCAGGCACCTGTACAGTCGTAGGGAATTTCATTTAAATCTTAATCAACCAGAGAAATACCACCATCCAATAGACCGTGAGAGCGTGGTGGTTGTGATTCTTATAAAATAATTATCAGGGTAGTGGCTCAGCTCAGATGCAGAGGCAGTTCTATGAACTGCCAGTCTGGCAGGATGCTAAGGCATCCGATGTAGTAGACCCATGTATTTCTTCTTCCCTTATATGTGAGTAAGATTTGATTCTTTCGATCGATTTGGAAATGGTGTGTCTTATCATACTTCGATGGTTTCCTTGGATGTCATTTCTATTAAGAATCGGTTGCGGTAGAGGGGTGAGTTTCTGATATGATTTATTCCTGGCATTTACGATGACCCTACTAGATTATCTGGTTTAAATGCGAGAGATTTGTGAGTATCGGTATTGTCTGCCTGGCATCTTTTCGTGCCACCTTCTATTATTTTATCAAATTAGTTTACCTCTCTTCTCGGAATTCCGTGTTGGTTGGACTATGGGATTTTAATTCATCATCATAAGGGAGTGTCATGGTTTCTTCTGGTGTAAAGTGGTTAGTAAGTAATATTCAATCTACGTGTCTCCTCTTGGTTCGAAATGCTAGTAAAGTCATGTTATCCCATAGCTTATCTGAATTATAAAAGTGTATTCTGGTAAATTGTCAGAGTTTCCTTCTTATTAGGAGGTTAAATTGACATGGATGTTGTTCCATAGAGCTCAACTAATGTCTATTTATTCAATTGCGATTCATTGGTTAGCCTAACTCGGAAGTAGTGTGGCTCTGGGAGCCAAGCAAATGAAACGGTGAGCTTTCTGAAGTTCTAAATATTTCTATCCTCAGTCCATTGCCATCTCTTCTTTGTTCGGCACTGGTGAACTTAGACGGTTAGTAGCCTCTGATGATGTTCCATGTGTGGAGCCAGAGTGCGTGTCAAGGTAGTCGGGTATGCACATTGTTGTTTTTCAAGGTTACTAAGGGTAATGAGAGGCGTCATTTGACGTTTCATTTGATCCATCAGGTGGTGGTGCTTATAGAAAATGTATGGAGTTGTGACTCGAGAGTTGTAGCTGTTTGGCAACTCGAGAGAGTAATTTGGTAGCTCAGGTCTGAGCTGCTTTCTCTATTTAGCTAAGTCTTCTTTAATCCAGCAGGTTGTACGAGGATGACTATTTCTATTCGAATTAGTTGGAGGAGTCTTCCTCCAATTGATACTGAATCATAATATTAAATCTCTAAGGCATTTCTAAAGCGTAAGCTAATTCTTTGTTTCATCGACTTGTTCTATATCGAAAAGTATATCGACGAGGTGATTCACCGGCAGAATCATGTTAATCCATCCAAAGTTCCGTGTATCTTTGTTTCGAAAATGTAGAGCTCTCCTCTCGTGATCGAGGAAGGATCAACTTAGCCAGAATAAGCTGGGCAATGACGTTATGATATTATGCAGATATATTTATTTCCAAGAGTTCGGTGTGTGTGTTATAATTCTGATTCTGTAATCGTGAGATAATGTTTGTCGCGTAGTTTATGAAGGTTGTGAAAATTTTCTTGTTATCTGCGTGAATCTTGCTTTAGACTTAGGCTCGTTCGAGGACGAACGAGAGTATAAGTGGAGGAGAATGAAACGACCTCGGTCAGTCGTTTCAGAAGTTAGAACTCTGATTGGCATGCCGATAATTTTAAAATATTCGTAAGGTCCATTAGGACCTGTCTGTAAAATTTGAGTTAAATCAGATCTCGTTTGGTATATATCCGAAGAAGATTTCAGTTTTTATTGTCGATAAATATTAAAAAGAGATTTTCGAGCTCGGTTTTGGTGAATGAGCTCCGATTCGAAATCCGAAAGCGTCGTTAAGTCTGTATGATTATTTGTGACTTTAATGAACCTTCGAAAGTGAATTTCGAGGTTGTTCAGCTAGTTTCCGCTAAAATGCCGAAAGTTAAATAATTTGACTTTTTTTCATTTAATTTGCATATTGAGTTTCGGGAGTTCGATTTTAGATCCACCTTGGCAAGTATGTTAAATATATTTTGTATAACTGGTATGCAAAAGATGGAATTATTTCGAATATCGTAGGGTACCGTTTTAATTTTTACCATAGCAGCGAATTTTTTTTAAAAAAGAAAGAAAAAACAAAATGTTTGGCGGTGGGTCCTTAGGACATGGTAGTAGCATATAGGAACGGAATAATAAACGAGCAAAATGAACAAATGAAACAGAGAATGCGTAAACTAGAAATGCATCCAGAAAAATACCAGAAAATGAGAAAAGAGCCGGAGAAAAGTAGAATTTTCATCCCGAAACATCCAGAGTGGGATCATTTGGCAATGAATTCAAAGGACAAAGCGGTTGTTGAGTAATTGTGCTAACTTTGTAACAAGGTAAGTTTTTATATCCATTTCTTTGGAGGCATCTGGCCTCGTGAAATTTCTACCACGTGTTCTTTACGTGTGTAGCTGCCGATAGGCGTACTCATTACGCCTTAGCTTTGAATTTACATTATATATTATATGTTATGTCCTGTTGTTGATATTACATTGAGGATCTGAGCATTGTACTATGGTTGTGAGTTGGCATCCACTTCTCGGCTGTCGATGAGAGTCCCGCGCCGGTGAAGGGTTATTATTGCATCACATTGCATTCATATGCATTATATGTCATTCATATGCATTACATTGCATATCATATTGGGAGCAGGAGTATTCCGCCTCAGGAGAGTGCAGGAGTATTTCGCCTCTGGTTAATATTTATCGGGTGCAGGAGTATTCCGCCCCAGAAGAGTGCAGGAGTATTCCGCCTCTGGTTTATATCATATTGGGTGAAGGAGTATTCTGCCCCAGGAGCAGGAGTATTCCGCTCTTATGTCAGATACTGAGTGCAGGAGTATTTCGCCTCAGCTTTACATTATATCGGGTGCAGGAGTATTCCGCCCCAGGAGAGTGCACGAGTATTCCGCCTCTGGTTTATATTATATAGGGTGCAGGAGTATTCCGCTCCAGGAGCAGGAGTATTCCGCTCCAGTTGGTTATCAGATTGGATTCCTCTCAAATGCAGGAGTATTCCGCTTCGAGATGGGATTACGGGCACATGTGACCCTTTGCATCATTTCATTTCATCTCGTTTCGTTTCGTTTCATTTCATTTCATACCATTGTGTAGACGTGTGGTACATAACTACTGTTCTGCTTCTACGTGCATTGCTTATTTGTTGACATGTTTCTGGCTCGTATTCATGGTTGAGTTTATAGTTTCATACATAAGAGGAATTTGGTTTATCTGTTTCTTCTCCCTGTCTAGCTATCCTATTCTTTGAGGTGGCTAGTCTGCCCCACTTATTGAGTCCTTTTGACCCGCCCTTGTTTGTTGTTTGTTTCTTGTCTATCTATTTCGTTTCGGCAGGTTCGCTCCAAGATTGAGTTGGCCACGTTGTGAAGGAGCGAAGACGACTTCAGCTGTCAGGGTGAGCCAGCTTTTATTCCGGATGGCCACCAAGTTTATTGGTTATTATTTCAGTTGCATTTTGCTCCCTTCAGGAGGTATCTGTCTTCTTTTGTACTCTTAGATGTATAGTTTGGATATCCCTAAACCTATTATGTTGGGTAGTCACCTGTAATTTCTTTTGTGCAGCTTAGAGGTATCAGTATGTCAGTGTTTTTTTTTAAGTCTTGTTCTTATTTATGAATTGAATTATATTTATTTTCCTAATTTAATTGATAAGGGTTCGCCCGACGGGTCTGGGGGAGGATGTCGGGTGCCCGCACGGCCTAGCTGAATTCCGGGTCGTGTCACTAGGTCCTTTCCTTTATACACAGGCCTCAGTCTAGGCTCTTCCCCTTTTCCCTACTAACTTTACACTTGCAGGTTGTTTACAAGGTCCTTGATGGAGCAAGTTCTATTACCTTGACTGTAGGGTGACCTTAAGGGCTGGGAAAGTCTTCTGTTGGAAGTACCCTTAGGCTGGTACTATGTACTGAGTTTAAAAGAGTTGGCTGCTATGCTAACCTCACTCCTAACTTTAAAACAGGATGCCCTTTAAACACCTTCACATATTTCTATGCCTTTCCCACCTAGAGACTGTCCCCTTTGTGTACATTATTAGGATATCCTATATGTATTCTTTAAAACATGGATATGCAGCTCATGAACGTTGTATGTGGCTACCCAGGGGCAAATTCTTCACTCCCATTCTTTATATGCTGCATCATCTAAGCTTAGGGTGTTTACCTTTAAAATTTGAGTAATATTGCCAATCGCAGCACAATTGCATGCTTCCTGAACGATAGTGTTACTGGTTATAATGTGTATTACAGGTTCTAATAGCTTGAAAATATGTTTTACGGTGATCAGACTGGAACTTTATCTTTAAACTGAACTATTCGTGAAAAGTATGAAACCTGGACCTATTACGCTAAACAAAACTGTTTCTGTTTGTGCAAATGATCCAGGCCCAGTAAACCTTTTTAAAAATGGCCTGTTTATGTGTAATAATGTTTTTTTGATGCTCAAACACTCTTATACACTAATCTAATAGTGTATAAGGGCGTATAAAGCTTTAGGGTCACTTGTACACTTTAAAAGATTTTTTCTAAAAGTATAACTATCACTTAGATCATATATTTGCATGCCTAATACCTATTTATATACTATTATATGCGACAGCCCCTTTATCTGCATCTATGTGTTTTTTCGCGAACTTTCAAAATAGTGTGTGTGTATATATATATATATATCTTCCAAGACTTGATCCCTACATAAAAAGGCCATTAAGGTTAGGGCTCGACAATTAATGACGAGTCACGCCGACCCTAAATGAGCCGACATTTTGTTTCAAAACAAATTCCTTTCGCTTTCTTATTCAACTTGAATCTATAAGTGTTTCTTTTCAAAGTGTGTAAATTAAAATATCCATTTGTATGGTAACACTTGTTTACGATTAGTCTTTGACATTAGAGGCCATAGACGCGATTAGGCTCAAACATAGGTCGAATATGAAAGTTATTTGCTTGCATGTGTAAGTGTATTATACCTTTAGTTAAATTAAATCCAAGTTAGTATTCGTGATGATATATACTGTTTACATCCCAAAACTAAGACTCGGACGGTAACCACCTTTTGGTAGGACTCGGGGAAGTGCCTAATACCTTCTTCCCTGAGTCATTTGGACTTCTTACCCGCATAGAATCTCTGAAATAGACTAGTAGACCTTTTGAACCTAACTCTAGACACTTAGGTGACCTAATACGCCTTAGAACTATATTAGGTGGCGACTCCAAAACTTTAACTCAACCGAGTTCACCCAATCAAATCCGAAGCCCGACTCGCCTCGCGCTGAGTCCAAAATCGGGTATGATAGATATCACAAGGGATTGCCTAAGTGCTTTATGTAGCAGTCAAGGCAAGGATTTTAGCCATACGACCTACGCTTATTTAAGCCGGAGGTGAGGAGTTGAATGTCAATGAAAAGTGATAAAGACATTGTGTAAAAAATAGATTATGTAGTGTGACAGAAAAGGATGTAGGCTTTTGTCGAATACCAGGACCTTGAGTGTATTTGTCATCCTTTCTTTTCAAATTTGTCTATCATGACGGCTATGTGTCCTTGAAGAGATACTTGGCGTCTTTCAATACTTATCAACCAATTGTTGCAATATAGTCCTTGCACCAACTTTCCATGTTGGGTAATATCTTATTACTGAGCTGTTGAATTCAATATAGGTTGCCTATGTATCAGGTGTGCTCTTCGATTGCTACGTCCTTTTGTAATGGTCATCATGAGACTTCATATCACCCCAATAAAGCCTTTGACCAAAAATTGCTCCAGGAAGTCTTCAGGTTTGTCATATAGTGATGGCTTTGTCATTGTGTTTTGTCTTCCCTTTGCAAGTTGAATCGACTTGCTTGTTTTGGTTGTTGTGCACAAGTATTTGCTACACCTCTGTTTTTTCAATATTGTATTTCACTGGCCCTTTGACTGCTATTGTGATCATGATGGGAATAAGTTGGAAAGTGCTTTGGGGTCACAATTATGTATCGTAGGTGGTGTGACTGTGTGGACAGGTGCAACAAAATAATCCTTGGATGTTGGTGTCAAAAGGTCTTAAGGTTCTTTTGAGTTTGACCAACATTTTCCTTGCCTTGTCAATTTTCATATTGCTCGATGGAACAATTGAGGTGCTTGGGGCAATAAGCCCGACAGTTTCTCATTTCTCGAACAATTGAGTGTGGGATTTGGCTAGTGGAGTGCAGTTTCTTTTTGGTCTTTGGTTTGCATCAGGGCGAGGCCTTAGGAGGATATGGTAGTGTATTTTCGGTAGTTGGATCGGGTGTTTTGCTGGTATGGTGGATGATTTGGTGTTGGAATGTTGAATATAGGTCAAGTGGGTTGAGTGTTGTAAATAGGATATTTAGGTGGTATGAGGGTAGGGATAAAACTGTGGCGTTGTTTGATAATAGTGGTTGAAGATAGGGTCTTGAATGGTTGTCACGAAAGGGACTTCATCTTTCTTCTTTTGAAAAAGCTCGTATTTTCAAGACTGGCTAGCCTTATTGGTAGTTTGTAGTGCAGCAGAGGTAATGTAGAGATAGGAGAGGGCTAGTGGGAATTACTGTGAAGAACTCCTTAGTTCGGAAAATCCCTGAAAAGTGCACTCGCTTAACCATGTCCGTTGCCTTGGTATTCAGCTCGAGCCAACCTTTTGGTAACAGACTTTTGAATGAATTAAAGATAGTTTGCACATGCGAAAGATTTTAGATACCCGGATTTGGATCATGGAGTAGGGAGAGGAGGTGCCTCGATAGGCATTTGAATTTGGAGAAAGAATTCCTTTAGAGACCTAAAGCAACAGAAAAATTTATGCAATGCACACATATCAAATAAGAAAGGCATCCTAATACAAAGGACCGTTTTACGCACGATGATTTTGAAAAGCACTTTGTGCCACATGTATCATTTCACTTGCTAACAAAATGCGAAGTCTAAAGATAATATTGCATTTATTGGACTTCTGTTACATTGGCTGATATTGTAACAGTGTAAGAGAAAGAAAACATCGCTAGAGGGTTAGGTCATGGCCAGGTGAACATCTTTCACGCTGATCCTTCCCCAGAAGATTCTTTTTCTTCTTCTTCCTCGGACGAGCTTGCCTCTGATGAGTATCCTTGGAAGATGATATTGTCTGCATCAGTTAAGAGCCGGGATATGTCGAATGTTAAATTCTTCAACATTTCCTAAGCCTTTCTTCCTTTCTCCTCCATTCCTTTGTTTACCACAGAGTTCATCCCCTCGCTAGCCCATATGCCAATAGACTCTATGCATTTTGTCAGGAGTTCTTCGTTACTGCGCCATTTGCCTTTTTCTTCATTCTCCGCTTCGACCAAACTTTGCTTTTTTTCTATTCTCCCTTGTGCTCTTGCCAGTTGTTTGCGTAACCTTTTGTACTCAGATTCTAACTCATCAGCATTTCTTTTCCTTTCTGTTGTTGCACTTGGTTGAATTGCCCTTGCTATGTCTTTCCTAAGCCAGTCTGGATAGTCTTCATCATAGCCAGCGTCAAACCTGTCTCGTCCAATAGTCTCGATTCCCTTTCGTCGCATTTCTTTCCAAAGTTCTACTATCTTGTCTTTGAACGGTATCACTCCTCCGAGAATATTTGCTTTGAAATTTCTGATGTCTGCAATTTAGGGTACAGTCTGCTTTCTCCCTGCTTGTCTAAGTGTCCTTAAAGAAGTGTATGGATAAACTCCTCTAAAGCCCACTAAGATGAGAAATGAGTCTTTTTTGGACCGTGTGATTACTGTTGTGCTGGGAAAGTAATCAAACATCCATTGAATTTTTTCAGGTATCAGTTGACAAAACATGTGGTGCCAACCATTGGTAGTTAGTGGTTGGTCCCATTTCCCAAAAGCATTGTCCATGCGGGCGGTATGAGTCAGGATGTAGTTTTCTTTTGGTATGGAATGGAAAGCTTGCTCCGTGCTATCCATCTTTTGCAAATGTTCCCTTAGCCAAATTTGTAACAGCAAATTGCAACCTTCAAAGAAACCAGCACCCTTTTTGCATCTCCCTAAGGCTCGGTACATCTCTGCAACAATCATCGGTACCAAAGTGTATTTCTTGTTAGTGTCTTTGAGTAAGGCATAAACAATTGATACCATGCAAACATCAACTCGTCCTTTGTGTTGTGGAAAGACGACAGTCCCTAAAAGCTGGTGACAAAAGCAAGTACCCTTTGATCTTGCCAATCGGCCTGGTTAATGCTGAAATAGTCTTCAGACTCTTGAAATGCCTCCTTATACCCAAATTTGATGTAGAGGGAAGTTAGAGAGATTCCCGATTGCCGTATACTGTCTGTGCACAACTCAGGCTTAAACCCTATCATTTCGAAGAACTCCTCAAGTGTAATGTTCTTAGGCATCAAGACTTCTTCACTTTCAAATGGTAATTGAGTTAACCCACATATTTCCTCCAGTAATGGTGTTAACTCTACACTCCCAAGGTAGAAAACTACTCGGTCTGCATCCCAATAATGTACTGCTGCTTCTATCATCCCTTCTACTACAGTGTGTTCTATTAGTGAAATTAGGTTTCCTAACACCACTTTAACTCGGTCTTGTTCATCTATGCTTAGGTTTCCCCACCAATCTCTGAGCAACTGAGGGATTTCAACAACCATATCAAATGTTCTAGTGGCCATGATCTTTTGGAAAAGGCGAAGGATGATAGGAAAAAGGAGAAGAAAGATGACTAAGATTCGCTTTACTGTGAGTAAAATGATCAATGTGTGGCACAAGCTTTGAAAACAATGAGGACATGTGTCGTTGTGAGCTGAGAACCCTTTAGACACTTTAGAAGGAAATTGCTAATGGACTTGTGACATGCCAAGGACGCCAAGTCTTTATATAATGTTTAAAGGATAAATGTGCGTTATGCGTCATCCCGTCTATCTAGCGGTTATTTCCACTTCAAATTGGGCATTTAATGCCTCTTTGGCTACCATTTAATTACTTTGAACATCATTGAATACAGAATGATTCCAATTGTTTAAGAAATAAACGGTAGTTTCTGATTCAATTTGGGCTTTTGACGCCTCATCGGTTACCTTCGTGCCTTTGAATGGCATTGAATACAGAATAACTCTGATTGTTTAAGCAATCATTTTGGATTCAATTCGGGCTTTTGACGCCTCTTGAGTAACCTTTGTGCCTTTGAATGGCATTGAATACAGAGTACCTCTGATTGTATAAGCAATCATTTCTGATTCAATTCGGGCTTTTGACGCTTCTTGGGTTACCTTTGTGCCTTTGAATGGCATTGAATACAGAGTAATTCCGACCGTGTAGGAATAAACAATCATTTCTGATTCACTTTGGGATTTTAAAGCTTCTTAGGTAACCTTTGTGCCTTTGAAAGACACTGAATGCAGGATAATATTAATAAACGATCTACATTTGCACGTTTAGCCCTTTAAGTAAATGCAAATAAATCATATCCAACGCTCTTTGGGGGTTAAAAACCCGTTCAGATTGTTTGAACAAGTTGGCCTATTGGACTTGAGAATAAGTCGACAAATGACATGTCATGATGCATAATTCCTGACGCCGCTACTAAGGAATGAAGTTGGCTAGACTGGGTTTTATTATCCTCGGGAGCGGAAACGTCTCGGGAGCGGGAACGTATCGGATTAAATAGATTCCAAGTCGTTCCCCCTTAAAGGAGCTTTTATGTAAGGGAAGAGGTGGTTGTAACCACCGTATTTTCAACGCGCGATTTAGAAAGTGCCAGGAGTGGCGGAAGGTATGCATGCATAAGTTAAAAACGCACAAGTTTTGAAATAAATGCACAAGTCAACCTCGGGAGTGGGAGTGAAACTAACACATGAAACAACAAGTTAGAAATAATAATTTCACATGATGTGCATGATAGGCGTCATATGATGACGCTTTTAGACGAGGTTGGCTAATGGACTTTAACACACCAAGGATGTTAAGCCTTCCTAATTTGATTATGGTATTTAAAAATGAACGTGTATTTTGTATCATCCCAATTGTTCTCATACCCCAAAATTAACAGAATTTTTTTTATAAAATAATTAATTTTATAAATGTAGAAATAACATTTTGCTTTGGGTAAATAGAAATAATAATTGATCTTTCTACATAAAAAGTAGAAGAAATTAATTTAAAATCTATGATTTTGTTTTCAAAAAAGTAGAAAAAATTAATTTCGTTCATAACCGAAAAATAATTTCATAAAATAATTGGGTTCGTTGAATAAATAATTGATTTTGTTATGAGAACCCACTTTTATGTGAACAAATGGTCTACATTAGACACGTTCAACTTTAAATAAATGCACACATAACATATTCAAACGTCCCTTAGGGTCGGAGAACCGTTTGGTTCGTTCAAATATGGTGAACTAAAAGACTTAGACTTGAGCCGAAGTCAAAATGGTCCTAAATATGACATGATGCATGATTTCTAGACTAAGGGTAATCTAGACAAGGATATGGTTCTCCCAAACAGACAACCAGGGGTGGGAACGTTTAGAATTGTTGGTTGTACCATAGACCAACTAGATTCTAACCGTTCCTCCTAAAGGGTTTTTTGAGAGTGAAACGGCCGTGAGATCCACGTAACCGTTTATGGTGTGTGCAAGTGTAAAAACTTTCCAGGGGTGGAGGAAGTGTGAGTGATATGAACAATAATAAAATACAATCAAATAAATCGAGAATAAAGCACATAAATTTGAAAAAAAAAAATAAACCTTAATCCTGTAAAAAAAGAAAAAGAAGGAAAAAGTTAGTATTGAAACAAATGGCAATAAAATAAATCAAGTAAAAGAATTCCAATTTAAAGTCCGTTATGGTTTGAACCTTGACATCCACATCGGAGTCGCCATTCTGTCGACACCCATTTTTCCCGAATCCGGTTAGAGTTCGAAATATGGCTCGACTTATTGGACACGGGTAAAGAGTTGGAGTCGCCACCTAACATATTTTTTTTCTAGGCGTATTAAGGCACCTACTTTGCTTCTAGCCAATTTTAATGTTAACTCCGATAACTTGATCTACTGACCGGAAAGTCTGAGTAAGGATTCAAATTAACCCAAGAGGAAGGTATTAGGCACCTCTCAGATTCCACCAAGTGTGGTTCCCGGCCGGACTAATAATTGGGATTCAATAATAAACTAAGAGTAAATAAAACAGTTTCTACTATAATATACAATTTAAATACAATAATTGCATAAATAAATAAATATTCAATCTTCGCTATAGATTTCGTTCTTTGTAGGAATATACCTCGCAAAACGCATAAAAATGAAGTTAGTATTATAACTAATGAAATAAAGCAAAAATAAAAGTAGAATAAAGTAGTAGTATTAGTAGTAGTAGTAATAATAATAATAATAATAATAATAATAATAATAATAATAATAATAATAATAATAATAATAATAATAATAATAATAGTAAGAAAGTAATAATAATAATAATAATAATAATAATAATAATAATTGCAAAAAAATAATAGTAACGATAATAATGAAAAATAAAAATGTTAGTAGTAATGAAAGTAGTAATAAAAAATAATAGTAATTATAATAATAACAATAGTAATAAAAGGAAAATAAAATGAAAAAAGGGGATTTTTGAAAGTTTAGGCTCAGATTCAGGTGATGGGAGGCTAAGGATACCGTCACGGCTGCAAACACGCCGGCCGTCCGTGTTGCCATGCCAAGTGCGAGTCCTGTTGCCTATCCCATTCGTTTTTTCAACATTGTATATACAAATGTTATCGTCATCGCGTATTTTATTTTTGGGGCACGCAAGGGAATTATAACGGGACAAGACTTGTATTGGCCTCCAAACGTCATTGGCCTAACGGTGTAGTATCCATTCAAATCAGTATATAGCCTCAAATAAAATATTTTTTATAGGCTTGCAGCGCAGTGTAATATTGTTCAGATCATTAAAACTGAACTAATAATCCTCAACAGAGTGTAAACAGGTTAGCGACTTGGCTTCAGAACAATCAGTCAAACAACATTCAAGATCACTGTGACCAAACGAGTCAACTGTAGTTGAAAAAAACCACAAACACTGTAGAGACCAAATAACAACACCCAGAACCGAAAAATAGATCCACCAAACTAGTGGCTGATTTCGAACATGGTGGCGGCAACAGTTAATTTCAAAACAGTAATACACGATAACCAATCCCAATGTCGGCAAGGTAAACACTCCAAATGAATCAGAAAAACGGGAGTAATAGTGGTAACTAGTAAAAAACATGTAAATCGGGACAGCGGAAAAATAAGTTCTCCAACAAGAGCACCAGTAATGGAGGCGATATCAGCAGCGAGGAGGAGGAGCGATACCCGCCTGGACGATCAGCGGCGCCGCTGCGACTCCTCCTCCTTCTTTCTGTTGTCAATAAACTCGCACAACTCAAACCCCACAGTCCCGATTTATTTCCCCTTCTTCCCCACTGTTTCTTTTTCCCCCGTTTGTGTGCGTATGTATTGGATCGTACTACCCCCTCACTGTTTTTGTATATCAGTGAGTGAAGAAGAAAGGTCAAGGGTTGGCATGTGTGTGTTGGAATTGAAAGAGAGAGGGTGTGCTGCCTGTGTATGTATATGTTGGTTTTGCGTGTGGGTGTGTTTGATCTGTAGAAAAGTAGTGAGATCGAGAAGCGGGTAGTAGTGATGTCCATCTCTGTTTCTGATCTGCTTTTGTTTTTGTGCTTGTGTTTGTGAGTATTGGAGAAGATAATGGTGTATGTGTAATGGGGGTACGGTGAAGATGAGTGCAATGATTTTGCTTTATAATGTTTCTGTGTTGTACTGATATGTGCGGGAGGTGAGAGGGAGAGGTCCATGGGGAGTCCCTGTGTGTGAAGTCTGTGTATGTTCGTGGAGTAGAGTCCAAAGTACTGTGTATTTAAGAATGAGGAAGACAAAGAAAGTTGTTGAAAATTGAGTGAATCAAGGTCTGATTTTGGGGGATCTGATTTTTGGGAAGAAATAGTTACTGACTAATTGAGAATATTTTATAAGGAAAGGAGAATTATTTATAAAAATAAATATAAAAAAATTCTATAAAGTGAATTTGGACCACTCTGTCTAGGTTCATGGAATGGAAGGATTTGGAATAATTTAAACTTTCAAGAGAATTTTAATCCTAAAAGAATTAAAATTGGATTAAGATATTTGACTAATAATTAACTCAACGGTGTAAAAAAATAAAAATAAATAAATAAAATATTTTAGCATACATATTATGTATAAAAATAAGAAAATGCACATATAAAATAATTAAATGTCAATAGTCACATATAATTAATAAATATTATAAATGCAGTAATTGTCATGAATAACCATAGCTTGACACGTACTTCTCATATAGCCGATATGATGCCGAATTACATAATGTAATCACGATTAAATTTATAATATATAAATAGGGTATAATCACAGGTAGATGCATGCTTCCTGATGCGAATTCGCTCAAACAGTCAATATTGCACCTTTAAGGCAAATATAGCCAAATATAGCCAATTATAGAGAAAAGGAGGGACAAAATTGGGTGTCAATAGCATACAAATTGGAAGATATGGCTAATACCTGGTATGAAACTGAACTTTTAGAAAGGCCTGCAGAAGCAGCACGATTGACATGGGACGAGTTTACTAAGTTGTTCATGGATCGCTTTCACCCTGAAAGTCTGAGGAAGGAGTATGCTAGGCAGTTTGAGAGATTAGTTCAAACTCCAGATATGGATGTATCGACATATAACATTAAGTTTACTAAGCTGGCTAGATATGCTCCTAACCTAGTGTCTAATGAAGCATCTTGGGTTCAGAGGTTTGTTGATGGGTTGGTTGATCGTCTATTCAATGCAGTGGCTCCACAAATGAAGAATTTGAATTACTCTGATGCAGTCGATCTTGCTAGAAAGATTGAAAATAGGGGCCGTGAAACACATGCAGCTAAAGATTCACATAAGAAGGCTAAGACTGGGGGATCTTTCACTGAGGGAGTTAGCACAGACCATAGAGTAGGGAATCAGGTACAGAGACAGGGTTTTCAGACAGGGACAGACTTGGTTTCCCAGCTAGCCGTTAGAGCACCTCCTCACAAAGATAATGCTAAGGGACTACCATAATCATCTGGACATCATAACTCTAGGCAGATATATGCTACTGATTCAACCTGTCAGACTTGTGGTAGATTACATTGGGGTCCGTGTCGTTTTCTGACTGGAGGGTGTTTTCGGTGTGGCTAGTTGGGACATCACATAAAGGATTGCCCTCATCCTCAGAGAGAGTTTAGCCAGGCTTCTGTTCAGGCAGCACCACCTACGCAGACTGCTCGTAATAATACAGGTACTACTGGTAGAGGTAACAGAGGTAGAGGTGTCGGAGATCGTGCCATGGGTAATCGAGGACAGGGGACTGCTGGTAGAGGCCAGTCGAGAGTTTTTGCACTTACTAGGCAGGATGCTTAGGCCTCAAATGTTGTGGTTACAGGTATTCTTTCTGTTTGCTCACTTGATGCACTTGCATTGTTTGATCCAAGATCTGCCCACTCCTATATGTCCTCATTCTTTGCTTTGAGGTTTGATAGACAACCAGAAATATTAAATGGTCCTTTTCTAGTTGCTAATCCTGTAGGAGATTCTTTGCTTGTTGGATATGTGTATCATGCTTGTCAGATTCGAGTTGAGGGTAGGGATACCTTACCTGATCTAATTGTACTTGATATGGTTGATTTTGACGTACTGATGTGTATGGATTTGTTATCTTCTTGCCACGCTGCCCTCGATTGCCATGCAAGGTAGTTAAGTTCGAGATGCCTAATGAACCTAGTTTTATTCTGAAAGGGGATCAAATTCCAGAGACGTGTAATGTTATATCATTTGTAAAGGCTTAGCAGTTATTGAAGAAAGGGTGTTGGGCATTCTTAGCTATGGTAAGAGATATGAGAGATGTGACTCCTAGCTTGGAAATGGTACAGTAGTGCAAGAGTTCACCGATGTATTTCCTGAGGATTTTTCGGGACTACCTCCAATGCGAGCTATAGATTTCAGCATTGATGTAGCAGCTGACACGCAACCCATATCGATACCTCCATATCGTATGGCACCAGCAGAGTTGAGGGAGCTAAAGGAACAATTGCATGAGTTATTGAACAAGGGATTTATCAGGCCAAGTGTATCACCGTGGGGAGCACCAGTGCTATTTATGAAGAAGAAAGATGGGTCCCTAAGAATGTGCATTGACTACAGACAACTGAATAAGGTAAACAGTACGTAATAAATACCCTTTGCCTCGTATTGACGATCTGTTTGATCAGTTGCAAGGAGCTGCCCACTTTTCAAAGATTGATCTTCGATCTGGTTATCATCAGCTCAGAGTTAGTGACAAAGATATTCCTAAGACAGCTTTCAGAACTCGATACGGGCACTATGAATTCCTTTTTTGAGTTGACTAATGCTCCATCTGCATTCATGGATTTAATGAATAAAGTGTTCAAGCCTTTTCTGGACAGATTTGTCATTATATTTATTGACGATATCTTGGTGTATTCTCGTAGCCAAGAAGAACACTAGGATCATCTAAGGGTTGTACTGCAAACCTTGCGGGAACATAAGCTTATTGCTAAGTTCTCTAAGTGTGAATTTTGGCTAGACTTTGTAGCATTCCTTGGACATGTTGTATCCAAGGATGGAATAATGGTAGATCCTAGAAAGACGGAAGCAGTGTAGAAATGGCCCAGACCCACCACTCCTACAGGGATTCACAGCTTTCTGGGTTTAGCAGGTTACTACAGACATTTTGTGCATGATTTTTCTAGAATAACAGCACCATTGACCAAGCTAACACAGTTAAATACAAAGTTTCAGTGGACAGATGAATATGAGCATTGTTTTCAGAAGCTCAAGACATGTTTGACCACGACACCAGTTCTAGCCTAACCATCTGGTTCTGGAGGATTCACGGTATTTTGTGATGCTTTGAGAGTAGGATTATGGTGTGTTCTCATGAAAAATGGTCGCGTGATAACTTATGCTTCAAGACAGTTGAAGAAGAATGAACAGAACTATCCCACTCATGATCTGGAGGTGGCTGCAGTGGTATTTGCCCTGAAAATTTGGAGGGATTACTTATATGGAGAAACATGTGAAATTTATACAAATTATGAGAGCCTAAAATATATTTTTCAGCAGAGATATCTGAATATTCGGCAGCATCGTTGGATGGAACTTCTCAAGGACTATGATTGAACTATTCTATATCATCCGGGAAAGGCCAATATTGTGGATGATGCATTGAGCAGAAATTCCATGGGTAGTTTGGCACATATAGCTCCTGCAAAGAGACAGTTGGCCAAGGATATCCACAGGCTCGAAGGCACATGTATCAGGTTCAGTGTGACTAATTCCATGGAATTATTGGCTTATGTTCCAGCCAAGTCTTCATTGGTAAAATGAGTTAAAGCCACTCGGTACGAGGATGAACGTTTGTGCAAATATTGAGATGAAGTCCTAGCTGGTAAAAGCAAGAATATGATTGTTGATAATAATGGGGTTCTTCGACTAGGTAACTGGTTATGTGTACCAAAAATTGATGGGCTTAGACGAGTTATCCTCGGGGAAGCTCACTATTCTAGATACACTATAATTCCTGGATCCACTAAATTGTACCGTGACCTGAAGCAATTGTATTGGTGGGAATGTATGAAGAAAGATATTGCTAACCTTTTTACTAGTTGTCTAACTTGTTAACAGGTTAAGGCTGAGCACCAGCGACCTGCACGACTACCACAACGGCTTGAGATTCCAGAGTGGAAATGAGAAAGAGTTACCATGGATTTCGTGACTGGGCTACCTCGTACACTTAAAGGTTATGATTCGGTATGGGTGATTGTTGATCGGCTTACAAAGTCAGCACACTTTTTGCCGGTTAAAACTACTTATAGTGGTGCGAGATATGCACAGTTATACATGAATGAAATTGTCCGACTCCATGGAGTTCCACTGTCCATTATCTCTGACAGAGGATCACAGTTTACTTCCCACTTTTGGAGGTTCTTTCAAAGAGAATTGGGTACTAGAGTAGACCTTATCACCACATTCCATCCTCAGACTAACGGTCAGTCTGAACATACTATACAAATATTGGAGGAGATGTTGAGAGCTTGCATTATTGATATTGGAGGTAGTTGGGATACTTACTTGCCTTTAGCTGAGTTTGCTTATAACAATAGCTATCAGGCAAGCATTCATATGGCTCCTTACAAGGCTTTATAAGGCAGGCGTTGTCGTTCTCCAATTGGATGGTTTGAAGCCGGTGAAGTTAGGGTATTCGGACCAAACCTGATACAAGAAGCTATTGATAAGGTCCAGTTGATTAGGCAGAGATTGCTCACAGCTTAAAGCAGATAAAAGGAAAAGGGACTTGGAGTTTGCATTTGGGGATCGTGTGTTCTTATGAGTTTCCCCTGTGAAAGGCGTGACACGATTCGGGAGAAGAGGGAAGTTGAGCCCGAGATTCATAGGACCATATGAGATACTTGAACGAGTTGAAGCTATTGCTTAAAGTTTGGCTCTTCCTCCAGAGTTATCTTTTATTCATCATGTGTTTCACGTATCTATGTTACGGAAATATGTACCAGACGCTTCTCATGTGCTTGAGGCACCGACTATACAGCTTAATGAGAAATTACCTTATGAAGAGGAACAAATAGCCATAGTTGAGAGTCAAATAAGAAAGTTATGAAGAAAAGAAATTGTGTTCGTGAAAGTTCTGTGGAAAAACCATGCTGCTAGGGAAGCCACTTGGGAAATAGAAGATGATATGCGAGCCAAGTATCCTCACTTATTTCAATCTACAGGTATGCACTGATTAGAATTCGGGGACCAAATTTTCCTAAGGGGTAGAGAATGTAATACCCTGTTTTAAATAAAGGTAATTTTGTCATTTGTTTGCAATAAATAAATTAACCAACCATTAAAAAATAAGAAAGAGCAAAGCCACAAAGGACTTTGCCAGAGTCCCAAATCCAAAGGAAATTGGAGGCAGGCAACGAGGCCATAAGCCTCTGAAGCAACTAGTAGCAAAACGAAAATAAAATCATTACAAATACAAAGAAAAAAAGTACAGAGAAGCTAGAGAAGGTTGAAGGATCCAAGGTAATATGTTCTTACTTTGTACTTGAGTTTAAATATAATAAAAATTGGGAACATCAAGATTTATTTAAATATGGAGAAGGAAAATTTTTGGGTGGAGGTCTACCTAATGCTTTTGAAAGAAACAAAAGTGCTAGTAATGAATAAGCAGTAAGGTTTCAGGTTGGTTCTCATTTTATTACTAGTTTTGGGTAGATAACATAGTGAACTAGTGGTATGAAAACTTGTTATAAGAAGACTATAGCTTGGTGCATGAACTCTAAGCAATGAGAATGATCTAAATTGACAAAAGAGTCAATTACGAAAACCGGGGATTGGGTATATAGAATTTATTATGAAATTGTCTAAACAAGAAAACTAACACGAGATTGGTCCGATATGATTATAGATGATTGAAGAGGTGTTGCATTGCTCGTGGAAGATATACAAAAGCTACACGCATTTGTACTGTGCGTGATGATCTTACCGCAATTTGTATTTCCGCAACCTGCATGGTTTCTACTTGATTTTGAAGTAAAATGGATTACTGAATATTTTAAATTGTATGGGAAAAGTTCTTTTACAAGATATGTACCGAGATATTTACTTGAATTATTTTACAGTTACAGGATATTATTTTTACCGTTGCTTGACATGTTTTACCGTTAGATGAAATATTGTATTGTTACTCGAAATGCCCTGCACTTGGTATAGGGAATATATATATATATTTTTGGGATGAGCCTTGACAGACCCCGTAGCTAACGATGGGTACGTTAGACCTGGTGCACCTTGTAAACTCCGGATTACCGTTATAGTCCTTGCTAGTGGGAAGGTAGAACTAGCTTACCGTTATTGATTTCCTCAGGGAGGAATTTATACCGATGACATGATTTGTTCTTGGAAATATCTCAAACCCATATACATGATATAATATAGTGATTATTGAATTTGCTACTGATTTGATATTGGTTACTGTTTACATGAAGTAATTGAAAAGACTGATTTCTGTTTCTTATTTTGAAAGTGACAATTAAATTATATGTATATTTCTGCATGAGATATACTTGCATGTTTTTGACTTGTCCCCACTTAAAACGGTTGTGGATAAGTGTTATTACTCACTAAGTTGTGACTCACTCCTCGCTATATTTTTTTTCAAGAGACAGCAGGTGCCGTAGTCGAGGATTTCCATTCTTAGAGTAATGAGTTGACAATCCTGGTGAGCCCCGCATTAGTTCGCGAGGGCAAGAGCTTCATTTATTTATTATTGTCCTTCTTTGAAACTCTTAGAATCGCTCCATTTAGTCATTTGTTAGTCATTCATTTAGTCAGTTGGGTAACCAGTTGGATTATTCATTAATAAGTTACTCTTGGAAGTATTTGGTCTTTATGAACTTACTACAACCCCGTTAGATGTTCTCATAGTATTTGAAGATAAACGTGGTATTTTTTATTATTAACTCGTAAGGATATTGGTTGTTGGTTGGTTTTCTGTTTGTTTAAAAGCATGTAAATTTTGGATAGGCCTAAAAACTGAGAAACTCTGCCAGATTTTCTGTAGAATTTTGATAAGGCTTGTTTAGGGACTTAGTTCCTAAGCGCCGGTCATGGTCCCAAAACTGGGTCATGACAAATAATTTTTTTTCCCAGAAAAAGTCTCCTCCTTTATCATGATTGGCTCGACCAGGCGAGACACTTCTATACAATCCAATCCTAGGGCCTTTAGAATCTAGGAGTCTGAATATACTACTTGTCCATTTGAAATAGCTATATTAGCTGTCTCAGAAGGAAAATGGTGAAGAAAAGAGAATTTAGAAGGATAAGCATTTAAGAGTCTTCATCACTATTATGGAGTTCTATCTAGGTTTAGCAAAATGAGTAATTATTCAAAATGGCATTACTTCAAGGCCAAGGAATTAGAATGGAATATTTATGAACACAACTACCAAACATATTGTTCTAATATGAATAAAAAAACTCAAAATACCTTTAGATGTGATCAATCAAATCAAAGCCATGCTCAAATAAGGTATATGATTAACATTGAATCTGAAGAATGTAACACAAAATTTTCCTTACTAATTGAAAGTAGTAGGTATTCCTTTTTGTCCCGATAGAAGAAGTGTTTAGTTTTTAGTTCTTGATAGTGTTCCATTAGCCCGCAATTATTTTTGAATTGAATCCTTGGCAATCCGCAAGAAAGTTCCCTGGTAATCTACCATGAAGTACTCCAAAACTGACGCTAAGGCTAAAAGTAAAACCATTTTTAAGGGGAAGGAGATCAAAAGTTAAACACTGAATCTGAAGTATACAAATTTTTGTAAATCTCCCTTAGGCATTAGTTCACTTTTTTAAGGACCATAGTTATAAATAGAAATTTTTTTTTAATCCAAATTAAAACAAAAATATAATTTAAATTATATTATGTGTATCTCATTTTTAATAAAATGAAAGAAACACTCGATATAAATATAATCTTGCATTTATAATCTTTATGTTATTAATCCCCTTATTACAAATCATGTATAACTTATTTCTAAACCAAACGAATTAGAATTGTAATGTGTTTCGATAAGGGGCATTTTGGTATTTTGGTAAATTTAATAACATTTAAGGGTATACCAATAATTGTATAAAATGATGAAAAGTGATAATTTGGTTCACGTACTCTATAGTACTTTGATACTTTACACTTTGCTCTTTCAATTCTTTCGTTTTATTTGTTTCAGCTTTTTTCATTCCATTTCCAGCTATTTGATTGAGGAGCTAAATTTCTGCAGATGTTGAGTCTAGTCATGTGCTCTATTCACTAAAATTAACAGATTTTTTAAAATAATTGGCTTCAATAACTAAAGTAAGTTAATTTCTATTTATTGAGCCTGTATGTGCATTTTGAATAAGTTTTTATCTGTACTATTCATATTTCACTTTATCAACTACACAAGGATTATAGATAAATAGACACATTAACAATGAACTAGCGACCCTGCCGAGGGAAAGAGGGTTTACCAGATAAAATGTGGATCATAAAAACGTTTTCAACATTGATTGTATTAATATGTCTATCGTTAGATTTTTTATTTGGGTGAAAATATGAAATACTAAAGTCTTTTAGTAGCAATTGTTAATGCGTAAGTCTCCTTACTTGCCCCTATTTGGTTCATAAGTTTTGTAGTAGTGTCATATATAATTTAGTTATAAAAAAGGGATTTAGGTAAATATAATGCCGGCCATAACCAAATTATATCAAACCATCCTTTACTCAACTCTCTGCTCTACTGTTAAAAATACTAGATTGCTGTTAAAATCAGATTTGTGGTTTTATTTCTATACAACTTTGGTATGTTAATTTATTGTTTCATATTAACGTTGAGTTGATAAAATTAATTCCATGGAATAAGAATGCACTTGTACCCATATTATTTCATTCGATAATTCACCATTATGCTGATTATATATAATATAAAACACATACGATATTTGCTTTGGTGATAAGTTTTCTTCTCATTTGATTTTCAGATGTAATATCTTATTCGTACGAGCTATTAACCATCAGTGATTCTAGCAGAGCACTATGGTGTTTTACTCTATTATTTTGTCTAGATGGATTCAGGGAATCAAGTTACTATATTTACTTTCTTTGACTGAGGACCATGAGAAGAAGTTTAAAATTGTGTTCTGTGAATCTTTTTGTTATCCAATTGCGAGTTGCGAGATCTCTTGAATTACAGAGTTCAATGTCCACTCATTCAAAAGCTTTAAGATTTTCAAGCATTAATGTGTTTAACTGGTTTTCCTTTGGATTCCATAACTTGCCTGCATTTTAGGTTGGTATTACTTATGTGTGTTCTTCTCAAGTGAAATCATGTTAGTAATAACTTCTTGTTATTTTTGTTGTAGAAGAAGGAAGTTCGTGGGACATGGTTAATGAGAATGATTTTGAGAAGGTGAAGATTCTGAGTTAAGATAAGCAAAAGTAAGTTTTAGGTATGCAAGAAAATATAGTGAATGATATAGCTTGCTTCATGACTGCATAGATGAAGTACTGCATATATGTATCTCAAACAGATTTAGGTATGAATGTTTCCTTAGCGTCTATGTCACCTTAACATAATTTTTCTTATTTTTCTATTATTTTCCTTCTTTGTTCCTTTTCTTTGTGTAAGTGGTTTAAAATACGGAACATACTAAGTTCATAGCTTCAATAACTTAATTCCATTACTTTATTTTACATACTTGAGATGTAAATACTTCTTGATTTAATAAAGGCATTTGTTCTATGCACTGGTTAAAACTTTAGAGTGATAAGAGGTCTTATTATATTTTTTCAATAATAGTCAGGATTGAGATGTTCTACTGCTACTACTACTTCAATTCTTCTTTTCTTATGCTATGAAAATTGAAATTCTTGAGAAAAAAGTTAAAAGCCTTGAACTCATGAAATTAAAATTGCAATGTCTAAGTTGGACAATAGTTGTTAATGATTCTGAGATGGGTGATAGTTAACAACATATAAACGTTTCACAGATTGATATTGTTGAACAACATTATTGGTGTTTACCTACAAAAGTTCATATAGCTAGTAATAGGATTAGGAGAAACACATTTTAGTTGCATTTCGTTTACTGGAGTTCTGTGTGGAACTGATAGCAGGGTCGCTGATCTTCAGAAATTGACAAAGTGTAAACAATAAGAAAAGGTGTGATTAGATGAAATCCATTGCAAAAGAGACTATAAGAAATTAGGTTCAAGATTGATTATGCATCATCATTGTAGATTTATTTGAGTGAGCATTGAGTTTGGAAGTACTTTGGTGTTCTTGACTTATTTGTACTGCTTTTTACCTACTTTTTGTTTAACATTTCTCCATCTTTCACTTCTTATAAACTGCTACTCAGGATGCTTAACTGCACAATCCTTTTATATATGAACTACTGCATAGCTTGATATGTGTCATCTAACAGGTCTCAACCTAAAGAATGGAAGTTGTCAGGTTGAAACATCATAACTTGGTGGATTTTCAAAGTGAATGTATCACCATTTATATTAAGTTATATGTAGATAGATTTCTCTCATAGAACCGGAGAAAGAATGTGTTATTCATCAAATACTAGAGATCAATTGACATATATTTTGTTAACTTTTGGATATCTTTTGAGACTTTTTTCAGTGTTTGAACATTGAACGAAACTAATAAGCATACATTGAATATTTAGACTTATTTTTGGTCTTGCACAAAATGGATTTGATTGCAATCATGATTGTTTGCCAATAATTTGGAATTACTACGCTTTAGTAAAGGATAAAGATCATCAAATGTGTTGTAAAGACTAAAGTGACCATGTAACTGTGATGTTGTAAATTTTGCTAAAAATCATCTAGTTTTGGACTCCAACCAATCATTTAATAAAGAAAATAATATTTGACAATGTTGGGCCCGTGTTGAACACGGGCCAAACATATCTAGTTTCTAATAACAATCCCACTAGACTTTACACTGACATTTACACAAATAGGTCAGAACAAATCTTAACTAGTGTATTAACCTAATAGAGTCTGACATGTATGGCTACAATATTGAAGCAAAAGAAATGAAAAAATATAATCAAAGAAAAATAACGGGACTTGTTTACATTTTATGAGACTTCAAAAGAAAAAACAAAGAATGGAAGTGAAAGTATCATATGTAGCCTATAAGATTCAATATATTTCGGAAAAAATTGAGGCTATAATTACTTTTGTAGTATCATTTGTGTATTCTTCTATGTTAAAGATCTTTCAAGTTTCTGCAAATTATCGTGACCTAAGATGGGTTCTGCTCTACACCATCAATTCTTGCTGATGATTCCATTCCTCGAGTCATTGTTTCATTTATCATGTTTAATATGTTGTTAATTTTATCTAATTGCATTCACAAGAATTGAATACGCAGTAAGATCAAGGTATACTCTTCTCTCTTCGTACTTTAATTTATAAAGTCTCAATCCATGGATGAACTTATTATCAATTGTTATAACGCTTCTATTACTGTGTAGTCATCCTTGTGTTCTTTTATTTTATGATTTCAACTTCTCCGTGATTAACTGGTTTTTCTGCATGTACTTAATGGTCTATTTTACTGCAGTTTATGTATTTTTTATATTTCATTCGGATGATTCCATCTTCTAATTCTTTGAGGTTGTTGTTGTGTACCCTAAATTTAGTTATCTAGGTTACCAATTGAATTTGTATTTTATAAGACCACAAACAATAAATTATATAAGACTTTTGTAGCATTCGACAATGTTATTATATATGATTAGGCAAATGAACTAGTGATTAATGATCAACCAGTTGATTATAAGCAATATGTAAACAACGATTGACAATAATGAAACAAGGAAGTAAACAAAAGCAAGGGTGAAAAAGATCTTATTGATTTGGTCATGTATGTCATCGAGTAGCAATTCAACGACAACAATAATAAGCAGAGCTAAGCAAAAATAGTAAAAAAAAGTAATGTGTGCGTGAGATTCAATAGGGGTACAAATGAAGGGGAGGTGATGTACTTATAGATGGTGGAGTCCTAACTAACTAGTAACTAAACAGTCCACTCCCACATGTCTCTTAGAGGATAGATTATGTCGTTGGACGTGATAAATGTTGCCCCAAAGATAGCAGAGTCAGTCGAGCCTTGATAAGTTGTCTGCTTATATATTTGTATAGTATTGTTCGGAGAAGTTGTCTGCTTATATGTTCGTGTAATATTGCTTGAAGAAGTGAGTGCCCGTTTGTTATTCTGTAGGGTCGATCCTTCTCAAGCTCCACTTGTGTTGTATTCGTGTCACTTGAAGGTGCTTGTCTTTGTCTATAAATCTAATCATACCACGTCTTCGGACACATAGCGACAATATGTCCGTACCAATTTTTACCAATACAAATAGTCCAAGGAGTCTCTGGAGGCATTTGGGAAGTGGAATCTTTGAACGGGAAAGAGACATCGCCATCTCTACAACCGTATATTCCTAAAGTCATCAATCAATTCAACTTTCCATCATGTCCACGTGCACGAAAGTCAGTGGCTGTTATCTTTCGCTAGTTTTTGAGGTCATCATTGCTTCTTTACCTATAAAAAATAAAACTTGTTCAACTTCCACACTTTTCCTTCTCAAACACGAATTTTTCAGAATTTTCAAGGATCTTACCAAGAGCTTTGCAAACTGCTCCGCCATAATCTTCCCAAGAATTTTTAGAATCTTCCCAGCATTACACTTCGATTCTATCTTTACAAATGGCTTCAAAAATTCTCCTACTTATGGACATGGTGACCAAGAGGTTGCTGCTACTGAACTCATCATCATCATTTGAACTCCTAAAGCAGCAGCCTTATTGCTAATATTAGTACTTATCATCATCATTTGATCTTCATTTCATTGTAATTTTGGTGAAGCCCATCATGGTCAGCTCACCAACTGCTAACTCACCTGTTTTACTAGTTGTGGCAAGTAAAACGCAAGCACAGTACGAAAAATATTGCAGAAGAGAATATACAGATAAGTAGGTTGTTGTTGGAAGTTGTTAGCAGCATAATCAAAATGTAAACACGTTAAATTGAAATTAATGTGTGCATTAGAAGTTTTAGGATCAATCTCTACTATTTCCTTACATAAACTTTTGAGAGATAATTTATACTCATTAATAAAGGCTGTGTTCCAGTCAAGAATCTATTGCTAAAGTGTTGGCCGAATCACCCCATTCCGGGGCAGAATTTTATTAATTCCTTTTTTCAAGTGGGCTTTGAAGGAATCAGAATTTTTGTTAACTAGGAGCATGCTATAAGAGTTGGTTCCTGCATTATCTAGAAATGGTTATTATCATCCAGCAGATATTGGAGAAAATAAGGAGAAGGTAATAAAGCTTAATGAATTGATTTGGTATTTGCCAGGATGGGATAAGGGAGAGCTTGCGCTTGAGATCTTCTATAAGTTTGGTGAATTGGGATGTGCTCCAGATGCTGGTTGATAATATGCCAAATTTATGCATAACTGAGTGTGTTTTACCCATACTTTAGTGTGTTCTATTGACGTTTGATGCTAGATATAACTCGAATTGAGCTAATGTGTTGTGTTTTTATGCCTAGGAAGCTAAGGATGCCAAAGGAAGATGAATTGAGCGAAAATAAAGCCAAAAAGCAAAATCTAGAGGAATTTAAGGATGTGGTACGTCGTATGGCAATAGCACAGCCCCGAGGCAAAATTTTCATGAAGAAAAAATATTTCCAAGACAGTGAGCTAACTCCCCATCGCATAGCCATCGCATGTGAGAAGAGAAAAATGATCCTGGGGTGGTTTGTAGTTGTTGTGCATCGCACAGGACAACGAGGGAAGTTCCAGGAACCTTGTGTTGTAGTTGTGTTTCGCATAGCTATAACGCCAGGGCAAATCTCTGTAGTTTTATAAAGCGGGGAAGTTTAGTCATTTAGCTCTAGGACGTGATATAAAGGCCAAAAGGCGATTTTGATAGGTATTATGAACCTAGAGAGAACAAGAACAAGGCTGAAGCAGTGGAGAACGAAGCTCTAACGAGTTTTTCTTTAACTCTTTCAATCCTTTCTTGTAATTTATTTATTATAGTTGCTTATGTCATGAATCTTGTGAACATGAGTGGCTAAGTTACCCTATCTAGGGCATGAGGAAACCATTGTAGGATGATGTATTGAGTATTTCATTAATTTAATCGAGCTTGACATAGTTATTGTTGATTATTCAACTACGTTTTTATTGCTTTTGATTGTAGAGCTAACAATTAAATGTGCCCTTTATTCTTGCAACTCTTAGAAGATTGTTTCAAGTTAGGGTTAGTTGAATAGCGACACTTTAACCCAAATAATAAACTATTTAGGGAAAAAAAGCGGGGTGAGTTCGGGAACAACGAACCCTTGTAGAGGTCACGTGGGTAGTCCAACTTATCATCTTGTGTTAACTTAGAAAAGTAACTCAGGATAGTTATTGCTTGTTATTAGAAAATACTAGCGGTAAACTAGGAGCTCACGATCATTAGGGATAGTCAAGTGAGATTGAATGCGTAGTATTCGATACAATACTATGATAATTGGGGAAGTCATATCCTACGCTTTTAATCTTGAAATCTTCTCTAGTATTTATTACGTGTTTTTTTTGTTCTCACTATTTACTTCTAGTTTTCACATCAAAAATTATTTTAATTTGTTCTTGAAGTTGTTTGAACGTGGACTTGGTAAAAGTTGAGTAGCGAAATACAGTTTGCTCCTTGTGGGATTCGACCCCAGACTTATTAAACCGGGTTATATTTGCAGCGTCTGCTTATCCTTTTTAGGACGAGTTTTGGGCGTGATCACTGGTACATACGAAGTGCTACAAGATTGGAGTTTTTGGATATTTAGTTATGTGGATGAATGGATTTTATTTTTCAAGTATGCTTTGGAGAAACCCGAGTTTTTCGTAACACATAAGGTACTATATAATTTGGTTACTACAATTGCACACTTTGATTCTGATTTCGATGTTGCAACTAGGAATGCCTATACTTTGTGTGATATTCTGAAGCAAATTCAAGAAAGGTCCGAGAACAAGGACAAGGGGATTTCGATACTTGCACGCTTAATTTAATGATTGAGATATCAGAAATATTGGGTAAGGGAGAGGATGCGCTTGAGATATTAAATAAGTTTGGTGAATTTGGATGTGCTCCAGATAGCCATACCTACCGCCTTACCATTCAAGCTCTTTGTGAGGATTCCCCTTATAATAATAATTCTACTGTGCTGATATTTCAACATGATAGTAATGAGTTGTTGTCACTAAGAATGTACTAGGAATCAATATTTGTTTTCTGTATAAAGCTGATGGAAATTGCAAGTATGTACAATATTTCGTTTACATCTTGGGCAAAGAGGGGAAGAATATTGATGATTTTGCACCTTCTATTAAGTTGTTGGTTGACTCTCGTTTTCGGGATGATTGTAAGTTTGAAGTACGAGAAAATCTTTATTATATAAAAAAAGGCAGCTGCACCCCGAATACATCGAAGAAGCCAAAAACTTGCTCTCAAAAGGTCCATCACTTAGAACGTCATCAAAAATATGATATCTTCAATATAGTTATTGAAGCACTCTCAAAGAGTGGAGAAATGATAGAAGCTAGGAAATTGTTGAAGGTGATGGAGGATAGGGATTTCGAACCTGATGCGTACCCATACAGTGCTATTATGAGTGGTTATATTGCAAAGCGGGGTCATATGGAGGAGGCTTGTAAAATTATGGATGAGTTTTCAGTTGATCATCTCACCATTAGTTGGGGTTATTGCAAGCTTGAACAGTCTAATGAGGTGCCATGGAGAGAGGTGGAGTCTTTAGAATGGACAACAATAGAGAAGCTTTTAGAAGAGATCAAAAAGGAGAATTGGCTGCATCAATCAGCAATCACATATGGTCTCATAGAAATAGTTAGCTACAACGGTTATTATAGTGACATTTTGTTTGGTGGACAACAACCATAAGCGTTCTGAAGAACTGCTGCTTCCTGTTTCAGTTTTAATAAATAATTTAGCAAAGATATGTATTTAGCTAGTTATTTTCCGTTGGCTCAACATCAGCCCAATAACTGACAATTTTGGTGAGCTGTGATTGACAATGCAAACCATTTAGTATAATGGCCCTACATTAAAATGGTCGCTGGGCAATTTGCACAAAGGTTAGCTAAAATGTGATTCAAATAGTAAATCTATCATTTAGATTATCCGATAATTATTACCTAAAAAATTAGCAAAACATACAAATTGCAACATTATATAACGCATGATTCCTAAAAATTAGGAGATCTTATGCAAGAAAATAGGTATCAAAGTAGCGTATGTATGGGAGATTCCATCAATTATGTTTCCTTATTGAGAGTAAATGACTAACATTTTCATTAAAAAAAAGAAAGAAAGTTAAACATATGATTAATTAATATTTATGTACAACATACACCTAAATCGCCTAAATATCACTGCGTGTTCACATTAATATGAAATACACCTCCTAATTAAGCCTAAAAACTATATATGAAATATGTTATTGGTATGCATAATCAGACATACGTTATACTTGAATTTGCAATGGAAGGCAATAAATATGTTATTGATATGCATCATCAGTCACACGTCATAAATGATATGTAATGAAGGCAATAAATATCCCTCATATACTTTAATATTATAAGTATATAAAGTGCATATTCTGCAAACCTAATGCGTACATGTGAATTATGCTTATAACACACATTTGGTTATACCCCACCATATATAAATGATATGCAATGGATTGAAAGGCAATAAATTGATATGCAATTGGTAGCAATGGATATATAAGTCTAACATTTATAAACTGATAGGATTACGGGTTTAGGCATTAAAGTAGGAGAAAATCAAGTAATTTAAGATTGTGTTAAGATACTTATGATATAATCAAAATTAATTAGAAAGATAAACTCCATAAAATCAATCATGCCCCATCATCTCCCCCCGGAAAATAGGCGTTTAAGGTGGTGGGTGCTTTATAAAATGAATGGCTGTAAGAAGTGGAATATATATGAGTAAATCTCCGTAAATCATAATAAAGGAATAATTGGTTTATTTTTTGTTCATAACCCTTGTAAATATCTATGTTACATAATTTTTCCTTAAAATTTTCCTCATAGGCCTGTTTACTAGGTCTTTTTAGTTTGAGATAATTACACTAAAAGACAAGCAAAAGACGAAAATTACCAAAATGACCCACATTTTCGAATCTTACCCGAACTGTCACCCTTTTCCCGAGATAGCAGTCGCCGCAAGTTTATACAATTTTATACAAATTTATACACATGTATAAAATTGTATAAATTTGTATAAGTGTGTATATGCTAGTGAATAAATCTGTATATTAAGGATATTTATATGAATTTTTACTTTTTTGTATGTATATTTTTGTATTTCTCTCATTGCTACGCATTTATCTATGTATATTCATGTATAATTTATTTTTTTGGGGGAGATTTGTGTGTATAAACTTGTCCAAAGCAATGATTTAATCGAGCTTGACATAGTTATTGTTGATTATTCAACTACGTTTTTATTGCTTTTGATTGTAGAGCTAACAATTAAATGTGCCCTTTATTCTTGCAACTCTTAGAAGATTGTTTCAAGTTAGGGTTAGTTGAATAGCGACACTTTAACCCAAATAATAAACTATTTAGGGAAAAAAAGCGGGGTGAGTTCGGGAACAACGAACCCTTGTAGAGGTCACGTGGGTAGTCCAACTTATCATCTTGTGTTAACTTAGAAAAGTAACTCAGGATAGTTATTGCTTGTTATTAGAAAATACTAGCGGTAAACTAGGAGCTCACGATCATTAGGGATAGTCAAGTGAGATTGAATGCGTAGTATTCGATACAATACTATGATAATTGGGGAAGTCATATCCTACGCTTTTAATCTTGAAATCTTCTCTAGTATTTATTACGTGTTTTTTTTGTTCTCACTATTTACTTCTAGTTTTCACATCAAAAATTATTTTAATTTGTTCTTGAAGTTGTTTGAACGTGGACTTGGTAAAAGTTGAGTAGCGAAATACAGTTTGCTCCTTGTGGGATTCGACCCCAGACTTATTAAACTGGGTTATATTTGCAGCGTCTGCTTATCCTTTTTAGGACGAGTTTTGGGCGTGATCACTGGTACATACGAAGTGCTACAAGATTGGAGTTTTTGGATATTTAGTTATGTGGATGAATGGATTTTATTTTTCAAGTATGCTTTGGAGAAACCCGAGTTTTTCGTAACACATAAGGTACTATATAATTTGGTTACTACAATTGCACACTTTGATTCTGATTTCGATGTTGCAACTAGGAATGCCTATACTTTGTGTGATATTCTGAAGCAAATTCAAGAAAGGTCCGAGAACAAGGACAAGGGGATTTCGATACTTGCACGCTTAATTTAATGATTGAGATATCAGAAATATTGGGTAAGGGAGAGGATGCGCTTGAGATATTAAATAAGTTTGGTGAATTTGGATGTGCTCCAGATAGCCATACCTACCGCCTTACCATTCAAGCTCTTTGTGAGGATTCCCCTTATAATAATAATTCTACTGTGCTGATATTTCAACATGATAGTAATGAGTTGTTGTCACTAAGAATGTACTAGGAATCAATATTTGTTTTCTGTATAAAGCTGATGGAAATTGCAAGTATGTACAATATTTCGTTTACATCTTGGGCAAAGAGGGGAAGAATATTGATGATTTTGCACCTTCTATTAAGTTGTTGGTTGACTCTCGTTTTCGGGATGATTGTAAGTTTGAAGTACGAGAAAATCTTTATTATATAAAAAAAGGCAGCTGCACCCCGAATACATCGAAGAAGCCAAAAACTTGCTCTCAAAAGGTCCATCACTTAGAACGTCATCAAAAATATGATATCTTCAATATAGTTATTGAAGCACTCTCAAAGAGTGGAGAAATGATAGAAGCTAGGAAATTGTTGAAGGTGATGGAGGATAGGGATTTCGAACCTGATGCGTACCCATACAGTGCTATTATGAGTGGTTATATTGCAAAGCGGGGTCATATGGAGGAGGCTTGTAAAATTATGGATGAGTTTTCAGTTGATCATCTCACCATTAGTTGGGGTTATTGCAAGCTTGAACAGTCTAATGAGGTGCCATGGAGAGAGGTGGAGTCTTTAGAATGGACAACAATAGAGAAGCTTTTAGAAGAGATCAAAAAGGAGAATTGGCTGCATCAATCAGCAATCACATATGGTCTCATAGAAATAGTTAGCTACAACGGTTATTATAGTGACATTTTGTTTGGTGGACAACAACCATAAGCGTTCTGAAGAACTGCTGCTTCCTGTTTCAGTTTTAATAAATAATTTAGCAAAGATATGTATTTAGCTAGTTATTTTCCGTTGGCTCAACATCAGCCCAATAACTGACAATTTTGGTGAGCTGTGATTGACAATGCAAACCATTTAGTATAATGGCCCTACATTAAAATGGTCGCTGGGCAATTTGCACAAAGGTTAGCTAAAATGTGATTCAAATAGTAAATCTATCATTTAGATTATCCGATAATTATTACCTAAAAAATTAGCAAAACATACAAATTGCAACATTATATAACGCATGATTCCTAAAAATTAGGAGATCTTATGCAAGAAAATAGGTATCAAAGTAGCGTATGTATGGGAGATTCCATCAATTATGTTTCCTTATTGAGAGTAAATGACTAACATTTTCATTAAAAAAAAGAAAGAAAGTTAAACATATGATTAATTAATATTTATGTACAACATACACCTAAATCGCCTAAATATCACTGCGTGTTCACATTAATATGAAATACACCTCCTAATTAAGCCTAAAAACTATATATGAAATATGTTATTGGTATGCATAATCAGACATACGTTATACTTGAATTTGCAATGGAAGGCAATAAATATGTTATTGATATGCATCATCAGTCACACGTCATAAATGATATGTAATGAAGGCAATAAATATCCCTCATATACTTTAATATTATAAGTATATAAAGTGCATATTCTGCAAACCTAATGCGTACATGTGAATTATGCTTATAACACACATTTGGTTATACCCCACCATATATAAATGATATGCAATGGATTGAAAGGCAATAAATTGATATGCAATTGGTAGCAATGGATATATAAGTCTAACATTTATAAACTGATAGGATTACGGGTTTAGGCATTAAAGTAGGAGAAAATCAAGTAATTTAAGATTGTGTTAAGATACTTATGATATAATCAAAATTAATTAGAAAGATAAACTCCATAAAATCAATCATGCCCCATCATCTCCCCCCGGAAAATAGGCGTTTAAGGTGGTGGGTGCTTTATAAAATGAATGGCTGTAAGAAGTGGAATATATATGAGTAAATCTCCGTAAATCATAATAAAGGAATAATTGGTTTATTTTTTGTTCATAACCCTTGTAAATATCTATGTTACATAATTTTTCCTTAAAATTTTCCTCATAGGCCTGTTTACTAGGTCTTTTTAGTTTGAGATAATTACACTAAAAGACAAGCAAAAGACGAAAATTACCAAAAATGACCCACATTTTCGAATCTTACCCGAACTGTCACCCTTTTCCCGAGATAGCAGTCGCCGCAAGTTTATACAATTTTATACAAATTTATACACATGTATAAAATTGTATAAATTTGTATAAGTGTGTATATGCTAGTGAATAAATCTGTATATTAAGGATATTTATATGAATTTTTACTTTTTTGTATGTATATTTTTGTATTTCTCTCATTGCTACGCATTTATCTATGTATATTCATGTATAATTTATTTTTTTGGGGGAGATTTGTGTGTATAAACTTGTCCAAAGCAATGATTTAATCGAGCTTGACATAGTTATTGTTGATTATTCAACTACGTTTTTATTGCTTTTGATTGTAGAGCTAACAATTAAATGTGCCCTTTATTCTTGCAACTCTTAGAAGATTGTTTCAAGTTAGGGTTAGTTGAATAGCGACACTTTAACCCAAATAATAAACTATTTAGGGAAAAAAAGCGGGGTGAGTTCGGGAACAACGAACCCTTGTAGAGGTCACGTGGGTAGTCCAACTTATCATCTTGTGTTAACTTAGAAAAGTAACTCAGGATAGTTATTGCTTGTTATTAGAAAATACTAGCGGTAAACTAGGAGCTCACGATCATTAGGGATAGTCAAGTGAGATTGAATGCGTAGTATTCGATACAATACTATGATAATTGGGGAAGTCATATCCTACGCTTTTAATCTTGAAATCTTCTCTAGTATTTATTACGTGTTTTTTTTGTTCTCACTATTTACTTCTAGTTTTCACATCAAAAATTATTTTAATTTGTTCTTGAAGTTGTTTGAACGTGGACTTGGTAAAAGTTGAGTAGCGAAATACAGTTTGCTCCTTGTGGGATTCGACCCCAGACTTATTAAACCGGGTTATATTTGCAGCGTCTGCTTATCCTTTTTAGGACGAGTTTTGGGCGTGATCACTGGTACATACGAAGTGCTACAAGATTGGAGTTTTTGGATATTTAGTTATGTGGATGAATGGATTTTATTTTTCAAGTATGCTTTGGAGAAACCCGAGTTTTTCGTAACACATAAGGTACTATATAATTTGGTTACTACAATTGCACACTTTGATTCTGATTTCGATGTTGCAACTAGGAATGCCTATACTTTGTGTGATATTCTGAAGCAAATTCAAGAAAGGTCCGAGAACAAGGACAAGGGGATTTCGATACTTGCACGCTTAATTTAATGATTGAGATATCAGAAATATTGGGTAAGGGAGAGGATGCGCTTGAGATATTAAATAAGTTTGGTGAATTTGGATGTGCTCCAGATAGCCATACCTACCGCCTTACCATTCAAGCTCTTTGTGAGGATTCCCCTTATAATAATAATTCTACTGTGCTGATATTTCAACATGATAGTAATGAGTTGTTGTCACTAAGAATGTACTAGGAATCAATATTTGTTTTCTGTATAAAGCTGATGGAAATTGCAAGTATGTACAATATTTCGTTTACATCTTGGGCAAAGAGGGGAAGAATATTGATGATTTTGCACCTTCTATTAAGTTGTTGGTTGACTCTCGTTTTCGGGATGATTGTAAGTTTGAAGTACGAGAAAATCTTTATTATATAAAAAAAGGCAGCTGCACCCCGAATACATCGAAGAAGCCAAAAACTTGCTCTCAAAAGGTCCATCACTTAGAACGTCATCAAAAATATGATATCTTCAATATAGTTATTGAAGCACTCTCAAAGAGTGGAGAAATGATAGAAGCTAGGAAATTGTTGAAGGTGATGGAGGATAGGGATTTCGAACCTGATGCGTACCCATACAGTGCTATTATGAGTGGTTATATTGCAAAGCGGGGTCATATGGAGGAGGCTTGTAAAATTATGGATGAGTTTTCAGTTGATCATCTCACCATTAGTTGGGGTTATTGCAAGCTTGAACAGTCTAATGAGGTGCCATGGAGAGAGGTGGAGTCTTTAGAATGGACAACAATAGAGAAGCTTTTAGAAGAGATCAAAAAGGAGAATTGGCTGCATCAATCAGCAATCACATATGGTCTCATAGAAATAGTTAGCTACAACGGTTATTATAGTGACATTTTGTTTGGTGGACAACAACCATAAGCGTTCTGAAGAACTGCTGCTTCCTGTTTCAGTTTTAATAAATAATTTAGCAAAGATATGTATTTAGCTAGTTATTTTCCGTTGGCTCAACATCAGCCCAATAACTGACAATTTTGGTGAGCTGTGATTGACAATGCAAACCATTTAGTATAATGGCCCTACATTAAAATGGTCGCTGGGCAATTTGCACAAAGGTTAGCTAAAATGTGATTCAAATAGTAAATCTATCATTTAGATTATCCGATAATTATTACCTAAAAAATTAGCAAAACATACAAATTGCAACATTATATAACGCATGATTCCTAAAAATTAGGAGATCTTATGCAAGAAAATAGGTATCAAAGTAGCGTATGTATGGGAGATTCCATCAATTATGTTTCCTTATTGAGAGTAAATGACTAACATTTTCATTAAAAAAAAGAAAGAAAGTTAAACATATGATTAATTAATATTTATGTACAACATACACCTAAATCGCCTAAATATCACTGCGTGTTCACATTAATATGAAATACACCTCCTAATTAAGCCTAAAAACTATATATGAAATATGTTATTGGTATGCATAATCAGACATACGTTATACTTGAATTTGCAATGGAAGGCAATAAATATGTTATTGATATGCATCATCAGTCACACGTCATAAATGATATGTAATGAAGGCAATAAATATCCCTCATATACTTTAATATTATAAGTATATAAAGTGCATATTCTGCAAACCTAATGCGTACATGTGAATTATGCTTATAACACACATTTGGTTATACCCCACCATATATAAATGATATGCAATGGATTGAAAGGCAATAAATTGATATGCAATTGGTAGCAATGGATATATAAGTCTAACATTTATAAACTGATAGGATTACGGGTTTAGGCATTAAAGTAGGAGAAAATCAAGTAATTTAAGATTGTGTTAAGATACTTATGATATAATCAAAATTAATTAGAAAGATAAACTCCATAAAATCAATCATGCCCCATCATCTCCCCCCGAAAAATAGGCGTTTAAGGTGGTGGGTGCTTTATAAAATGAATGGCTGTAAGAAGTGGAATATATATGAGTAAATCTCCGTAAATCATAATAAAGGAATAATTGGTTTATTTTTTGTTCATAACCCTTGTAAATATCTATGTTACATAATTTTTCCTTAAAATTTTCCTCATAGGCCTGTTTACTAGGTCTTTTTAGTTTGAGATAATTACACTAAAAGACAAGCAAAAGACGAAAATTACCAAAAATGACCCACATTTTCGAATCTTACCCGAACTGTCACCCTTTTCCCGAGATAGCAGTCGCCGCAAGTTTATACAATTTTATACAAATTTATACACATGTATAAAATTGTATAAATTTGTATAAGTGTGTATATGCTAGTGAATAAATCTGTATATTAAGGATATTTATATGAATTTTTACTTTTTTGTATGTATATTTTTGTATTTCTCTCATTGCTACGCATTTATCTATGTATATTCATGTATAATTTATTTTTTTGGGGGAGATTTGTGTGTATAAACTTGTCCAAAGCAATGATTTAATCGAGCTTGACATAGTTATTGTTGATTATTCAACTACGTTTTTATTGCTTTTGATTGTAGAGCTAACAATTAAATGTGCCCTTTATTCTTGCAACTCTTAGAAGATTGTTTCAAGTTAGGGTTAGTTGAATAGCGACACTTTAACCCAAATAATAAACTATTTAGGGAAAAAAAGCGGGGTGAGTTCGGGAACAACGAACCCTTGTAGAGGTCACGTGGGTAGTCCAACTTATCATCTTGTGTTAACTTAGAAAAGTAACTCAGGATAGTTATTGCTTGTTATTAGAAAATACTAGCGGTAAACTAGGAGCTCACGATCATTAGGGATAGTCAAGTGAGATTGAATGCGTAGTATTCGATACAATACTATGATAATTGGGGAAGTCATATCCTACGCTTTTAATCTTGAAATCTTCTCTAGTATTTATTACGTGTTTTTTTTGTTCTCACTATTTACTTCTAGTTTTCACATCAAAAATTATTTTAATTTGTTCTTGAAGTTGTTTGAACGTGGACTTGGTAAAAGTTGAGTAGCGAAATACAGTTTGCTCCTTGTGGGATTCGACCCCAGACTTATTAAACCGGGTTATATTTGCAGCGTCTGCTTATCCTTTTTAGGACGAGTTTTGGGCGTGATCACTGGTACATACGAAGTGCTACAAGATTGGAGTTTTTGGATATTTAGTTATGTGGATGAATGGATTTTATTTTTCAAGTATGCTTTGGAGAAACCCGAGTTTTTCGTAACACATAAGGTACTATATAATTTGGTTACTACAATTGCACACTTTGATTCTGATTTCGATGTTGCAACTAGGAATGCCTATACTTTGTGTGATATTCTGAAGCAAATTCAAGAAAGGTCCGAGAACAAGGACAAGGGGATTTCGATACTTGGACGCTTAATTTAATGATTGAGATATCAGAAATATTGGGTAAGGGAGAGGATGCGCTTGAGATATTAAATAAGTTTGGTGAATTTGGATGTGCTCCAGATAGCCATACCTACCGCCTTACCATTCAAGCTCTTTGTGAGGATTCCCCTTATAATAATAATTCTACTGTGCTGATATTTCAACATGATAGTAATGAGTTGTTGTCACTAAGAATGTACTAGGAATCAATATTTGTTTTCTGTATAAAGCTGATGGAAATTGCAAGTATGTACAATATTTCGTTTACATCTTGGGCAAAGAGGGGAAGAATATTGATGATTTTGCACCTTCTATTAAGTTGTTGGTTGACTCTCGTTTTCGGGATGATTGTAAGTTTGAAGTACGAGAAAATCTTTATTATATAAAAAAAGGCAGCTGCACCCCGAATACATCGAAGAAGCCAAAAACTTGCTCTCAAAAGGTCCATCACTTAGAACGTCATCAAAAATATGATATCTTCAATATAGTTATTGAAGCACTCTCAAAGAGTGGAGAAATGATAGAAGCTAGGAAATTGTTGAAGGTGATGGAGGATAGGGATTTCGAACCTGATGCGTACCCATACAGTGCTATTATGAGTGGTTATATTGCAAAGCGGGGTCATATGGAGGAGGCTTGTAAAATTATGGATGAGTTTTCAGTTGATCATCTCACCATTAGTTGGGGTTATTGCAAGCTTGAACAGTCTAATGAGGTGCCATGGAGAGAGGTGGAGTCTTTAGAATGGACAACAATAGAGAAGCTTTTAGAAGAGATCAAAAAGGAGAATTGGCTGCATCAATCAGCAATCACATATGGTCTCATAGAAATAGTTAGCTACAACGGTTATTATAGTGACATTTTGTTTGGTGGACAACAACCATAAGCGTTCTGAAGAACTGCTGCTTCCTGTTTCAGTTTTAATAAATAATTTAGCAAAGATATGTATTTAGCTAGTTATTTTCCGTTGGCTCAACATCAGCCCAATAACTGACAATTTTGGTGAGCTGTGATTGACAATGCAAACCATTTAGTATAATGGCCCTACATTAAAATGGTCGCTGGGCAATTTGCACAAAGGTTAGCTAAAATGTGATTCAAATAGTAAATCTATCATTTAGATTATCCGATAATTATTACCTAAAAAATTAGCAAAACATACAAATTGCAACATTATATAACGCATGATTCCTAAAAATTAGGAGATCTTATGCAAGAAAATAGGTATCAAAGTAGCGTATGTATGGGAGATTCCATCAATTATGTTTCCTTATTGAGAGTAAATGACTAACATTTTCATTAAAAAAAGAAAGAAAGTTAAACATATGATTAATTAATATTTATGTACAACATACACCTAAATCGCCTAAATATCACTGCGTGTTCACATTAATATGAAATACACCTCCTAATTAAGCCTAAAAACTATATATGAAATATGTTATTGGTATGCATAATCAGACATACGTTATACTTGAATTTGCAATGGAAGGCAATAAATATGTTATTGATATGCATCATCAGTCACACGTCATAAATGATATGTAATGAAGGCAATAAATATCCCTCATATACTTTAATATTATAAGTATATAAAGTGCATATTCTGCAAACCTAATGCGTACATGTGAATTATGCTTATAACACACATTTGGTTATACCCCACCATATATAAATGATATGCAATGGATTGAAAGGCAATAAATTGATATGCAATTGGTAGCAATGGATATATAAGTCTAACATTTATAAACTGATAGGATTACGGGTTTAGGCATTAAAGTAGGAGAAAATCAAGTAATTTAAGATTGTGTTAAGATACTTATGATATAATCAAAATTAATTAGAAAGATAAACTCCATAAAATCAATCATGCCCCATCATCTCCCCCCGGAAAATAGGCGTTTAAGGTGGTGGGTGCTTTATAAAATGAATGGCTGTAAGAAGTGGAATATATATGAGTAAATCTCCGTAAATCATAATAAAGGAATAATTGGTTTATTTTTTGTTCATAACCCTTGTAAATATCTATGTTACATAATTTTTCCTTAAAATTTTCCTCATAGGCCTGTTTACTAGGTCTTTTTAGTTTGAGATAATTACACTAAAAGACAAGCAAAAGACGAAAATTACCAAAAATGACCCACATTTTCGAATCTTACCCGAACTGTCACCCTTTTCCCGAGATAGCAGTCGCCGCAAGTTTATACAATTTTATACAAATTTATACACATGTATAAAATTGTATAAATTTGTATAAGTGTGTATATGCTAGTGAATAAATCTGTATATTAAGGATATTTATATGAATTTTTACTTTTTTGTATGTATATTTTTGTATTTCTCTCATTGCTACGCATTTATCTATGTATATTCATGTATAATTTATTTTTTTGGGGGAGATTTGTGTGTATAAACTTGTCCAAAGCAATGATTTAAACGCAATAAATAACATAAATTCAGTAAAATACAAAAAAGTAACGACACCACTGACGGGAGAGGGTGTCTGTCGGCGACGTAGTGGCTGGAGAGGAGGAGATTTGGTTGCTAGGGTATTTTTTATGAAGGAGTGCTAAAATTTATAATTTTAGGGGTGGGTGCTATGCATGAAAAAAATATGGCCTCTTATTTATAATTTTAGGTAGTGGGCTGCCTATTTTTAAAAATTTTCCTTTTAGTTTCAGTCACTTTTTAAAAACTGTTGCAAGGATAACCACTCAAGTTCAGACCATTGTGGTCTCAAGTTAAGCCCGCATGGTCTAAGTTCAAAAAAGTTATTTTTTAATTTTTAATTGAGCCAAACTCACCCCAAAGTATGAATTTGGACTCAACTTCAATTCAAGTTCAAACCTTTTGATTTAAAGTTTGAGCAAAAAAAGAAAAAAAAAAAGATTTGACGTTCAACGAAAGAGCTGAAGTTAGCTGGTCTCAACTTCAGCCCTATATGAAGATAGCAAATCTGAACGAAGTGACAATTCCTTACTAATCTAAACGAAGTGACAATCCCTTACTAATTCTATATAGAAACTGACTGCAACTTAATTGGCAAGGATAAAATAGACCGTTTCTGCACTTTGGCATTACATTTGGCCTTAAATAAGTTGAGAAATTACATAAATAAGACACGTTTGACAACCCTTCATAGATCTGACCCCATAAAAAAGGTCTTACGATTAGAGCCATAAGAAAGTTGCAAACACTGAAAATAAAATAAACAACCGAACACGAAAAAATATTTATCAAAAGATAACTTAACTTCTGGAAACAATAAAATATTTTTCTTTCTAGCAACATAATGTATTGAGAGACAAAGGAGTAAATAATATATGGCCTCCATATTAAAGCAAAAGAAATCTAAAATAATTTTAAAAATACTTGTTTAAGTCTACATTTTATGATATTAAAAGGAAAAGAAGAAAAATAAAAGTGAGAGTATCACATGTAGCCTGTATGAATCAGAATATTCCAAAAAACTAAGTACTTTTGATACGGCAGTTGTCAGCTTACTCATCTCTCATTAGCCATATCACTCAAATCAAATGTGAGAAACCCATAACATACTAGGAGTAATAATCAAAACTGAAGCAACAAGAACCCCTTGTTAGAATCTTAACATTCCCAACACCAATCTCAAAGATGCAATCATTTCTCTTTCTTTCTTTCTTCCTTCTCTCAACAACTCTCAGTAATCAATCCCCTCTTTCACTCTTATTTATCATTTTTTACTTTTGCTTCTACTCACAACCTCGGATGCTTATTATTTGTCACTCTTATTTATCATTTCATTTGTGTAATTATTTTTATTCTTATGTTTCTTTTTTTTTTTTTTTTTTTTTTATGTTAAAGTTCTTTCAGGTTTTCTGCTAACTGCATTGAGCCAAGATGGATTTTGCTCAGCACCATCAATTCTTGATGCTGATTCCAAGTCTCAGCCACTTTACTGGAAAGTTACTAACCCCACACTTTCCCCTTCTCATCTCCAAGGTTAATACTTTTTTTGGTCCCATATATACTAGTGGAATTTTCTTGGCTATCGGAAACAACTTCTCTACCTTGAATAATCTGCCTACACCCCACCCTCCCTAGACCCAACTCTGGTATGTTGTTATATATTAGTGGAAATAAGTGAATGACAAGTCATCAAGTTCATAACTTGTAAGTTGTAACCATAGCATTTCTTGAAATATTGGTTTCAAATGTTTAATTACTACAATAAACAATAATAAGTTACTTAAAGCTGATTACAGGTAAATTAAATTAGACTAATGTGAAGTTTTTTTACATTGATGAGTGTACATGGGTAAAATCTAGTGGCTAATGTTGTGCCATGAAGAGGTTTGTTGAATGGAGTACATCTCATCTAAAAGGTTAAGCTTTTAGAGAGAACACAATTTTTTTTTACTTAATGATGTCGCTAACACGCCTCATGTGTGTCCCTGATTCTTTTACGCGGGCTAAGCACGTGAAAAATTCTCTTTGGTAATGGTGGCGGTGAGACTTAAACTCAGGATCCACGCTTGCTCCATTACCATGTTAAAGTATTTGACCATCTCAATTAAAAACTTAAGTTTGTTAGAGAGAACACACTATTAATTACTTACTACTCAATTACGCCTGCACAAAGTTGTTAAATACTATTCTCTCTACTTGTTCGATTGTGGCCATGCCATTCTATTCTCTTAGCAACCACAGAAATGATTGGCTGTAATTTTATTTAATTTTCTTTTAGCATTTGTTTTCCCACTATGCTTTTGCAAAATTTTTTGTGACAATGATGGTATATAAGAAACTGAATTTGGGCTACTGATTTGTTATTTAGTTATTTATTTATTTATTATTTGTTGCTTGCAGACTTACCAGGTTTTACTCGTAGTGTGTATAAGAAGGACCATGCTTTAATTACTCCTGAAAGCCATGTATTTAGCCCTCTGCCTGATTGGTATGCTCAACCAACCGTTTGCACTATCTGGTTGATAGACTGATTAATTCTGGTCAATTGCTCATCTAAAACAATTTGGGCAGGGCGAATACTTTGGGCGCCTATTTAATCACACCAGAAATTGGCTCGCATTTCGTCATGTACTTGGCAAAGATGCAAGGTGTCTTTTTAAGTATTTCAATGTTGAAACTCTTTGGGTTAACCTGCTATTTAAGCTTCATATTTTAAATCTTTTATTTGGTGGTTTGGTTTCAATCAAGTCCACAACAGTCGGGCAAGAGTGGTGGGTGCATTATTGTCCTAATTTAAGAAAGTGACAATTCATTCAAAAAGAAGAGTATGAACAGAAAGTGCTATTAAATTCGCTTAGGAGGAGGTACACTTCTTGGGGCATGTCATAAGCCAAATCAAGATGGACGAGGCGAAGGTTTCTGCCATAAGGGAGTGGGAGGTGCCTACTTCCATGACCGAGTTGCGGTCATTTCTGGGGCTCGTGAACTACTATGAAAATGAAGGCTTCTAAAGTCTATTATATCCTATTTTAGCTAACAAACAAGAGTGTGAAGACTCTACAGACAAATCATGCTACAAACAGTACTCTCTGTCCTGAGCTCCAATGCTCAAAAGATATTAGCCAGGATAAGTGTTGTGGTGCATCCTTGAAGTGCACTTTGAATGTTTGGTTGTAATGACTTGCAGTTTTTCTCTTTTGCAGCAAATTCAAAATCAGGGATGCTTCCTAGTGGTGTTGAAAGGTGCACAGATTTTTGCTGATTGTTCTTTTCTGAAAACTTCTTGACCAGAGTAAATTGTAAAACTCTTTGTATGCTTCATTCAATTAAAGATTCTTGTGCACATTTTCCTAATAACTACTGTTTCTACTACCTCAAAGAACAAAAAGTTCTAATACTTAACCTTTGCAAAATCAGGTTTATATTTGTGGTCCAGGGAAGTGCGGTTCTCACCAACATATCTGGAAGTGTCCGCAAACTGACAGTACGCTATACTCTTAGCCTGCCATTTCTTTTATTGCTATAAGAATGTTTGTCATGCTGTTGCTATGCATGACTGGTATAATGCCAGGCGACCATCATTTGTGTATAAGGAAAAGATTATAGTCGCCTTTTTCCTGTTAGTGTGGCAGCAGATATTGATTTAGCTGCCCCAAAGATGCTTTAACGCATAGTCGTTAAAACTCCATTAAATGTGAGTGCTATGCTTTAGGTTTCAAGGCTATGTAGTGTACACCATATTGTTCACATTGTGTATATGAAGGCATTGAAAATGGCTTGTAGAGAGGTATGGACTACCCTGCCCATTGTCTTAATTTTTATTGGGTTAGAGCTCAAAAACATTAATATCAGAGTAGTTAGAAATCATGAATTCATGTTTACCCTCTATCACAAAATATTTCTATGTACTTGGTCCAAGAAAAGCTCATAATCACATGTGAAAGGATGTGTTGCAAACCTTAAATAGATGAAAAAAGGTCTGTTCACTTATTTTAGCAACTTCACTCAACGTCTTGGTCTTGTTTTCAGAAATTTCCGACCTCTATCAGATTTTGAGGCCCTTTCTTCAGTTAGCCAATACCCTTTCAATATCTCAGCTGGATTTGAGAAGTTTGGTCTATCTTTCATGAGTTTCTGACCTCATCTATCAGATTTTAAGGGCTTTCTTATTCAGTATCTCAACTCATAAGTCTGCATTAAAACAACCTACAAAAATAAGTCTCCAATAAAATCATAAGTATCAATTCAAGAATTGAATTATGTGTTTGGGAGGGTGTTCAGTTATCTAATGTCACACTTCAGGTGAATAACAACATTCCAAAGAGCTTATGCAGCCCCTAATCTATTCTATTCATTCTTTATGAATTTAGGTTGCCTGTCAAAAAATTTCAAAATTTTATTATTCTATTTCACCTTTGACATCTTCAAATCAATAAGCATATCTATCTGCATCTTCCTCCCTGTTACATCTTGAATAAAATTTAGGCTTCTTAGAAATGCCTTCTAACTTCAAATGCAGGTTGACTCATATGCTTATCTGCCTCCCAATTTGGACCACACAGTGGAAACTGATGCAGCTGCTACTCTTGTTGTATTTGAAAGAAGGTCTGTCTTTTATTTCATGTTACCTCGTGTTTGTATCATTGTGTACTCCAATTTTGACTTATGCCATCTAAAAGCATGCAATATCTTCCCAACATCTAACTTTGATTATCAGATTTTCTCGTCTCTTTATATGCTCAAAGTCTTTTGTATTAGGTATTCTGGCTTGGAAAATCATGTTACTGAGCAAATTGTTGGTTCAACAGACAAGCAGCCCCTTCTTGAAACTCCTGGCGAGGTTTATTTTCTTTCCTCTCAACTATTTTAAGCACAAATTGATTCCCTTATTTGAACGATATTATTCTCTCTTTTCCCTAGTACCTCAGAGATAGAATGTAAGTTTTGTTTCTTTTTAGTTTTTCATTTTTTCATTTTGGTTTTAATCTAACATACAATGTAATAACGTATTTTCTCTTGCAATTATTTTTTCTTTTCTGCTGCCAGATATTTGAGCTGAGGAAGCTTCTTCCGACGTCTCTAGCTTATGATTTCAATATACACGTGAGTACTACCACTAGTCTGTGGCTATTGTTTCCCATTATTTGGCCTAATTTATTCTACTCTGGATAACATTTCTCTTTAACTCTGAAAAATGAGCTTGCTTAGTGTTGGTAGAATCGTGTAATTTTGCCTCTCCACCTTAGTGGGGGTAAGGTCTGCGTACATCTCACCCTCCCCAGACCCCACTTGTGGGATAACATTGAGAATGTTGTTGTTGTTGTTCTTATTGAATGAAAATTTAGCTTAAATGACAAGAAGGTTCCATGAATCTGGCTGAAAGTGTATCCAAAGTAACTTTTAGTCGCAGGCAAACTTAACTGAAAGGTATACGATTTTTTTACTTGGATCTTCTGTACTCCTGTCCTAAATTCTTGTGTCCATTTTTTCCTTCCACATGTTTCTGCCTATGGAAGATCATGGATTTCCAACCAGGAGAATTCCTCAATGTCAAGGTATGCTTTTCCACTAGTACTGCTTCATTCCTTTTCTTCCTTATCCTCGTTCAGTCACAGTAGACATGTAAAAGTGGAAGACACAGAAGTTTTGTTTAGATTGCCTATGGAATATATAATCATCATTCCTTAGTTTTAGATGATTAACTGGTATCCTCTTGATCTTCCATAATATAGTTGAGAACCAATTGGTTTTTCTCCTGCATTTACTTCAAGTTGTTATATTAACATATTCTGGCCGATGGCAGGAAGTTCATTATAATCAGCATGGTTTGCTGCTGTTGGAGGGGCAAGGTGTTTATCGACTGGGTGATAGCTGGTACGAGTCAAACTCTATAGATTGAGCTGGATTTGATAAGATATCCTGGAATTTATGTATGAATTTGTGAATTTAGGCACACATGCACTATGGCTCCATCGGGTAGAAGTTTATTTTTTTTGACAAAAAGTATATTTCTTTCACTGGATCTGGAAATGTTTTATGCCAGAAGCGCATGACCGTAAAACTGGGAAATGATTTGCATAGGACGTGTCCATGCTCCATTGAACCTTAGATGCCTAATCACAATGACATCATTACAATTTTCAGTTCCTTAGATAGCGAATATCAACCGTTGGCAGTTTGAATAAAAAACCTGAGATCTGCAGATGATTGAAAAAGCTGTCTTACCATGAGACCAAGATCCGGGAAAGACATATGAGATAACCCATTAAACAACCTTCCATGCTAATACTATCTCATTGTCTTCATTTCTCAAGGTATATCACTTTCTTCAGGCTCTAAATGCACGGCCTACTCACTGTTTGTCATGGTTCATCAGGGTTGTTAAGTCCCTGATCTTCTGCGTGAAGCCATTTCTGAGTACATACCTCTGCACTTCTTTAGACATTGATAGAAAAAGAATAGAACTTACTCTAACATGTAGTCGAGAAATACATTTCGTGCTTTCAAACCGTAGACAGTTCAGAGACCTGTCATGGTCTAACATTCTCCCATTTTCTTCTGGATTATAGGTATCCAATTCAAGCTGGTGATGCTATTTGGATGGCTCCGTTTGTGCCTCAGTGGTAAGTCAGCAATGCAGGATCTTTGTACTGCAAATTTGTGATAACCTATTTTAATGGTTGCTCTTTCAGGTATGCTGCATTGGGCAAGACTCGTTCGCGCTACTTGTTGTATAAAGATGTAAATAGGAATCCACTGTAGTACATTGCGCAGATAGTGCACTCTGTTCAGACTAGTTCAAACAGCATGCTGATTGCTGAGCAATGTCACCTTTTCTCCTAATGATCTCCCAATTTTACGCCCATGTATTGAAATCGTTTAATGGTGACATAATCTTTTATGCTTTATCTGATGCTAAGTAAAAGCAATTATCTTTGATTCTTGGCTTACTTAGAATGAGGAAAGAAATATCTTTAAAAAAAGGCAGATAAGTTTTTTCTAAAGATTCTTTAGATAATTCTTTTTGTTTTTTTTGGTCTCTCAAATGTCTTCTATGGTTAGTGGATGACTTCATAAGATCTCATGTAGTTGAATCAATATATTTGCAATTATGCTGCGTTGATACACTTCAATCTAAAAATGTATTCTCTAAATAAAATAGAGTATTAGAGTATAATTATGTTTTCACTTTCTATGACCAACACCCTGCTACCCCACAATCTTGGAGGGGTTGATACAGTTCCACGTGTCAGCACATAGACCAGCTAGCCTAGGAATAAATCAACGAATAATTTTGCTCCTTTTTGGATTCTGAAGAAAGCAAAGAATTATGGAAATGATTTTCTGTGTATTATTCACCATCAATGCACTACTTTATATACAAGTATAATCTTGAATGATATTACCTAATTATCCCCTAACAACTAGATAGAATATGCTAACAAACTATCCTACTCACCATGTTCTAGATGATTCTTCCTAGGATTCTATTATAATTTGTTTACATTGTATACATTTATTTATGTAAAATATTATGTACAGATTTATTCCTAACTGTTGGGCCAAACGGGCTGATGTATAATTGCGCAGAAACTTTATCAGGCAGCCCAATGCATTTGTTGTTGTGTCTGAGCCCAAAAGGTGATGACCCGGTCCATAAACTCAGTCAAACATAGATATCATCAAAGGTCTCGTTTTGTGTGTGGACTTTTCACTTGCTTTGACTGAGATTCAATCTTCCTGTCTCTTTGTCTTTCATTTCTTCTCATCCGTTTCATTTCTTCGACTTCTATTTGCTCTTCTTGTATTCCTCCATTAGAGGAGGAAATATTTCCAGTACCAACACCCCCCCTCAAATTGGAGGGGAGGGAACCAACCCCCAATTTGCCAATCAAACCCCGATGAGAGGGTCCAGATAAAGCTTTGGTGAACAGATCGGCGAGTTGGAGGGAAGAAGGAATATAAGACAAGGAAATCAACCCCGATAAAAATTGTTGACGGACAAAATGACAGTCCAATTCAACGTGTTTTGTCCGTTCATGAAAAACGGGGTTCCGGGCGATGTGAATCGCCGATTGGCTGTCGGAGAGAACAGGAATAGGAAGTGTGGGTGTGATGGAGAGATCAACCAGAAGACGAGATAACCAGGTGAGTTCTGCAACCACTCGTCGCATAGATCTATATTCCGCCTCTGCGGATGATAAAGAGACTGACACTTGTTTCTTTGATTTCCAGGAGACAGGAGATCCCCCTAAGCTGATAAAAAATCCACTCACTGAACGACGAGAGTCAGCACAGGAAGCCCAGTCGGCGTCGCAGTATGCAAGCAGATCAAAGGATGGATTGGAGGAAAAATATAACCCTTGAGCCGGATCTGTGCGCAAATAGCGGAGAACACGAAGAGCAGCAGTAAAATGAGGGAGGCGAGGGGTTGCCATGAATTGGCTTAAGTGCTGAACAGCGAATGATAGATCTGGACGCGTGTTGGTAAGATAATTGATCTTACCAAGAAGACGACGATAGGCAGTAGGATCAGACAGCAAATCCCCAGATGTGGCACTAAGCCTGACAGATGGATCTAAAAGAGAAGACACCGGAGGTAAGTGTGCACAGTCAAATTCCTGTAGTAATTCCATAGTATATTTTCGTTGGCAAATAATGAAACCATGAGCTTCTCGTAGAATCTCCAAGCCCAAAAAATAGTGTAAAGAACCAAGGTCCTATATTTTGAATTCAGCATCTAAAAATGCTTTGACTGCAGCAATGTCACTAGGATTATTCCCTGTAATTAAGATGTCATCAACGTAGACTGCAACTATAGTGATAGAGTCTGCAGATCTCTTAAAAAACAATGAATAATCATTTAAAGATGAAGTGAAACCCTTGAAGGTTAAAGCAGCAGTGAGTTTAGCAAACCACTGCCTTGATGCTTGCTTTAACCCATATAAAGACTTGCGAAGTCTGCAAACTTGAGTAGAGTCAGGGGAAGAATAACCTGTAGGAAATCTCATATAAACTTCTTCCCGCAAATCCCCATGTAGAAACGCATTGTTCACATCTAATTGTGAAACTGGCCAATCCTTTTTAATGGCAATGGCCAAAATGCATCTGATAGTTGTCATTTTGACAACAGGAGAGAAGGTTTCAGTAAAGTCAATCCCTTCTCTCTGAATATCACCTCTGACAACCAATCTGGCCTTGAGCCTTTCTATAGTACCATCAGATCTGTGTTTTACCTTGTAAACCCATTTACAAGGTAAAGCCCTCCTTCCTGGTGGTAAAGGAACAATATCCCATGTGTGATTGGACATAAGGGCCTCAAATTTCTTGTCCATAGCTGCCTGCCAGCCAGGGTGTAAAGAGGCCTGAGCATAGGTAGTGGGTTCTGTGGTGGAGGAAATAGAAGTAAGGATGTTTTGGTTAGAGGAAGATAAGGCATCAAAAGAGTAGGTGGAAGGGGTAACTGGAGCCATAAAACAGGCTTTGTCTAGGTTAGCAAAATGAACTGAGCCACATACATAATCCTTCAGGTATGAAGGAAGATGATGAAGTCTAGATGACTTCCTTAGAACAGGGGAGGGGGTGGCTGAGGGTGATTGGTGAGGAGGGGAATGGGGAACAGGGGAGGGAGAAGGTAGTGGTGGAGAGGGAGTAGAAGGAGGCAATGGTGAAGAGGGAGCAGACTGTGGAATGGAAGGTGAAGGAGTAGGAAAAATATAATCTAGAAAGGGGTGATGGGTAGGGATAGAGGGAAAAAGGGAAATAGATGGTGAAGAAAGCTTGGTGAAGGGAAAAACAGTTTCATGGAAAGTCACATTTCTTGAAACTGAAATCTGATTGGTGTTCAGATTGAGCACCTTATATCCCTTCTTACCAAAAGGGTAACCTAAGAACACACATGGAGCTGCTCTAGGCTCTAATTTACCCCTGTGAACTGGGATGGTGGAAACATAACACAAACAACCAAAACTCCTTAAGGAAGAGTAATCAGGGGAGTGCCCAAATAGAACCTCATAAGGAGTCTTGTGATTAAGGACTCTTGAGGGGAATCTGTTGATTAAAAATGTGGCAGTCAACAAACATTCCCCCCAATACTTAATTGGAACTTTAGACTGAAAGAGGAGAGCCCTACAAGTCTCCAAAAGATGTCTATGTTTCCTTTCAACCACCCCATTCTGCTGGGGTGTGTAAGGACAAGTAGTCTGATGTTGAATCCCTTGTGAGGCAAAAAATTCAGCACAAATGGTGCTTGATCCCAACTCAAGTGCATTATCAGACCTCACCTTTTTAACCTGAACTCCAAACTGCCTTTCTACCATTGATAAGAAGTTTTTCAAAACAGAGAAGGCATTGCTCTTTGTAGATAAGAGAAATGTCCAAGTTCCTCTGCTATGATCATCCACTATTGTTAAAAAATACTTGTATCCATTATATGTAGGATCCTTATAGGGCCCCCATGTATCAATGTGGAACAACTCAAAATTATGAGAAGTGGAAATAGTGCTAGATACAAATGGTAATTTAGATTGTCTAGCAAGAGGACATATTGCACAAGGAGTCTTAGAAACAAAATCAGAACATTGTGAAGGTAATGGAATAGTTTTCATTGCTTGAAATGGTAAATGGCCTAACCTTATATGCCATAGAAGTACATCAGATGATAAGCTCACAGCATTACAAGATTTAATATGAAACAGACTAGATTGTGACAAATCACTAATTGGATTACATTGTGAAAGACATGTTGTAGTGGTGGCTACTGCCTTAGGAAAACTGGAAAGGGGAACATGCTTGGCATCTGCCTTAGGTAAACTGGAACTAGGGACAACTCCTGAGACTGGGGTGTATAGTAAGAACAGTCCACCTCTAACTCTACCAAGAACCAGAGGCCTCTTCATTGAAGGGGCCTGTAAAACACAATTTATAGAGGAGAATGTTAGAGTACAGTTCAGCTGTGAGCATAACTTTTGGATAGATATTAAGTTGAACTTGAAACTAGGAACATACAAGACATTTTCTAGTATGAGATCAGGTAAAATGGAAGCACAACCAACATGAGTGACTGTGATTTTATAAGAATTTGGTAAATTGATAATGAGAGGCCTAGGTAGCAACCTAAGATTAGATAATAATGATTGATCAAAATTCATATGTTCTGATTCTCCTGAATCTAAAATCCAGGAGGTAGAACTGATGTGGGTAAAGCATGAGATACAAGCAGAAGATCCTGAAGATATACCAGCAGCAATAGTGGCATTGGCAGCAGTTTCTGAAGGCATGATCTGAGCCTGAATGATCATCTGGGCCAGCTGATTAAGTCGTTCCTGTGACAAGGTGGTCTGGGGGTGCATGTCCAGTGTCAGAAGAAGGAGCAACAGCACTGATATCTGCTATGGTCTGCACATCATTCCCATGAGCTAAGTTCCCCTTCTTTGACTTGGTGAATTTGAAAGTAGAAGGAAATCCAATAATTCTGTAACATTTGTCCACAGTGTGTCCTGGTTTCTTGCAGTAAGAACAAGTCAGGGTAGAGTTCCTTCCTTCATAAATCCCCTTCCCCTTAGAATCATTACTAAAAGACCTTTTAGAGTTATAAGACTGATTTGTAACTAAAAAGGAACTAGAATCACTGGGGTACTGATTGGGAACATACACTTCCCTTTGTTTCTCATCTTGTATGATCAAGGAATAGGCCTGACTAACACTAGGCAGGGGTGATATCATAAGTATGTTACTCTTAACAGAAGCATAAACCTCATTAAGTCCCATAAGGAACTGAATAAGCCTTTCATCTTGAATGGACTTGGTGATTCTTTCTTTTCCCCCACAGTCACAGACACAGAAACAGTGAACAGTAGTGTTTAAAGCATCAAGTTCATCCCAAACCTTTTTGATTCTAGTAAAATAAGTGGTGACACTGTTAGATCCTTGGACCAAATCATTGAGTTCCTTTTTTGGAGGTGATACAGTTTGGCACCATTAGATTGTCCAAACCTCACCTCCAGATCTGTCCAAAGATCTTTAGCAGTTTTAGAGTAGATGACACTATATGATATTTCCTTAGAGAGAGAATTGAGTAACCAAGCCAACACCATGTCATTACATCTATTCCAAATTTTATATTCAGCTGAATCAAGTTTTGGTGGTGTGCAGGTTCCATCAATGAAACCAAGTTTATTCTTGGCTGAAAGAGATATGAGAATGGACCTTTTCCATCCTCCATATCCTCTTCTATCAAAAGGAGTGTTAACAAGATTCATCCCTGGATAATCTGAGGAATGAAGAAACAAAGGATTAGTAGTGTCCATGACAGTGACTTTGGTGAGATCTGAAGCAGGATCAGCAGTGATCCCTGATTCAGTGATGGTTTGAGGTGAGTTGTTGTTGGTTGAAGATGGAGAAGCCATTAAAGCTGATAAGAAGAAAACTTGTGCTGCAAGTAAATCAGATCTGCTCTGATACCATGAAGAAAGCAAAGAATTATGGAAATGATTTTCTGTGTATTATTCACCATCAATGCACTACTTTATATACAAGTATAATCTTGAATGATATTACCTAATTATCCCCTAACAACTAGATAGAATATGCTAACAAACTATCCTACTCACCATGTTCTAGATGATTCTTCCTAGGATTCTATTATAATTTGTTTACATTGTATACATTTATTTATGTAAAATATTATGTACAGATTTATTCCTAACTGTTGGGCCAAACGGGCTGATGTATAATTGCGCAGAAACTTTATCAGGCAGCCCAATGCATTTGTTGTTGTGTCTGAGCCCAAAAGGTGATGACCCGGTCCATAAACTCAGTCAAACATAGATATCATCAAAGGTCTCGTTTTGTGTGTGGACTTTTCACTTGCTTTGACTGAGATTCAATCTTCCTGTCTCTTTGTCTTTCATTTCTTCTCATCCGTTTCATTTCTTCGACTTCTATTTGCTCTTCTTGTATTCCTCCATTAGAGGAGGAAATATTTCCAGTACCAACAGATTCATTACCATATCGTTCTTTCCAATATGGAAATATTGGTGATTGAAAACATTATCTGAGAAGATTTATATTTAAAAACTCCCGCATGAGTTATCTTAGTCCAAGTCATGTTATTCAAAAATGTTGAAAAAAACTGCGGAAGGGCATAAGCATACATTCCTGCAACCACTTTGATATAATTTATCAAAAAGGACATAAGGATGTACCCAAATATCCTTTGTGTTATCTTTTTTTTTTTTTTTTTTTTTTTAATATTATGTAGAACAATTACTTGAGTTAATGTCGAAACTGAAAAATAGTTTATTTTAGAGCCGTCAATATGGGCTTGACCCGCTATGCTGGCCCAGCCTGGCCCGTAATTTAATAGGGTTGGGCTAAGATTTTTTTAGCCCATGAAACACCGAGGCTTTTTAGCCCGGCCCACACAAGCCCACGGCCCGTGAGGCTTGGGCAAGGTCGGGCTGGGCCGGCCTGTGGGTTTAATTAAATAAAATAATTTAAGTAATATAATAAGGACTAGTATAAAAATAATGAAAATAGAGCTTTCAGTTTTGAATATTTTGTTGCAATTTTTAAGTACTTATATTTTGACAAATATTATATTATTGATATCTTTTTATATTTTTATTTTAATGTTATTTGGAATGCGGGTTCTTAGAGAATAACAATTTACCAAATGTGTGTGGTGATTTATCAAAGTTTGTAATTTTTTTTGATTATCTTGTGTTAACAACACTTAATGATATCTGAAATTGCTCCAGGAATTTTATGAAATTAAAATTCTCTTTTAACTAATGACAGTTAAAATAAATTTTAAGTTCACATTAGATACTTTTTGACACCAAAGTTTGTACTATATATTTACTTGTTTACATTATCTCCTTTACAAGAATTATTCAGTTGGATATCATGGTAATATTTGGTTTACTTCTAGTATATACTGTTATTAAAAACTCAAAAATAAAACTAACATTATTAAGAAATAATTAATAATAAATAATTGTGGGCTAGCCCGGCCTGGCCTGCAGCCCACATAGGGCTGGGCTGAGCTAATGATTTAATGGCCCATGTGAATTGTGGACCAGCCCGGCAAATTGCAAAGTCTGCATGGGCTGGGTCGGACCGGCCCATTTTGACAGCGCTAGTTTATTTTCTATCACACTAAGGCATTCAAAGAAACAATGACAATAGAAATCTTTGAACAAAGAAGAAATATGAGAGGAACTATAATACAACTTGACGTTTCTTTATAAATGCGTCTTCTGACTGTAATGGTTGGACTTCTTATACAGAAGCCACTGCCAATTGTTCTAAGTAGAGTGATGTAATCTAATCTACGAAAATCAAGAAACAAGATAAAAAGCAAGACACTCGTTGATCTATCAAGACTATAAGTAGGAACTAGTCTACTTACCTTCTTGATGAAGCCAAGGAGGACCTATGCTATACAAACAATCCTCAAGATAACTAAGGACTTGTAAATTGTTTGATCAAGTGTTGGAACAAGTTCAATTTTGATTCACACCAAAAATGGACAAGTTCACGTAATGGGGTTTTCAAGAGCATAAAACTGCGTTCTTTGATGTTCTGAATATTGTAAGGTGAATGAAAAACGCCTAACACTGGGCTTATATAGGTTCGGCCCTAAGTGCCTAAAACGTCAATGAAAAATCCACAAGTTGGCTATATTCAAAGTGACCATGCAAGGCCAATAAAGTGCCATTGTCTTACTCAAGACTATCTATGCAAAAATAACTAATAAGAGCTTGTTGAGGAGCTCGTTGAGTTCACCATGTTGCTGCCCGAATACTAAGCTCCCAACGCCCCAAAGAGTGAACTCGTTGAGCTCTCCAAGTCTCGGCCTCAACTTGCTTCAATCATCCCTCATTCTCCAATGCTAATCAAAGTGTCTCTTGTCGTGTCTAACATGCTGCCCGCTTCTTCCATAATTGCACAATCATAGCTCTTCATCACCATCAAGTGGATATCATGAAGCTCCTTAGCTTAACTCCTCGTGAATAGTCTTGAAGGCACAAACTTAGCCTGATCAGGATGGACTACATCATTCTCCCCTTCTTGAGAATATTTCGTTCTCGAAATCGAGCCATCATCATCTCTTAAAGCGGCACTACCTACGACACAAGGAGTTAAGTTAGAAACATTGAAAGTTTTAGAAATATAATACTCACCAGGCAGGACTATTACATAGGCGTTATTATTGATATTTTGTAGCACTTGGAATGAACCATCTCCTCTCGGGGCTAGCCTCCCTTTCTTTTGGCTCGGGAACCTCTCATTTCGAAAGTGCACTCAAATCCAATCACCTTTCTTCAAATCCAGCTTTTTTCTCCCCTTATTCTTCTTGCTCGCCACCTTCCCATAAGCTTTCTCCAAGTTCTTCCTTACCTTAGCATGCAACTTAAGCAACGTGGCGCCCGGTTTTCACTATCAACGCTAATAGCTGCATCTCTAGGCAACAGAGTAAGATCAAGTGGAATCAAGGGGTTAAAGCCACAAACATATTCAAATAGAGTTATGCTAGTCATTCTATGCACAATTCTATTATAAGAAAACTCCATAATAGGCAAACTCCATAATAGTCAACCTATGAGCCTACGTCCCCGCCTTACCTTTGGTCATAGCTCTAAGAAGAGCTCCCAAGGTTCCGTTAACAATCTCAGTCTGACCGTCAGTTTGTGGATGATGAGACGTAGAAAGCAATAATTTGGTGCCACGAGCACCCCACAAACACTTCCAAAAGTGACTAAAAAATTTTGCATCCCTATCACTAATAATAGTACGAGGCACACCATGCATCTTTAACACATTAGCAATAAACAAGGAAGCAACATGTTGTGCATCATCACATTTTTTACAAGGAATGAAATGAGACATCTTAGAGAATATATCAACAACCACATACTTACTATCATGACCATTCCTAAAACGAGGAAACCCCATCACAAAATCCATAGAGACGTCTACCCAAGGACTAGCAGGGACGGGTAAGGGCGTATACAAACCATGATTACTAGACCTAGACTTAGCCCGTTTGGAGTCGAAATAAGTACCACAAACACGCCCAACATCATTTTAGGCCAATGAAACTGTTCCCCTAGTATAGCCAAGGTCTTATCTACCCTAAAATGACCCATCAAGCCCCTACAATGTGCCTCACACACCAGTAACTCACGCCATGAAGACTCGGGTATACAAACTCTCATTTTCTTAAAAAGGTACCTATCATGACATTGGTACTTCTCTACTCGCTGCCCACTAGCTATGGCATCACATACACTCTTAAGCTGAGAGTCATGCATGTATATAGACTTAATACTCTCAAAACCCATCAACCTAGATGCTAAAGTGGTAGCCAAAGCAAACTTCCTAGAAAGTGCATCAACCACTACATTCTCCTTTCCCTTTTTGTAATGAATTACATATGGGAAACTCTCAACTAGGGGTGTGCAAAACCGAACCGGTACTATAGCCGAACCGTTACCGCTACCGATAAGCATAACGGTATCGGTATAAAGGTTATTGGTTCGGTCATGGTATTAATTTTCAATACTGATAAAATATCGGTATGGTAACGGTTTCTATATCTCTTTACCATTACCGTACCGATAATCGATAAAGTTTTTTTTTTTATTTATAATTTTTATATATTTTATTTTACTTATTATTAGTATATTAAGCCATTTAAACTCTTTATTTACAACATTAACTTATAGGTTAAAATTCAACTATTATTATTATTTTGGTGGTTATATGTCAATACACATATACTTTAATTAATGAGTCCGGCCTATTTTATAATTAATTTTGCTTTCTCGGATCATTGATCAGACTTTCTTATATTTTCTTTTTCTATTTCATTATTGTGTGTTATGTTAGCATATTGTTAAGACTTGTTGATTACACTTGTTTACTTAGTTTTTGTGGATGGTTTGTCTATTACCTTAGTGGTTATTCATATTAATTAAAAAATATTACCTATTGACAACCATCCACCAAGAATTCACACATTACTTCGGTGTACCGGTTACCGAATCGTTAACTACCGAATCGTTAAGAATCGACAACTGTTAACCGATAGCTTATTGGTACGGTATTGGTTTTACATAGTTACATACCGTTAACCGATATACCATTACCGATAAGCTCAAACCCGAACAGTATCGACCCATGAACACCCCTACTCTCAATGAACTCAACTCATTTGGCATGCCTCTTATTCAGCTTCTCTTGGCCCCTAAGATGTTTGAGCGATTCATGATAACTCCTAATGATAAATTCCCTAGTCCATAAATAGTGCTGCCAATGAGATAGAGCTCTCACGAGGGCATACATCTCCTTGTCATACGTGGAGTAATTCAAGGCAGCCCCTTCAACTTTTTACTGAAATAGGCAATAGGTTTCCCATCTTGCATGAGAACACCTCCAATTCCCACCCCTGAGGCGTCACACTCAATTTCAAACGCCTTTCTAAAATCAGACAATTTTAATAACGGGGCAGAACTAAGCCTATGTTTCAACTCTTGGAAAGCCTTCTCTTGAGGCTCTCCCCAAACAAAAGGTTGATCTTTCTTCAGCAACTCAGTGAGTGGTGCTGCTATGGTGCTAAAATCCTTCACAAAATGATTATAGAAACTAGCTAGACCATGGAAACTCTTAACATGTGAAACAGTAGTAGGAGTAGGCCAATCCCTAATAGCCTTAACTTTAGACTCATCTACCTCAACACCATTAACATTAACTACAAGCCCTAGAAAGATAACTCTCTCCACACAAAAGGCACACTTTTTATAATTAGCATAGAGCTTTTCAGCCCTCAACACATCAAGTACTTGCCTTAAGTGATCAACATAGTCATCTACACTTTTGCTATAAATCAGAATATCATCAAAGTAGACAACCACAAACTTATTAATGAACGACTTAAGTACATGGTTCAATAGTCTCATAAACATACTAGGTGCATTGGAGAGGCCAAAGGGCATCACCAACCACTTATATAGATCAATCTTAGTCTTGAATGCAGTTTCCACTCATCACTCAATTTTAATTTGGTGGTAAGCGGACCTAAGATCAATTTTAAAGAACACACTTGAACTACTTAACTCATTTAGCATGTCATCTAATCTAGGGATGAGAGATGATACTTTACCATTATTTTTTTGACTGCCCGACAATCGACATACATCCTCCATATGCCGTCTTTCTTTGGAACAAGGATCACGAGCACGACACACGGGCTCAACTTCTCGCGAACCAACCCCTTAGTTAGCAGCTCATCCACTTGACGCTGCAGCTCCTTGGTGTCTTCCGGGTTGCTCCGGTAGGCTGGTTTGTTAGGAGTTTATGACCCCGGGACGAAGTCGATTTGGTGTTATATCCTCCTCAATGGAGGCAGCCCACTCGGCATCTCCTTTGGAAACATGTCCACATATTCCTGCAAAACATCATCAACAACACTGGGCAAGTGGTGGATATTAGTAGAAACATCATCATTAGAACTCAAGTAAACACGCTTATGAACTAGACAAATTAATAGTTTAGAACTATCATTACCTCGTAAATACTTACCTGGTTGCAACATGGCACAAACATTACCTGGCAGGACTGGTGAATAGCATTATCTATGGCCTCAGGTCTAGTCCCCATATGAGACTTAGCTTTAGCCGCCTCTTTCAGCTCTTGCATGCGCTTGGCACAAACATTACCTGGCAGGACTGGTGAATAGCATTATCTATGGCCTCAGGTCTAGTCCCCATATGAGACTTAGCTTTAGCCGGCTCTTTCAGCTCTTGCATGCGCTTGTAATCATCACTAACTTGTTTGGGTGTTAAGGGCTTGAGTATATAACTCTTACCTTCTAGCTTAGCCGTATAAGTGTTGGCTTTGCCATCATGAACGACACCCGTATCAAATTTTCAAGGCCTGCCCAATAACAAATGGCAAGCCTGCATAGGCACCACATCACACATGAGCTCATTTTGATAAGCTCCCACCTTAAACTTGATAAGCACTTGCTTCAGCACTTTCAATTCACCACACTCACTTAACCATTGCAATATATAGGGATGGGGATGTTTTAATGTGGGCAGCTTAAGTTGAGTCATCAATGTCTGACTCACTACATTAGTGCAACTACCGGAATCAATTATCATAGAGCACATCTTTCCCTTAACCTTACATCTAGCATGAAATAAGTTCTCACACTGCACATCTCACTCCTCTTATACACTCATGTCACTCAAGTTCCTACGCACCACTAAAAACATAGACTCCTTCATCCTCCACTACCTCTTCCTCACGCTCAACCAAATCAGCCCCCTCATCTCCCTCAATCTCCTCATCACTCTCCACCTCACATACAGTACCATCATCAAGAATAAGCATAGTCTTTCGCGTAGGGCAGTCCTTAGCAAAGTGTCCATAGTATTTACATTTATGACATTGAAAGGAAGATACACTAGGAGAATTAAGCTGAGTTTTAGAAATACCTCCGGACCCCTTAGGATCACCTTTAGGTATCACATTCTCTGCTGGTTTCTTCACTTCGTGGCTCACACTTTCTCCACCAGTGCTTGGCGTCCTCCACTTCTTGTTTCAGCTCATGGGAATATGAGTAGAACTCCCTCTATAGCGGGCTGCCTTGTCTTCTTTAATCATCTTTTCAGCTTCAATGGTAGCTAGAAGTACATCATAAAGTGTTAAGAAAGTGTGTAGCCTCAATTGATTGGAGATGTCTCGATTCAAGCCACCCTTTAACCGTATTATAGCCTCGTCCTCCCCTTCTTCTTCCATTTCAAGTGATAGCCGAGTTTTTTCAAACTCATCATTATATTCTTCCACAAATTTCAGCCCTTATTTCAAGTCATATAACCTCCGGAGTTACTATTGTTTATGTTTTGGATGACATACTTCTGGGTCATGACTTATTTCAATTCTCTCCAAGTTATGTGTGCGGGCTGATTATGTCTCGCTCTAGATCTTTTCTCAGCCTCCCACCAAGTAGAAGCATAGGACTCAAAGGCAGCAATGGCATATATGGCTTTCTTCTCCTCGGTCATGTTATTAATCTAAAAAATTCTCTCTAATTGACATCTCCACTCTAGAAACTTGTCAGGATCACTAGTCTCCTTGAATGCAGGAATAGAAACCTTGACACTATTCAGTCCACTCTCACGACCATCATGGGCTGGTTTGGGATACCCTTTATAGTGATCAACATATTCATCAAATTCAAGCTCCAAATTTCTCCCAATAAAGCCCTCAAATTCCCTTCGAGGTCCACGGCCAAACCCACGATTTCTCATGTTGCCACGACCCCCATATGCTTGTCTCAACCTCGGGTTTTTTCTGCCCCAAATCATCATCATCATACTCTTCATGCTCAGGTTTGTCATCATCATGGGTGGCTTCTAATTCCCCTGCGGGCACTACATGTCTCCACATTTGCATTAATGATGGTACAATACCCTGGAGATTGCCCAAGGTTCTCACATTTCAAGCACCCCTTTCTCTCAACTCTTGTTGACGAGTTATTTCAGCAAATTGTTCAGGCCTTACAGTGGAACCATTACTAGTTCCTTCCCCGGTATTTTTTTGAGCACTAGTTTCAATGTTCTCAATTCAGATACTCATCGCCCTCATTTCAGCCAAGAGGTCAGCAAAGTTATCTCGGGCACATTCACAATCTTGTTTTCTTCAGTAGCCATGTGCCTGCACACAAACAAAGACTAGAAAATACGTTAAGTTTAGGAAAATACCTCACTCACTCCCTCACCTTTGAATGACACTCAGGTTCACTCAAATTTTGGGTAGGATCACTCAAACTTATCACAAATAGCTTCCTCGAACTGATCAAGTTCCTCAATGATCTTTCAAGTTCACAAAGTCCACTAGTTCTCTTCGGGATGAATGAATTTATGAGACTCCATAGGCGGACAACTTTTAAAGTGAGCACAAGAGCCAAAGAATTAACTACAAAAAATGGAAAGATTATGAATTTTAGCACGAAATCCTACCAGCTCAAAACTTAGTAATTAGCTTAAGTAGAAGAATTACCTAAGAATTACTAATTAGAAGTGGTATAAGCAAAGAAATAAGGAAATCCTAGAGAAAATCTGAATTTACACCCTTAAATAGGCGCCTAAGGTCCTCATTTTCAGAGTAGGATAAGTTTTCCCTTTTTTCCCTTGCTTTCCAACTCTGATTTGGAGAACTTTTACCCCCTTTTCACCTACCTTCACACGCCACACTTTTCCCTCAAAAAACGTGTAAGCACAATCCCAAAAGCCTAAGGAAAGACTAATTTTCCTTTTATGAAGTGGGTAAACTTTCCCTTTGAATTGGGATTTATTTCCCTCTTGAATTAGGCTTAGATTTTTTTTTCCTTTTCTCCCTTAATATGCAGCGCCTCTACCCTTTAAATGCAACTCAAATTTCAGCAACAACAACAATGATTCAACGTGCAAGACAATGAAATTTTGAAGAACAATCAGCCCCTGTGCGAATTTATTCAAGAACAACAAGTTGTTGTCCAAGAACTTCAAGAATTCAAGGCAAATTGGTTCAAGATCAGCCCTTTACACGTCCAAACCCTCAATAATCACGCTGCCTATGTAGTTCTACACGTTTCAAGACTCTTCCCTCAAGAACAAGAAAGAATTCAAGCAACAATCGGAAATTCAACAATAGGCCAAGAACTTCCAAGAACTCGTTCAAGAACCAACTAGAACTTCAAGATTCAATCAAATCACTTCTTTGATGAACTTTTCTTAACCCTAGGCATCCCAAACACAATACACGACTGATTTTTTTTTTTTCATTTTTCACCTTTTTTTAATCAAAAATGAAAATTTCAAGAACTAACTAAGAATCCTAATTCCTAAGGCACGAAGAACATGATTGGAGTTCTAGAAACAAATCCTTTCCTAGCTCTGATACCAACTGATGTAATCTAATCTACGAAAAGCAAGAAACAAGATAAAAAGCAAGACACTCGTTGATCTATCAAGACTATAAGTAGGAACTGGTCTACTTACCTTCTTGATGAAGCCAAGGAGGACCTATGCTATACAAACAATCCTCAAGACAACTAAGGACTTGTAAATTATTTGATCAAGTGTTGGAACAAGTTCAATTTCGAGTCATACCAAAAATTGACAAGTTCACGTAATGGGGTTTTCAAAAGCATAAAGCTACATTCTTTGATGTTCTGAATATTGTAAGGTGAATGAAAAATGCCTAACACATGGGCTTATATAGGTTCGGCCCTAAGTGTCTAAAATATCAATGAAAAAGCCACAAGTTGGCTATATTTAAAATGACCATGCAAGGCCAATAAAGTGCCATTGTCTTACTCAAGGGCGAAGTGAACCAAAAGCCACTTTTGGCAGTGGTCTTTGGTTTGAGGCCATTTTTTTATTGGTTTTACATGAGAGGCCACCTTTTGGAACTTCAATTCTTTTGGGTTGAACTTTACACAAGTTCAGCCCACAAGGATTGAAGTTCAACTTCAGCCCACCACAAGGATTGAAGTTCAACTTCAGCCCACAAGGGTTGAAGTTTATGCACCTATACCTAAAAGTTCAGCCTTTACAGATTGAAGTTGAAACTTCATAATTTAGGCATGAAGTTCAAATATGAAGTTCAACCCAAAAGGTTTGAACTTCAGCCCACAAAGATTGAAGTTCCAAAAAGTGGCCTCTCATGTAAGACCAATAAAAAAAGTGGCTTCAAACTAAATACCAGTGACAAAAGTGGCCTGTTGGTGAAAATTTTACCTTACTCAAGACTATCTACGCAAAAATAACTAATAAGAGCTTGTTGAGGAGCTCGTTGAGTTCACCATGTTGCTGTCCGAATACTAAGCTCCCAACGCCCTAAAGAGTGAGCTCGTTGAGTAGTTCGTTGAGCTCTCCAAGTCTCGGCCTCAACTTGCTTCAATCGTCCCTCATTCTCCAATGCTAATCAAAGTGTCTCTTGTCGTCTCTAACATGCTGCCCGCTTCTTCCATAATTGCACAATCATAGCTCTTCATCACCATCAAGTGGATATCATGAAGCTCCTTAGCTTAACTTCTTGTGAATAGCCTTGAAGGCACGAACTTAACTTGATCAAGCTGGACTATATCATAGAGAAACTTATAAAATGAAAGAAAATACTTGTCTACCGCCTATTTGATCCTATAAAGCTTTGCTGTTACTTAGCTTAGAAACCAATAGCATGCAAGAGGAAAAAGGAAAGAGTTCCCAAGAGCTCAATTGTCGCAAGTTCAAATGATTCCTTACCTTTCTGAATTGGTACTCAATTAAACTATGCTATATACATCAATCATCTCATGAAATGAATTCATATCTGCAGTATTAATGAAAGTAGTGTAGTACTAGTTGTCGCGGAGCCCAGATCTTCACTAAGGGGTCGTTCGGTTGGAGGTGCAAATAACGCGGGTATTAATTATTAATGTGGGTATTAGTAATGTGGAAATTATGTATTAATTATAGAAAAAAATATTTATTTTTTTATTAAATTGATCTAGCATTATTTATGCAGTATAATTTTCTGTTAATTAATACCACTTGCATACACGGAATTAATACCACTTGCATACATGTGGCTCCGCCACAATCAATGTACTTTAAGTGAGAATGCACCTTTTGTGGAGGAACTAGGATACTACTCCCTCCGTCCCTATTTGTTTGTCATAGTTTGACTTGGCACAAAGTTTAATAAAGTAAGGAAGACTTTTGAAATTTGTGGTCTAAAATAAGTCATGGATATATGTGTGGCTATAAATGAGTCAAAAAGTAAGTTTGGAGTTGAATTATTACCAAATTTAGAAGTATGACAATCTTTTTGGGACAGACTAAAAAGGAAAGTATGACAAACAAAATGGGACAGAGGGAGTACTTGATTCCGGATAGCTAAGGCTTCTGAATTGAACCAATGGAAAAAGTTAGAGTAATTTATCCTCAGCTTTTACAATGTTATGAATTAGGATAAGAAAACAGAAGAATCATGTCATCTTTAGGAAACTACAAGCAGATTGCAACTATATATCTATTGTGGTAGGCGTCCTAGGGGAATCCGATGCAGAGGCGTAAGTTTAGCTGGGACAACTACTTTTAGCTCGAACTTATACTGTATAAGTTATACATATACACCGGAAAAAAATTACTTGTAAATATAGAGTACTCGATTGCACACACATACACTGACACACACACAATAATAGAGTTGACTCAAAATACTACATTCATCACCTCTGTTCTATAATTGCTTCACCTGATGTGAAAGGGTAGTAGATAGCTTTATTAAGGTCACTTACCATAAGATGATAAGGATAGCTAGAAACTTTGACAAACTTTTTGTAGTATGTTTAAGAGTTGATATTAAACTGTCATATTCTCAGCAAAGATTGAGGAAGAAGACAATTTTCTAGATATGGTTTCAAGATTTGTCAAGTTTTACTGTTTCAAGCCACAGGGAGGACATATACAGATGTAATCATGATAAGTTTAGTCAACTAATTCCTGTCCTTAAATATAGCCTTCAAACTGCCAAACTCACTGTTGTAAATATATGTTCTTTACTTTACGTAAATGAAAATTGAACTCATCAGCATCCATCAGAACAGTAAAGCTTGAATTCTCTATCCAGCAACTTCAATATAGTAAGCTTCAACTTAGAGAAAAAACAAGTATTGGGCTAAGCCAATCTAAACATACCGTTAACATTGTGTTGAAATTGTCCGCTTTGAGTTAAGTCCACATGATTTTCTCCATAGACCATATATGCACCATCAAGAATTTTTTTTTTTTTTTTTGTTTCTTTATAAGAGTAGTCCTACATCTTATACAAGTACGTAACTAATTATTTTTTAATCTTTTAATATAAGACTTTGTTCGCGCACCAACCAAAAGTGAAAACGTAGGTGTTTCTTTCGTCAAGAACACTTGGGCTCATCCAAGTTGGAGAATTCCTAAATCAATCCATTACTTGAGCTGCTTGTCACTTATTATTAGATTCCTGAAACATCAATCTTCTTCTAGGATATTGATCACAAAAAATTTAATGTTCTGGCAGGCTGCAGCATGTTATAGTGAGATGTTGTTAACTAGTTAAAGGACAAGGACATCCCAACACTTCTATATATGTCATTACATAATATATCAAGCTGCAGCTTTCAAGCAATGCCATAATCAAAATGGAAAGATTTTGTGTACAAAATTAAAAAGGCTCCTTTTACTTTCTTGGCCAGATGCCTCTCAAGAATAACAAGCGATCACTCATTTGAAAGTGGAATGCTCGATAAGCTTGATGGTATAATTATGAAAGGTCAGTTTTTGAAGGAAATGTTAATTAAGAAAATCTTTCCAGTTAGTTAAAGTGGCAATCTAAATGATAACTGCGAAGGCTGCAATTTCAATTCTTGTTGGGATATTGTGGATGTTTTGTAGAAACTCTCTTTTGAAAGATTCTCATGGATTGTGATGTGTGTCCTGTGATTTTCAACTCCCAAATTGACTTTTAGATAAACTAGCTTTCTTAGACCATGCATTCACTATTTGTTGGGGTTATTGGGCTTTCCTTTCCTATGTGGATAAAAAACACCTTTTGGACCAAGCCCACTTTTACCCAAATAGCCCACTATGTCAAGACATATAAATAAGACCTCTTTTAGGTCTGAAATTAGACAAGAGAGAAAAATATAGAGAGCTGCCGTTTTTAGAGGTTTTGAGAGAAGAAAAGCTTAAATCTTTTGCTCCAGAAAATTCTGCTTCAGGCAGTCCGCTTCAAACTGCGTTTCTCGACTCGTTAACCGTTGGATCGTGATGAAATTTGAACTGGAGGTTCTCAATATCCTGTTCTTTGATCTGGACGGTGGAGATTGGATTTTGCTGTTTGTAGCTTCTGTTTCTGGTTCACGAACTGTAGCTGAATTTGGGTGATTTCTCTCCTTTTGTTCCCTAGTTTTGGTGCTATCTTTTATCTATTGTTGCTCGTTGTTTGGCACTTTGTTTGTGGCCAATTTGGAGAACATTTGTAACTCTTGTTGTTTATTAGTGGAGCTTTTGTGGACTTTGGTCCCGTGGTTTTTTACCTCTTCACATTGAAGGGGTTTTCCACGTAAATTCGGTGTCTCCTCTAGCTTGATTACTTTATTTGCTTGCCTTGCTATTATTGTTGTTGGTGGCTGCCCCATATTTCATTTTTGCTTGGATTGGTTTGCTCCTCTTATTCAAATAGTGTGGGAAGTATTTTGACTTGGGTATTCTTCCGCTTTACCTCGTCGTGCAACTTTGGTATTGCTTGTTTCTTCCCAACATTTTGGTATCAGAGCATCTGGTTATATTTGATTGTGGTTTATCTATTTGAATGATGGAGGCAAATATGAGCAAGATGGTTTGTTTAAATGGCAGTAATTACCATATTTGGAAAGGCAAGATGAAAGATCTTCTATTTGTCAAGAAAATGCATTTGCTTGTGTTCGCTTCTAATAAACCTGAGTCTATGTCAGATGAAGATTGGAAATTTGAGCACTTACAGGTTTGTGGTTATATTAGACAATGGGTTGAAGACAATGTTCGTAATCATATTGTGAATGAGACACATGCTAGAAGTTTGTGGGAGAAGCTCGAGACACTTTATGCTTCGAAAACTGGCAATAATAAGTTGTTCCTACTGAATCAATTGATGAATATTAGATATAAAGAGGGCAGACCTATTTCTGATCATATTAATGATTTTCAGGGTGTCATTGACCAGCTGTCCGGTATGGGTGTGAGATTTGATGAAGAAATTCAGAGACTTTGGCTTTTGAATACTCTTCCTGACTCGTGGGAAACTCTTCGGGTTTCATTGACTAATTCTGCTCCCAGTGGTGTTGTAACTATGGAATATGCTAAGAGTGGTGTTTTAAATGAAGAAATGAGAAGAAAATCTCAAGGCTCATCTTCTTCAGCTTCACACTCCGATGTTTTGGTTACTGAAGATAGGGGGAGAAACAAGTCCAGAGGTCAGAACAACAGAGATAAAAGTAGAAGCAAGTCGAGGTCCAGGTATAAAAATCTTACATGTGATCATTGTGGCATTCGAGGGCATATTAAGAAGTTTTGTTTCAAATATAAGAAAGAATTGAGACAACAAAAGAAAGAGGGAGACGATGATAATCGTGTTGCTACTATTGTCAAAGCTGATCTTCTTTTTGCCGGTGATGATGAAGATGTCATTAATTTTGTTTGCCATGAGACTAGCTGGGTGGTGGATACAGGTGCCTCTTATCACGTCACGCCGAAGAAAAGAGTTCTTTTCTGCTTATACTCCTGGTAATTTTGGGGTATTGAAAATGGGTAATGATGGTGAAACTGAGGTTATTGGCATTGGTACTGTTTGCTTGGAAACTAACAATGGTTCGAGGTTAGTTCTTAAAAATGTCAAACATGTTCCAGATATCCGCCTGAATTTGATTTCTGCAGGAAAGCTTGATGATGATGGCTATTGTAGCACATTTTGTAATGGCCAGTGGAAGCTGACTAAAGGTTCTTTGATCGTGGCTCGAGGGTAACAAGTCTTCCAACTTGTATTCTATGCAGGGCTCCATTTCAAGTGACTCAGTAAATATGGTGGAGAGTGATGCTCCATCAGAGTTATGGCATAGAAGGCTGAGTCATATGAGTGAGAAGGGGATTGATTGTTTGGCTAAGAAGAGTTTGCTTTCGGGTGTAAAGCAAGAAAAATTGAAGAAATGTGTTCATTGCTTAGCTGGTAAACAGAAAAGGGTTTCTTTTCAGAGTCATCCGCCTTCGAGGAAACCTGATTTGCTGGAGTTGGTACATTCTGATTTGTGTGGTCCTTTTAAAGAAAGATCTAAAGGTGATTTTGTGACTTTTATTGATGATCATTCTCGCAAGCTCTGGGTGTTTCCTTTGAAGACCAAGGATCAGGTACTTGATGTGTTCAAGGATTTTCAAGCCTTGGTTGAGAGACAGACAGGGAAGAAATTGAAATGCATCCGCAGAGTCAATGGTGGTGAATATATTGGTCCTTTTGATAACTATTGTAGAGCGCAGGGTATTCGGCATCAGAAGACTCCTCAGCTAAATGGCTTAGCAGAGAGGATGAACAGAACACTTGTTGAGAGGGTTAGATGTTTGCTTTCAGAGGCTAAGCTGCCAGATTTCTTTGGGCAGAAGCACTTAATACTGCGGCTTATGTTATCAATTTGTCTCCTACTGTTGCTTTGGATGGTGATGTCCCTGATAGAGTTTGGTTTGGTAAGAATGTTTCTTATGATCATTTGAGAGTCTTTGGCTGTAGAACTTTTGTGCATGTTCCTAAAGATGAAAGGTCAAAGCTGGATGTTAAAACTAGGCAGTGTATCTTCATTGGTTATGGTCAGGATGAATTCGGCTATCGTTTCTATGATTCGGTTGAGAAGAAACTTGTTAGAAGCCGTGATGTTGTGTTCTTTGAAGACCAAACAATTGAAGATTTTGACAAGGCTGAGAAAGTTGATTCTCAGAGCAGTGAGAGCTTAGTTGATGTTGATCCAGTTACTGTGACTGTTGCACCTGAAGAAAATGTTGAAATTCAGGTTGATGACCATGTTGATGATCATGTTCAGAATGACCAGCAGGTTGATGATATTGTTGATGCTCCAGTTGATGATAATGTGGTTGCCCAGCAACCAATCACTATTGATGCTCCAGAGAGTTCACTCAGAAGATCTTCTAGAGTGAGTGTACCTTCATCTCGGTATCCTCCCGGTGAGTGGGTACTATTGACTGACGGGGGAGAACCTGAATGTTTTGAAGAGGCCATGGAAAGTGAAGAAAAAGAAAAGTGGTTAGATGCTATGCAAGATGAGATGAATTCCTTGCATGATAATCGTACCTTTGATTTGGTTAAGCTTCATAAAGACAGAAAAGCTTTGAAAAACAGGTGGGTTTTCAGGGTGAAACATGAAGATGGTAACCCAGTTCCACGGTACAAGGCTAAACTGGTTGTCAAGGGCTTTAAACAGAAAAAGGGAGTTGATTTTAGTGAGATATTTGCTCCTGTTGTGAAGATGTCTTCCATTCGTGTTGTTCTAGGCTTAGCTGCAAGTCTAGATTTAGAGGTTGAGCAAATGGATGTGAAAACTGCTTTTCTCCATGGTGATTTAGATGAAGAAATTTATATGGAGCAGGCTGAAGGATTTGAAGTCAAGGGTAAAGAGAATTATGTTTGCAGATTGAAGAAGAGCTTGTATGGCTTGAAACAAGCCCCTAGACAGTGGTACAGGAAGTTTGGGTCTTTTATGCAGCAGCAGGGTTTCAAGAAGACTTCTTCAGACCATTGTGTTTTTGTGCAGAAATTCTCTGATAATGATTTTATTATTTTATTGCTTTATGTTGATGACATGCTTGTTGTTGGTCATAATGCTTGCAGGATTCAGAAGTTGAAGCAAGAGTTGAACAAGTCTTTTGCTATGAAAGACTTAGGACCAGCGAAGCAGATTCTTGGCATTCAGATTGTCCATGACAGAGAGGCCAAGAAATTGTGGTTATCACAGGAGAAGTACATTCAGAAGGTACTTCGCAGATTCAGCATGGATAAAGCAAAGGCTGTCAGTACACCGTTAGCTATGCACTTCAAGTTGAGCAGAGAGCAGTGTCCTTCCAGTATTGCTGAGAAGGAAGATATGAAGAAAGTTCCTTATGCTTCAGCCGTTGGCAGTTTGATGTATGCAATGATTTGCACGAGACCTGATATTGCTCATGCTGTTGGTATTGTTAGCCGTTATCTTTCTAATCCAGGAAGAGAGCATTGGAATGCAGTGAAGTGGATAATGAGATATCTTTGTGGCACTACTAGTCAGAGTTTGTGTTTTGGTACAGGGAAACCTGTTCTTTGTGGTTACACTGATTCAAACATGGCTGGTGATATTGATACTCGTAAGTCTACTTCTGGCTACTTGATTACTTATGCAGGGGGAGCTGTGTCTTGGCAATCTAGGTTACAGAAATGTGTTGCTCTATCTACTACAGAAGCTGAGCTTATTGCTGCTGTTGAAGGCTGTAAATAGTTGCTTTGGATGAAGCGATTTTTGAAGGAAATTGGCTTTGCTCAGAAGAAATATGTGCTTTATTGTGACAGTCAGAGTGCTATTCATCTTGGCAAGAATTCTACATTCCATGGTAGGTCGAAGCATATTGATGTGAGGTACCATTGGATTCGGGATGTGTTGGATGCTAAACTCCTTTCACTTGAGAAGATCCACACTAATGACAATGGTTCAGACATGCTTACTAAACCTTTGCCAAGAGGGAAGTTTGAAGAATGCTGTTTGATCGCCGGGATGGCGGTCTCCTCCACATAGTCGGGAGGGGGAGAATTGTTGGGGTTATTGGACTTTTCCTTCCTATGTGGATAAAAAGCACCTTTTGGACCAAGCCCACTTTTACCCAAATAGCCCACTATGTCAAAACATATAAATAAGACCTTTTTTAGGTCTGAAATTAGACAAGAGAGAAAAATATAGTGAGCTGCCGTTTTTAGAGGTTTTGAGAGAAGAAAAACTTAGTTCTTTTGCTCCAGAAAATTCTGCTTCAGGCAGTCCGCTTCAAACTGTGTTTCTCGACTCGTTAACCGTTGGATCGTGATGAAATTTGAACTGGAGGTTCTCAACATCCTTTTCTTTGATCTGGACGGTGGAGATTGGATTTTGTTATTTGTAGCTTCTGTTTCTGGTTCACGAACTTTAGCTGAATTTGGGTGATTTCTCTCCTTTTGTTCCCTAGTTTTGGTGCTATCTTTTATCTATTGTTGCTCGTTGTTTGGCACTTTGTTTGTGGCCAATTTGGAGAACATTTGTAACTCTTGTTGTTTATTAGTGGAGCTTTTGTGGACTTTGGTCCCGTGGTTTTTTACCTCTTCACATTGAAGGGGTTTTCCATGTAAATTCGGTGTCTCCTCTAGCTTGATTACTTTGTTTGCTTGCCTTGCTATTATTGTTGTTGGTGGCTGCCCCATATTTCATTTTTGCTTGGATTGGTTTGCTCCTCTTATTCAAATAGTGTGGGAAGTATTTTGACTTGGGTATTCTTCCGCTTTACCTCGTCGTGCAACTTTGGTATTGCTTGTTTCTTCCCAACACTATTTTCTTATCCATCTTGGATTGTCAGTTTATTTTTCTTCAAGCAGCATGTGTTAGTTGGAATTCAATTTTGTAAAGTGAGTTATTACTTCATTGTCAAATTCCATAACAATGTTGGACAAAATTGCACGCAAATATAATAGAGGAGGAAAATGACACAAAGATCTATCGAGGTTCGGCCAAGATGTCAAGTCATCGAGGAGAAAGATTTTCACAATGAAAGAAAGAAACAATACAACTACAATCAAATCGTGTTATAACACTTATTCGTTATAACAACATTTTAGTATAACAAATTAATTTTTTTCGGAATCGATTTTGCATGTCATATTTTACTTCTCTATAACAACATTCTACCTATAATAACAATTGCGTTCATTATAGTCGTACACTTTTTGTAAAATTACTTATCTGTAACAACCATACTCAAATATTATTTAATAATATTTTGTAGGAGAAATATTTTATATAAAAATAATATACCCCAAATCTCATCTCATAACACCAATCAAACAATGGGTGCTACCACTTATGTGGAGTTTGACGCAATACTTTCAATCCTTGAAACTTACATTGATAAAAAGTGTGAGAAAGTGAAAGTAAATATATTATTGATATCAAAGAGTGTTTACAATGAGTACTATTTATAACTACTATACATGTATAACTACAAACCCTTTCCCAATGTGGGACAGAAATGACTACCCTACTTATATATAACTTAGACTTTTCTAACACTTCCCCTCAAGCCGGTGCATACAAATTATATGTACCGAGCTTGTTACAAATATAACCAATACGTGGACCAGTAAGGGACTTAGTGAAAATATCTGCAAGCTGATCATATGACTTCACAAATTTTGTAACAATATCTCCTGAAAGTATCTTCTCTCTAACAAAGTGGCAGTCAATTTCAATGTGCTTAGTCCTCTCGTGGAACACTGGATTTGACGCAATATGAAGTGCAGCTTGATTATCACACACAAGTTCCATATGATTGAACTCTCCAAACTTCAACTCTCCGAGCAACTGCTTGATCCAAATCAATTTGCAAGTAACTATAGACATTGCACGGTATTCTGCTTCTACACTAGATCGGGTAACCACATTTTATTTCTTACTTTTCCAGGACACCAAATTACCTCCTACAAGAACACAATAACCAGACGTAGAACGTCTATCATAAGGATACCCTGCCCAATCAGCACATGTATATCCAAAAACTCATTCATGGCCTCGATCCTCGAAGAGCAATCATTTGCCTGGAGATGATTTAATATACTGAAGAATGCGAATAACTGCACCCCAGTGACTATTACACGGAGAGTCCATAAATTAACTTACCACACTCACAGGAAAGGAAATGTCAGGCTGCGTCACCGTGAGGTAGTTTAACTTACCAACCAACCGCCTATATCTCGCTGGATCACTAAGAGGCTCCCCCTGTCTTGACATAAGCTTAACATTGGGATCCATAGGGGTATCAACAGGCCAACAACCTTTCATTCCTGTCTCTTCAAGAATGTCTAAGACATACTTCCTTTGTGATATAACAATACCTGACTTAGACTGAGCAACCTCAATACCCAGAAAGTACTTCAACCTACCTAGATCCTTAGTCTGGAAGTGCCTAAAGAGATGCTGCTTCAATCTAGTGATACCATTATGATCATTGCCAGTGATAACAATGTCATCAACATAGACCACTAAATAAATGCATAGATTTGGAGCAGAATGCCGATAAAAGACAGAGTAATCAGCTTTACTACGAGTCATGCCAAACTTCTGAACAACTGTACTAGACTTACCAAACTAGGCTCGAGGAGACTGTTTTAAACCATAGAGTGACTGACGCAATCGACATACAAGACCACGAGACTCCTCCTGAGCAACAAAACCAGGTGGTTGCTCCATATAAACCTCTTCCTTAAGATCACCATGGAGAAAAGCATTCTTAATATCCAGCTGATGGAGAGGCCAATGACTCGGATAGCCTCCATAGATAGAAAAAGACGGACTGATGCTATTTTAGCAACCGCAGAGAAAGTGTCACTGTAATCAAGTCCAAATATCTGAGTATAACCTTTTGCAATCAGACGGGCCTTAAGTCGATCAATTTGGCTGTCTGGACCCACTTTGACTGCATAAACCCATCGACAACCAACTCCCAAGTACCACTAGCACGTAGAGCAGACATCTCATCAATCATATCCTGTCGCCATCCAGGATGAGATAGTGCTTCACCTGTAGACTTAGGTAAAGAAATAGTTGACAAAGACGACACAAAGGCCTGATGATGTGATGATAGACGGTGATAGCTCAAGCCTACATAATGAGGATTAGAATTTGCGGTGGATCTCGTATCTTTTCGAAGTACAATTGGTAGACTAAGAGGAGACAGGTCCGCAGTAGGGGAAGAGTCTGTTCCCGGACATGATTTGTCTGGGCCTGATGCTTGACGTGGACGATGATGATAAGTCAGAAGTGGTGGCTCTGGAGTAGTAGTAGTAGAAACTGTAGAAGGAGCAACTGTAGGAGGGGCAACTACTGTAGGAGTAACTTCAGTAGGAACAACTGCAGAAGGGGCAACCACAGAAGAAGGAACTACAATAGGACCAGCTGCAGGAGGATCAACTCTAGGAGGAACTAGAGTAGGAGGAGCTATGGTAGACTCCTAAAACATTAGCACAGGCAAGACTTCAGAGATATTGGAATGGTCAGAAGAAGGTGCAAAGTAAGGCCGACTCTAAAAAAAGGTAACATCTTCTGACATAAGGTATCGACAAAGATCAGGCGAGTAGCAACGATATCCCTTTGAACTCGAGAATAACCAAGGGAGACACACTTGAGAGCACGGGGAGCTAATTTATCTTTTTCGGGGGCAAAGTTATGGACGAAACACGTGCTTCCAAACACACGCGGGGGAAGAGAGTACAAAGGTGACTCAGGAAACAATACAGAGTGTGGAACCTTATTCTGGATGGAAGACGAGGGCATCCGATTATCAAATAACAAGATGTGAGAACTGCATCGCCCCAAAAAACGCAGTGGAACATGAGACTGAATGAAAAGAGTGCGAGCAGTCTCAATGAGATGCCTATTCTTCCTCTCTGCTACTCAATTTTGCTGAGGAGTATATGAACAAGATGTTTGATGAATAATGCCCTAAGAAGTAATAAACTGCTTAAACTGAGAAGATAAGTATTCTAAAGTATTATCACTACGAAAAGTGAGAATAGAGACACCAAATTGATTTTTAATTTCAGCACAAAAGTTTTGAAATATTGAAAAAAATTCTGAACGATCTTTCATTAAAAAATCTAAGTACATCTTGAATAATCATATATGAAACTTACAAAGTAGTGATAACCCAAAGTAAAATTGACCTGACTAGGACCCCAAACATCAGAATGAATTAAAGTAAAAGGAGACTCTGCTTGATCATTAAGACGTCTAGGAAAAGGAGAGCGGGTATGCTTATCGAGTTGACAAGACTCACACTCTAAAGTAGACAAGTGAAACAACTCAGGCACCATTTTCTGAAGTTTTGATAAATTAGGATGTCCTAACCGTCTATGTAATAAATTAGGTGAATCAGTAACAGAGCAAGCCATGGAGGGAGGACAAGGTGTTCATGATTTAGGAAGAGTAAGGTAATAAAGTCCATGTGATTCACGTCTGGTACCAATGACCCGTCCCGTACTGCGTTCCTTTATGTCAACAGAGTTATTGAAAAATGTTACTGAACAGTTAAGTATTTGGGATAAACGACTAATTGATATGAGATTAAAAGGACTACCGAGAATATAAAGAACTGAATTCAAAGTTAAGGAAGGAAGTGGACTAACTTGACCTATTCCAGTTGCCATGATGTGAGATCCATTGGCCATTGTGACTGTCAGAAGAGGTTGAGGGTAAGAAATTGTAGTGAAGAGACAAGATTCACACTCTAAATTAGACAAGTGAAACAACTCAGGCACCATTTTCTGAAGTTTTGATAAATTAGGATGTCCTAACCGTCTATGTAATAAATCAGGTGAATCAGTAACAGAGCAAGCCATGGAGGGAGGACAAGGTGTGCATGATTTAGGAAGAGTAAGGTAATAAAGTCCATGTGATTCACGTCCGGTACTAATGACCTGTCCTGTACTGCGTTCCTTTATGACAACAGAGTTATTGAAAAATGTTACTGAATAATTAAGTGTTTGGGATAAACGACTAATTGATATGAGATTAAAAGGACTACCGAGAACTGAATTCAAAGTTAAGGAAGGAAGTGGACTAACTTGACCTATTCCAGTTGCCATGATGTGAGATCCATTGGCCATTGTGACTGTCAGAAGAGATTGAGGGTAAGAAATTGTAGTGAAGAGACAAGATTCACACTCTAAATTAGACAAGTGAAACAACTCAGACACCATTTTCTGAAGTTTTGATAAATTAGGATGTCCTAACCATCTATGTAATAAATCAGGTGAATCAGTAACAGAGCAAGCCATGGAGGGAGGACAAGGTGTGCATGATTTAGGAAGAGTAAGGTAATAAAGTCCATGTGATTCACGTCCGGTACCAATGACCCGTCCTGTACTGCGTTTCTTTATGACAACAGAGTTATTGAAAAATGTTAGTGAATAATTAAGTGCTTGGGATAAACGACTAATTGATATGAGATTAAAAGGACTACCGGGAATATAAAGAACTGAATTCAAAGTTAAGGAAGGAAGTGGACTAACTTGACCTATTCCAGTTGCCATGGTGTGAGATCCATTGGCCATTGTGACTTTCGGAAGAGATTGAGGGTAAGAAATTGTAGTGAAGAGAGACTTATTACCAGAAATATGGTCAGATGCACCTGAATCAATGACCCATAGACTAAAAGAAGATTGAGTGATACAAGTCATACTATTACCAGTCTGAATGACAGAAGCTATCTTAGAGGATATCGGCTTACGTGCTTTGTTCCTAAGGAACTCAATATAATCAGGTAGAGACACTATCCGACTATTCGATGTATTGGATTTCATGTTGCTGCTACGAGAAAAATTTAATGTAGGGCTTCAAGCGTAATGCTTTAACTGTTGAAAGGGGCTGATACTGAGAGTATGTTCTCCAAAAAAAACACCGAAAAGAACTGGAGTGTTTGTTCCCCGAAAAAGTCGCCGGATCTACGCCAGAATAGTACACTGGTGGTCTGAATACAATGAAAACTATATGGTTGGGCTCGGAATGAGTAGGCGAACACCAGAGGAAAAAGAAGTTGGGTCAAAAACTGTTGGAAAATGCGAGCGCGTGGACTAACACGCCGCCGGAGGTTTCACTGTCAACTGCGCGTGAAGGCGCGTGAAAGGTCGGGTTCCGGCGGCAGTGGAACCTTGCTGTGATGCTGGATTTTGCACAACACCAACAGAAAATGAGTTTGAATCGGACGGCTCACTAGGTCACCGGAAAATTGCAGGGTGACTAAATTTTGCTGGTATATTTGCACAACAATATTTTCTCACCAATGCTCTGATACCATGTGAGAAAGTGAAAATAAATATATTATTGATATCAAAAAGTGTTTACAATGAGTCCTATTTATAACTACTATACAGGTATAACTACAAACCCTTTCCCAATGTGGGACATGAATGACTACCCTACTTATATACAACTTAGACTTTTCTAACAAAAAGATTATTGCACAAGTCAATGGAGTGGAAGAATAAGAGACACCATAGGTAGAAGGTGACAATGAAAGTAATGATGAAAAACATCAATCTACTGCTACTTGGGTTGAGATAGAAGAGTCTATTGTTAAACTCTTAGACAACCTTCAACGGAAAGCCATTGAATACTCTTTGCCGAAAGTATGGACATAAATCTTTACCAATTCAAGCGTTCTATTATCACTAAGAGACTGAAATATACGAAACAACCTACAATTGCAGAATTTTTTTACGTCAAACTTGATTTTTTTTAATTTTAAATGCATATGTTCCTTATATTTTAATTTTTTTCTTTCCGATACGAAACAACTATATAGTTATGAATTTATTAATAATGTATTAGCCTTTTCAATTTTTAATAAATATGAAAGCCGATTGAGATTTTAAATTTTACATGTATTTTATTTTCGTTTATAACATAAAAAAATTGAGAACTTTTTGTTTATAACATCTAAAGGAGATCTAAATATTCTATAACATCACCATCACTATAACAACCATGAAATTTTCAGACAAATAGTACCACTATAACGAGGTTTGACTGTAATCCCTAGTTACAATAATACCTATTTCATAACCGTACCCAAGCTTTACCCAATTTAACTGCCCCAAAAAAAAAAAAAAAAAACAAACAACCGCTACCAACATAACTTTCCATTTTTCTCCAATTTAATCATCTAACTTTTCGTGCCCATCCACAATTCACGTCCCAAAAATATTCTTCCCATAAAGCAAGACACAAAGTTAACAATCAAAATTTTTTTTGTTTTTTTGGGGAAATCAAGAATATAATTTGTCAGTGAGCAATCAACATTTTTTCTTTAGTTCAATTTTGTATTCAACATATTTTATACAAAAAGGAACCATGCTTAGATAGAAAACCTTTTGTTAGAGAGCTACTGTGTGGATATATAGATATAGGATCGTAGTAGTATTTTACCAAATTTCTATTTGTCTTCTTGTTACAACTAATATGTTCCTTTCCTTTGATGGCAGACCATTTTGATTGATTAGGATCAACTTCTTTGTAATTTCTCCTATGCATCAGCATGATGGTTTATGCTAAAAGCAATACACAAGATGACAGATACTTGAACACTGTATCCTATTAGGTTGTGTTCACCTTTTGTCTTCATTGCATACGGAAGGGGTCTAGTGTTTGACATACAAAATCCACTTTTCCATGTCAACCTCTTTGTGATATCACCCTATTGGTATTGATCATACCACGTAACTAACCTTCATGTATTCTCCATGAAACTTGCAATATTTTACTTCTTAAATGTGCACTTCCACTCCATGTTGAGAGAATAAACTAGCTAAGGTTTCACAAGACCTAGTATCAATAATATATAAATAGAGGCCAAACAGTTTCGTGATACTTGTGAGAGTCTTTCGCATTGTATACAGAAATCATGCCAGAACAAACTGAGTGGTATCGATGCTTTTTGTTTTAACGTTTAAGATGATGGGTGTACGGAACAAGTCCACATCAAAAGTCGACAAAGAAAAATAAATTACGTATAAGGTGTAAAGATATCTTAATAGTAAGGCATTTTGAGGACAATTACATTGGGTTATCCCAAAATTAAACAATATCATACCTTGTAAAGAATCTTTGTGAAGCTTTCCTTATGCCTAACTTTGAGAGGGCTTAATTAATTGTCTTTGCCCGTCTACCAGCCGATTTATCTTTGAAGTGTTTTAGCCAACTTAAAATTATTGCTTCAATTCAGTCACACTCATAAAACTATGACCTTAATTTTATTCCGACCTCCAATTAGTTAGGCCTATAGGAAAATCAATAATTGTGAAAAAAATAGATTATAATATGCCTTTGCATTATATTGGCGTTTACACTGAACAACTCACAGCCTCCTCATAAATATATTTCAACTTTGTCTCATGCAAAAAGTGTACACAATAAATTTCATATATTGAACTGCACGGATAAAGTCACAAAGAACATTGGATGAAGGAAGAGATTTATTGTATGTTGAGGTTTTTAAAAGAATTCGTAGTAGTCTTGGGCTACTTTACTTATTGTACTTTTGAAGATTTTATTTAGATTGAATACTCCTATTCTTATATAATCAGCTTTTTAGTTTCGCCCCATGTTCGTAGTCATTAGTGGTTTAATTAGTGGTTTTTATTCAGATTTTTAATAATCAGCTTTTGCCCCTATTCTTATATAATCAGGTTTTCAATTTTACCCCATGTTCGTAGTCATTAGTGGTTTAATTAGTGCCGACAAAAATATACTTAGCAAGAGAAGTGACAATTATATTATATGGTGGGAATGAAGTTTTGGAATTGCTGATGAATGAGCCTAAACCAACTTTTGATCCATTTGCACCATGAATACCGACTTTTCTATTAAACAATTGGATGTGGAATGAAGTTATAATCATTTCGTAGCCAAATTCTGTGATCCTCTCCATATTATTATATTCCATCATGAGGGTCATATGACTTTTCCTAGCCACTCCCCCTTTCTCCCCTCCTAAAAGAACACCAAAATTCATATACTGCTGGATGCCATTGTGTTTCTTTTGCCCAATTAGGAGTTAAAGATCAGTATTGTGTTAGACGAAAAACCATGAAATATAATATGATGTTATGAACTATAATTCAAATAAATAAAGGAGAGAAGCTGTACGACGTCGTTTGATTAAGTGAAGGTAGTTAATTAACAGAAATTGAAATTAAGAGGAGTTGAGTGAGAGGGGCACGTGTACGCGCAGGATGAAAGGAAATCAACAACCAGGATTGCACATAACCTAGCTTATATTCCAGCAGCGATGTGGGAGAGGAGGCATGAATATTGTGGTATATCCTCTTCTCCCTCGTGACTTCCTCTGTCTTCTCTCTCTCCTATTTTCTTGCTCCCTACTCCTAATCTTCTCTTCCCCAACTATTTTCCTTTCTTACTTATCACTCTGTTGGAACATCAATTATTGGATTCAAGTTCATCTCGTTTACACTTTCTGTTTGACATCCATTTCAGGTATGTTGGTTAGTTGACTTATGGATCGTGTGACCTCAGCTTGGATTACCATTTAGATCTAATAGTTAATGTGTAATAGATTCAAGCATTCGTATTGAATTCGTAGTAGTATTGAGACTGATTTGTATTAGTTAGTTGCTGTTGAACTGTTGAATCGAGCTAAGACATTAAAATTTCCTTAAATTGTATTTGAGGAGTTGAGATCATAACAAAGTGGTATCAGAGCATCGATTTTGATTATACCTGTGTACAATGACTAGGGCTGAAACTAAATCCAAACAGATGGAGGAAAACCTAAAAAAATTGGAGAACCAAATTCAAACTACTAAACTGGAAACTGATTCTAAAATTGCAACAATAGACTGTAAGATGAATGAGCTGGGTTCCAATCAGGTTAGCATGAAGCTAATGCTAGATGAATCTCATGCTGCAGTCATGAAACTGCTTTAGAGAAGTAGTGGAAAAGGAATTGTAGATTAGGATGAAACCAACAGGGGTGATGGCATACTACCTAGGCCAAGAAGAAATGACTCTTATGAGACAAATGGAGGTAGTAGTAGGAATGATTATCAACCTAAGCTAGTGTTTCCAATGTTCAGTGGTACTGGATCTAGAGCGTGGCTTAGAAGTTGTGAAAGGTACTTTGGGGTTTATAAGATTACAGAAAGTTTCAAGAAGTTAGAAATGACTACATTGCATCTCGAGGGCAAGGCTGAGTCCTGGTATTTCTCATATACTCTGGTAAGGAGACAAGTGACTTGGAAGGAGTTTTGTAAGGAGTTAGTGGTGAGATTTAATGATGATGACACTGAGAAAGCAATTAATGAGTTCAAGATGCATGTACAAACGTCTACAGTTGATGCTTACCTGGAGAAGTATGAGGACCTGAGGTCATTAGTGTTGATGAGGAACCCTGATGTATCGGAAGAATTTTTGGTAGAATGTTTCATTAGTAGACTGAAAGAGGAAATTGAGGAAACAATAAGAATGCAAGAACCATATAGTCTGACCCAAGCTGTGGCAATAGCCAGGAAGCAGGAGAGAATAATTAATGCTAGAGAAAAGAAGAACAGGTGGTTACACAGAGGTGTGATTGTTCCTACTGCTAAGGAACCAATGAAAAGTGCTCCAAAGAATACAACTGACATGTCCACTAAACCAGTGCCTAGACCTGATTACAGGAAAATACCAGGAGCTTGCTAGAAATGTGGGTACAGATATTACCCAGGCCATGTGTGTAAGGACAAGCAGCTTAATTCTATGACTGCAGAGGAAGAGCAGCAAGAAGAACTCATAGAAGATGGGATACAGGACCCTGAAGGATTGGTTGAAGTAACTGATGAAGCTGAAGAAGATGCAGTATGCCTAAATGCTATGACTGGGACACCAATACCAAACACTTTCAAGCTGAAAGTAATGATCAAGAAGAGAACCATCTCCATCTTAGTTGACCCTGGAAGCACTCACAGCTTCCTTGATAGTCATGAAGGTAGAAGCCATGAAGAACTAGCCAAGGCCTAAAACTATCAAGGGGCTAAGAGGATTTCTAGGCCTTACAGGCTACTATAAGAGGTTTGTCAAGGAGCATGGTATCATCAGCAAGCCCTTGACAGAGTTGCTAAAAAAGAATTGCTTCAATTAGGGTCCTGAAGCAGATGAGGCTTTTAATAAACTGAAGAAAGCCATGAGCACAACACCAATATTAGCCATGCCAGATTACAAAAAGACTTTTACTATTGAGACTGATGCAAGTCAGGCTGGTCTGGGAGCTGTATTGACTCAAGGAAACATGCCTATAGAATTTTACAACAAGGCACTAGCTCCAAGGTATTTGGGCAAATCTATTTATAAGAAAGGATACATGGCTATGATTGCAGCCATTGACAAATGGAGGCACTATGTACAAGGAGGCCATTTCATCATCAAGACTGATCACTTTAGCCTTAAATATTTGATGAAACAAAAGGTCACTACTGCAATACAACAGAAATGGTTGATAAAGTTGCTTGGATTAGACTATGAAATATAATATAGGAAAGGAGCTGAGAATAGGACATCAGATGCACTGTCAAGGGTAGCAGAAGAACAAAGAGAGGTGTTTGCCATATCTGCAGCTCAACCTGTGTGGTTGGGAGAGGTAGAAAACAGTTATGAACAAGATACTCAAATCCAGGAGCTTATCACTGGCTTAACTGTGAATCCTAACAACTATACAGACTACAGCTACAGTTCAGGGATTGTAAGGTTTAAGGGAAAGATCTACATTGGTAAGACCACAGCTCTGAGACAACAAATACTACAAACTATGCATTCTTCAGCATTGGGGGGTCACTCAGGTCAGCAAGGCACACTAAAAAGAGTGCAGCTATATTTCCATTGGCCAGCCATGAAGCAGGATGTACAAGAGCTGGTTTCCTCTTGTGAAATTTGTCAGGGATGCAAAGATGAGAATGTAGCCTACCCTGGTCTGTTACAACCTTTGGAGATTCCAACCAGAGCATGGAGTGATATTAGCTTGGATTTTATAGAAGGGTTGCCCAAGTCACAGGGCAAGGATATGATCCTAGCGGTGGTTGACAGATTCACTAAGTATGCTCACTTTCTCACCCTACAACATCCCTTTACAGCCACCCAAGTAGCTGATTTATTCCTCAGAGACATCTATAAGCTACATGGTCTTCCACATACTATGGTGTCTGACAGAGATAGAATTTTCACAAGCACTTTTCTGGCAACAGTTGCTTAAGGCAATGGGGACAAGCTTATGCATGAGCACAACATATCACCCAAAATCTGATGGACAAACTGAAAGATTGAACAAGTGCCTTGAAGGGTACCTGAGGGCCATGGCCATGGGTAAGCCAAAACAGTGGGCACAATGGCTACCCTTAGCTGAGTGGTGGTATAACACTAACTATCACACAGCCATACAGGTTACACCTTTTCATGCTCTTTATGGTTATGATCCTCCTCAGTTACCTGTGTGGCCTATGCTACCAACTTCAGCGCAATCAGTACAAGAGCTGATTGATCAGAGAGTTTAATTTTAGTAGGTTCTGAAGGATCACCTGGATCAAGCTCAAGCTAGGATGAAATGGTTCGAAGATCAAATGAGGAATGAGAGGCAGTTGGAAGTAGGAAGCTGGGTTTATCTTAAACTTCAACATTACCGGCAAACTTCTATAACATTAAGAAAACAACTGAAACTGAGTCCAAAGTATTATGGTCCTTATAGAATCATCCAGAAGATATGGTCAGTTGCATATAAGTTACAGCTTCCTAAGTCAGCTCTTATTCACCCTGTGTTCCATGTGTCATTGCTCAAGAAGAGGATTGGTCCTGAGATACAATCACAGCAAGAACTTCCTATAACTGGCAGGGAAGGACAAATGTTGGTTTGACCCTTTGCAATACTGCAAAGGAGAATTGTCAAGGAGAATAATGCAGTAGCAGTTAAGGTTCTTATCCAATAGGAGAATCTCTCTCCTGAAGAAGCAACTTGGGAGGACTGGTCATTCATTAAGGCGCAATTTCCAGAGTTTATGCAAGGTCTTGGGGTTCTTCTTCTCATTCTTGAGGACAAGAATGTTTGCAATGAGGATGGAATGTTATGAACTATAATTCAAATAAATAAAGGTGGGAAGCTGTACGACATCGTTTGATTAAGTAAAGGTAGTTAATTAACAAAAAATGGGATTAAGAGGAGTTAAGTGAGAGGGGCACGTGTACGCGCAGGAGGAAAGGATATCAACAGCCAGGATTGCACATAACCTAGCTTATATTCCAGCAGCGATGTGGGAGAGCAGGCATGAATATTGTGGTATATCCTCTTCTCCCTCGTGACTTTCTCTGTCTTCTCTCTCTCCTATTTCCTTGCTCCCTACTCCTAATCCTCTTTTCCCCAACTCTTTTAATTTCTTACTTATCACTTTGTTGGAATATCAATTATTGGATTGAAGTTCATCTCGTTTACACCTTTCGTTTGACATCCGTTTCAGGTATGTTGGCCAGTTGACTTATGGATCGTGTGACCTCAGCTTGGATTACCATTTAGATCTAATAGTTAATGTGAAATAGATTCAAGCATTCCTGTTGAATTCATAGTAGTATTGAGACTGATTTGTATTAGTTAGTTGCTGTAGCTAAGACATTAAAATTTCCTTAAATTGTATTTGAGGAGTTGAGATCATAACATATAATGAGACTTAATATGTATATAAAGGAATTTATTGTGAAGAAGAAAATATTTGCAGAATGTGAGGCCATCGCGGATTCTAAGATTTATAAGCTTAATAAGTGCACGGTTCGGAGCTATTAGAAAATAGTATGTGTTTAACAACTTAATATCTCTACTATCTTCCAAGGGATTTGACATAGACTTTCATCCGGTGTCCTCAAAATTGACTTGAGAGAGTTTTTCGTCCTTGTTTAAGATGATTTTAGGAAAATGACATCTGCTTTGTCCTTAAGCAACACTTCAAGTTATTTGAGAGAATGTGGGAAGAGGTCAAGGTCAAATGTTGTCTGGATAGGAATATCAATGGAAAATATTATCTAGGCAACAATTTAAGTTAGCTGGGAGAATTTAGAAAGCGTTTAAGCAGTGGTTTAAAAGGCATTTTTGGGGAGAGGTCAATTTCATGACGTTCTTCCTGTTGTGGAGTACGTCTGGAATGGATTCAATGGCTTTGATCTGAGCGGGATTGACTTCAATTCCACGCTGAGAAACGATGAAACCCAGGAACTTTCCCGATCCGACTCCGAATGCACATTTCTCCGGGTTCGGCTTCATGTTGTATTGATCAAGAATCCAGAAAGCTTCTTTTAGATGCGCCATATGGTCCTCTGCTCGTTTGGACTTGATCAACATGTCACTGATGTATACTTCCATAGTCTTTCCGATATGGTCATGGAATATTCGATTGACTAGGCGCTGGTATGTTGCACCTGCATTTTTCAACCCAAATGGCATAACTTTATGACAGTACGTACCTCTGCAGGTTATGAACGCTGTTTTCTCCTGATCCTCGGGGTCCATCAATATCTGGTTATATCCGGAATATGAGTCGAGGAAGGTGAGCACCTCGTGCCCGGCTGTTGCGTCGATCAGTTGATCTATCATGGGAAGGGGATATGAATCATTCGGGCAGGCTTTGTTTAGATCTGTGAAGTCAATGCAGACTCGCCATTTACCATTTTTCTTGGGTACAACGACCACGTTGGCCAGCCAGCCTGGGTATTTGACTTCACGTACAGATCCGATTTTTAACAGCATATCGACCTCATAATTGATGACCTGGTTCCAAAAAGCTCCTTGTTGGCGCGTCTTCTGTTTTACCGGGCGATGATATGGGTCGACGTTCAACCTGTGAGTAATAATGTCTGGAGAAATACCTGTCATATCTGCGTGAGACCAGGCGAACATTGTATGCCTCTCCTTGAGGAGCTGGAGGATATCTCCTCGTAGACGTTCGCTCAATTCGGTTCCTAAGTAGACTTTCCGTTCCGGCTTGTCTGCGAACAATTCTTCGGGTTCCAAAGCTTCCACAGTCGGCATGTGGTTCTCTCTTTCGTCCATCTTCGTGATGAATTCCGGGACCTCGTACTTCGTTTCTTCATGTGGCACGTTTGGTCCCGGTCGCTCTAATTGCTATTTGTTTTCCTCAGGCAGTTAGAGAGCCACTGAATAGCAATCTCGGGCAGAGCGTTGCTCTTCTCGGACCTCGCGTTCCCCCCATTCGGATGGGAACTTCAATACTTGATGATAAGTTGATGGAACAGCTTGCATATCATGGATCCAAGGTCTCCCCATAATGATATTGTAGGCCAGATCTGCATCAACGACATGAAAAGTTGTCTCCTTCGCTACTCCTTCGGCGAGAGTTGTCAGGGTAATCTCGCCAGGAGTCTTCTCACTCGAGTTGTTGAAACCGGAGAGAACTCGAGATATCGGTACGATCTTATCCGACAACTACATCTCCCTTACAACCCGTGATTGGATAATATTTGCAGAGCTGCCCGCATTGATGAGTACTCTCTTGACATCGAACTCCGCCACGCGTAACGTTATCACTAACGCATCAGCGTGTGGGAATTGCGAACCGTCTGCATCGGAGTCTTCGAATGTTATTATTACTTCTGATCGTGGGCGTTTGGTGTTTGTGATGGAGACCTTTGCATACTTCTTCGCTGTGAAGGTGACAGAATCCACCCCGATTCCACCTAAAATAACATTAACTGTCCTCCTTAGAGAGGATGCTCGTGGAGGGCCAGGTTTATTTTGCTGCGCCTTCGCGTGAGTCTGCTTGCCCTTCTCGGTCAGGAACTCCTTCAAGAATCCCTGTTTCAACAAAGCAATATCATACCTTAGGGCTTTGCAGTCCTCGGTGGTGTGACCGTGGTCGCGATGAAAATCGCACCATAAGTCATGGTTTCACTTGTTTGGGTCGGTCTTCATATCTTTCGGCCATTTGACCTTTTTTCCCATCTCTAGCTGCTGTGAACTCGCGAAGAGACTCGTAAAGTCTGCGTGTAGCCTCTGAGCTCCTGATATCCAGACTGTTGGTAAACGCAATCGCTGCCCATCTATACGGTACTTTAGGAAGCATCATACGCTCTCTTTGGAAGCAATTCACGTATTTTCGGAGAGACTCATCGGGCCTTTGCTTGATTTTGAAGATATCCTCTACGCGGGTTTCCGTCTTCTGAGCAGCTGTGTGTGCCTTCACGAACAATTCAGCCATCTCTGGGAAAGACCCAATGGAGTTTGGTGGCAACATTGAGTACCATCGTAGAGCTCCATCTGCTAGGGTTTCCACGAACTTTTTCAATTGAACAGATTCGATCTCCTCGTCGGTGAGATCGCTAGCCTTTATAAAGTTGCTGAACATTATGAGATGATCGTTGGGATCAGATGTCGCACAATACCTCGGAATGTTTGGCATTTTGAATGTCTTAGGTATCGCCTTTGGGGCTGCCTCTTTCTTCCAAGGTCGCTGAGAATACCGTTGGACATCGACTTTCTTCAGCGTGGGCAGAGCGCCTGGTATCTAATCGATTCTCTTATGGAGAGACTTTTGAAGTGCTTCCTGGCTTTCCTTGAATTATTTGGTGAGAGCTTCCACAACAAGGCTCATTTCTGTAGATGCCATAGATCCTCCATTCCGATTCTGGTTGACTTGGGTCGTCGGATCTGCAGTCCCTCCGTTGTTTCGTTCTCCACCTTGCCTTGAGGTATGTGAAGAAGGGACGTCACGACCAGGTGTTGCAGCGTCAGCTCTTACAGTCAGAGGATTGCCCCTTCGGAGAGAGTTGAGCGCCTCGTTTATCCCTCGGTTTACCTCTGCCTGTTCCTGCATGAATGCAAAGAGCGTTTCCTGGAGATTCCCTTAGCCAGGGGAGAGACTTCTGTGGCGTCGTCTCCTGGGTGAAGTAGTGCTCTGAGAGCGCATGCGCCCATCTCGCTGCCTGACCGGTTCTTGGGAAGATTGTTGCTGCCCATCGGACGAATAGTCGGGAGAATAATTGCGACTGGGTGGAGGAGTACTTACCTGACTTCCACCTACGATAGTTCGTTGTGAGCCGCTTTCTGCCATGTTAGTTGCGGAACAAAAAGATCGATGAAAAGAGATATAATACTTAGAAAAGATAAACTATTAACCTATGAAGGCTATTGACTGGCTCCCACTGTGGTCACCAAATTGTTTGACCTAGATCCGGTTTTAGGCCAATTAATAATTAAATTTATATTTGCGGAGTCACGATCAATAGATTAGATTAATAGTTTAAATGATGAACTAAAACAGCGATAGATTCGTAAATAATATGGGAACGAGATATAAGCAGGAATTAACAAAGATAAAGCGCAAATAAAGACAGATAAGAGTAACCGCGCTGTATCGCTTATCCCCGGTGAGAGTTCTTCAGTACTAATCGTACTTAGAAGATTAGAGAGCGAAGTACTTAACAAATGTAAGTAGAGAATAATATTTGAGCCAGAAGGATAGAGTATTCTTATTGACTGTAGTAGATCAGAAGTAAAGTGTTACAATGGCTTAGAACAAATGCTATTTATAGGTCTGATAGGCGTCTGTTGGGTTTTGTAACTGCTGGGCACGTATCCGTTGGATATGTAACCGCTGTGTTGTAATGATTGCCTTTATGAATATTAATTGAGTGATCACACATGACCAGGTTAATAACTGCTCATTCAGATCGTGTTGACTGATGAGGCGTTTCATAACTGCTTTGGATCTGCTCGCGATAACTTTTTGTCTGTTAGATATCTGTCCGGTGGAACTTCTGCCCGTACCACGTGGCGGACACGTGTCATCTTTTAGGTGCTGTCAGCTTTTATCCAATACACCCTCAAATCCTCCAAATCTCCCACAATCCCTCAAAATCAGAATCAATCAAATCACTACTCCATAATCAATCCCCTAAAGTCCTCCTCTCAATCTTCCCCAATGGTCTAATCCCCATGATCACTCCAAATTAAAAATCAAATCCTTTCCAAAATAAGGCTCCAACAATGATTATATAAAGAGTACCAAATGGGGATAAAGGCACTGGTCATTCTTCCTCTGAAACATAATACACATCCAAGTACCTTCATCTTCCTTCTCTTTACACCATGCCACTAACAATGACAGTACACACACCCATACACGGTGACCAATATAGATACAGTTTCATATACTCACCAACGCAATAACATATCAAAAAGGGGTTATCTTCTTCACCATTTTCACCTACACACACACAAACACTCCATCAATACACACACCCTCAGTACAAATACATACACATATCCCACATACCTCTTCATTATCTTCACCCCTTACATCCATCATCAGAACATATACACACACAATACACCATACAAAACCAAGGCCAGCAGAACATACACCATTCCACACACACCACCAAGATCAGGAGCACAAGTACAGATCGGAAACAGCTATGTTTATATGAACAGATTCTATACACGAGGCTACACAGTTGTGGACAATGAAAAATATGTATTTTGAGGCCTATACACTGATTTGAACGGATACTACACGGCCAATGACATTTTGGAGGCCAATACAAGTCCCGTCCCGTTATATATAATGTCCCTTTCCATATCCCGAAAAACAAAACAATAGGCGATGACGATACGTATTACTTTATAACGTAATCGATAGTGGAGTAGTGAGATTGGTTGGCATGGCAAACCAGTCCGGACTTTGTGTTTTTAGCCGTACCGACATTCCTAACCTCTACTTGATGCAATACACCAAATGAGCCTAAACTCTTGAAAATTTATTTTTTTCTTTTTATTGTCTTATTATTATTATTATTAATTATTAATTATTACACTAATCACCTTTATTTTTTCGCGAGGTACATTCGGATGGATATTTTCGAGACGACACTCCGAAAATGCTTCTAATACAATTTACTATTGCGTTCTTTCAATTTGCATTTTATTGTTATTAATTCATTGACATACTAACAAATTGGTTTTATTTTGCAAGGTCTACTTTGTTGAAGTTACTAAGGAAGAAGCAATTAGCCAATTTGAACATTTTATTTAATTTTTATTATTATATGTATCTAACTTGTATATCATAGTGAAAATTATTTTGTTAGATTTAGTTTAATTTATCTTTTGAATCCAAATCATAACTCCGGCCGGTAATCGCATTCGGTAGAACACGAGAGGTGCCTAACACCTTCCTTTCGGGTTAACTTGAACCATTACCTAGAATTTCTAGTTCGCAAAATTATATTTCGGAGTTAATTATAAAAATTGGCTAGAAACAAAAGTAGGTGCCCTAATACGCCTAATTAAAAAATATGTTAGGTGGCGACTCCAAGTCTTACCCGTGAGTTCCAATTAGTCGAATCATGTTTCAAACTCTAACCGATTTAGGGAAAAATGGGTGATAATATCGAATTGAATGAAAATGAAGCTATTGAGGAAGACGTGGTGCAAGAAAAAGTGGAAAGGCACCATGATGTTCTTGTGTAAGAAAATGAGGTTGATGTTGAAGAAATCAGTAAAAAGGATAACCCAAAACACCACTACCTAAATAGCTAAACCAAAGAAAACTCCACCACCCAAAGAAAGCCTTCTAAAACCAAGCTTCATACCCAAAGTTCCTCTTCCTTTCCTACAAAGAAGTAACAATCAAAGAGAAGTGTCCCATGCCAAACAACTTCCATCAACCTCCCTTTAGTTGATGCGTTGGGACAAATTTGCTAAGTTCATGAAAGATTTGGTGACCAAGAAGACGTATGGGGACTTTGAGACAGTCAAGGTCACTTATCAATGTAGTGCAATTGTGTCCAATCATATGGCACAAAAATTGGATGATCCCAGTGCTTTTACCATTCCATGAACTATTGTGGAAGACATTTCAAGAAAGCTTTGTGTGACCTTGGAGAGAATATCAACTTGATGCCATATGCGGTTTACAAAGCCTTGGCTACCAATTAGACACCAAGAGCAACAACAATGAATTTGCAAATGGACGATCGTTCGATGAAAAGTCCGATTGGGTTTATTGATGATGTGTTGGTAAAAGTGGACAAATTTGTTTCCCCAACGAATTTTGTCATTCTTGATTGTTCGGTAGACTTTGAAGTCCCAATCATCCTTGGGCATCTATCTTGGAAACTAGAAGAGCACCCTGTGAACTCACTTTTAAATTCAATAGGGAGAAAGTGGTCTTCCAAATTTTCAAATCTTTGAAGCAACCAATGCAAGATGAGGCCACTTGCTCTTATGTTGATTTGGTGGTAGATACACTTGTAGAAAAAGAAAGCGTCTTGGTTAGTCAAGAAGATGCTTTAGCAAAGTTGATTTGGAATATGGATGTGGGGAGTGAAGAGTGTGGCGGAGTGTGTAAAGGCATTAGAGGGGTTGGGATCCAAATCACATGTGTCTAAAAAGCTATCCCTAGACCTCGAAAACTGTGAAACTCCACCTACCAAAACATTCATAGAAGAACCACCCAAACTTGAATTAAAAGTCCTTCCAACCCAATTGAGATACATCTTCTTTTTTCGGAACTCCACTTTACCCATAATCATTTCTTCTTACTTAACCAAAACCCAAGAAGTAAAACTTGTTGAGGTGGTGAAGCGGAGGATAAAAGCAATTGGGTTGACCTTAGCGGATATAAGGGGGATTGATCCGGGAGTGTGTACTCACAACATTCTGCTTGAAGAAGGGTGTAATCCTAGGATGGAACATCAAAAGTGATTGAATCCTCCTATGCAAGATGTCATGAAAAAAGAGATAATCAAGTGGCTAGATGCGAATGTTATTATCCGGTTATCCGACAACAAATGGGTATCACCGGTACAATGTGTACCAAAGAAATGAGAGATAACAGTGATTGACAATGAAAAAGTGGAGTCCATAGCTACTAGGCCCGTGACTGGATGGAGGGTGTGTATGGACTACGGCAAACTCCACACTGCAACAACAAAAGATCATTTCCCCCTTGCCTTTCATTGATCAAATGCTTGATCGTTTGGCGGGTCGTGCCTACTATTGCTTCCTTGATGGATACTCTAGATACAACCAAATATCCATTGAGGCCGATGACCAAGATAAGACCACTTTCATCTGTCCCTATGGTACTTTTGCATTCCGCAAAATGCCATTTGGTTTATGCAACAATGCACCCGCCACAGTTCAAAGATGTATGTTAGCACTTTTCCATGATATGGTGGAGAACTTCCTTGAAATTTTCATGGATGATTTCTCGGTGGTTGGAGACTCATATGAAGATTTCTTGTCAAACTTGAAAAAAGTGCTTGAAAGATGTGAAGAAACACGACTTGTACTCAGTTGGAAAAAGTATCATTTCCTAGTACAAGAAGGAATTGTGTTGGGACATAAAGTGTTCAAAAATTGCACCGAAGTGGACCAAGCAAAAATTGAGGTCATCTCAAAGCTTCCACCTCCAACGAGCGTGAAAGGAGTACAGAGTTTCTTGGGGCATGCAGGATTCTACTGTCGGTTCATCAAACACTTCTCAAAAGTTGTGAAACCCTTGTGGAAGCTCCTTGAAAAAGATGCCAAGTTCGTGTTCAATAAAGCTTGTTTATGTGCCTTCGAAGAAGCGAAGAATAAATTGACTACCGGACCGGTTATTGAGAGCCCAAAGTGGGAGCTCACGTTCGAGTTGATGTGTGATGCTAGGGATGTTGCCTTGGGGGCCGTGCTAGGTCAAATGGTGGATAAGATGTTCCATCCCATCTACTATGAAAGCAAAACTATGAATGGGATCACACGGTGATGGAGAAGGAACTCTTGGCTATTTTATTTTCATTTGAAAAAGTCCGATCATACTTGGTGGGATCGAAGAGTATTGTACATACCAATCATCTGCTATCCGGTATTTGATGGCCAAAAATGATGCAAAAGCAAGACTTATTGGGTGGGTGCTACTACTCCAAGAATTTGACATGGAGGTTCGTGATAGAAAGGGGATCGAAAATCAAGTGGCGGATCACTTGTCCAGCTTGGAAGAGGAGGGTCGCCTAAAAGAAGCTATTGATATTGATGACTCAAATTTGGATGAAAGAATCTTGGCCGTATCTTAGGAAACCATCCCTTGGTATGGAGATCTAGCAAATTTCGTGGTAGGTGGAGTGTACCCCGAAGACTTAACGTTTTATCAAAAGAAGAAGCTAGAAAAAAGCAAGATACTATTATTGGGGTGAATCCTATCTCTTTTGGGTGTGTGTTGATGGGATCATCCAGAGATACGTTGTCGAGCTCGAGCAAGGAGCGATAATGGAAGGATGCCACTTTTCTCCTTATGGAGGACATCATGGTGGAGTGAGGACCACAGCGAAAGTCTTAGAATGTGGCTTTTTTGGCCAACCTTACACAAAGATGCCTATGCTTGGGTAAAAAGTTGTGAACAATGCCAATGGATGGGTGGAATTTCGAAGAAGCATGAAATGCCACTAAATTCTATTGTTGAAGTGGAGTTGTTCGATGTTTGGGGGATAGACTTGATGGGGGCCTTTGTGAGTTCTTATGGAAACAAATACATCTTGGTAGCAGTTGACTATGTCTCGAAGTTGGTGGAAGCAGTTGTGCTCTCAAATAATGAAGCCAAGAGTGTGTTAACTTTCTTGAAAAAGAACATCTTTTCAAGATATGGGACTTCGCGTGCTATCATTAGTGATGGTGGGAGCCACTTTTGTAATCGAACCTTTGCAAAACTCCTCCAAAAATACGGAGTGAGACACAAGGTTGCAACTCCCCACCATCCACAAACAAATGGCCAAGTGGAAGTGTCGAATCGGGAGATCAAAAGCATCTTAGCTAAGACAGTCAATGCTCATAGAACCGATTGGGCTAAAAAGCTTGATTGTGCCTGATGATCATAAGACCCTGATTGGGATGACCCCGTTCAAGTTGGTATTCACGAAAGCGTGTCACTTGCATATAGAGTTGGAGCACAAAGCCCTAAGGGCATTAAAAAAATTGAGTATGAATTGGAAAGAAGCCGACAATGCAAGAGTCTCTCATTTTGCATGAGCTTGGTGAGTTCCGTTTCTTGGCATATTAAAATGCCATGCTTTACAAAGAGAAAATGAAAATGTTGCACGATTCCAAGATTTGGAACCAGACCTTCAAGGTGGGAGCCTTGGTGCTGTTGTTTGACACGCGGTTGACCCGTAAAGATTAGATCAAAATAGATGGGTCCATTTAAGGTAGTTGGTGTTACACCTTATGGCTCGTGGGACTTGGAGTCCAAAGATGGTGGAAAAAATTTCTGAATGAATGGGCATAGAGTGAAGCACTACTTGGGATGCGACGCCAATATTGGTGATGTGTCGTGCATCTATCTTGATGATGTTTGAAAGAAAATCCAACACCGTCGTACCGCGATGTTAAATTAGGCGCTTCTTAGGAGGCAATCCAAGTTTTTAGTGTAATTAGTTGTTGAATGAGTAGGTCTTGTAATGTGAGTGAAGATGGAAAAGCTAAGAAAAAATCTTGAAATGCAGGAGGTGGGCCACCCAAAAGGTGAGGCAGACCGCCCAATTCAATTGAAATTGAGGCAGTGAGCTCCAAATTTGGAGACTCGAAAAAAAAGTTAAATGGTGGGAAAGGGCGCCCCTCCATACTTTGTAGGCGGGCCGCCCTCAGATTTGTGTGTTTCTATTGTCTAAAGGGTAACAGTCAGGGTGGACTGCCCTACATAAGAAGGCGGACCGCCCTGGCGGGTCGAACACCCGACCCAGCCGGGATTTAAAAAGGGATAAACACCCTTTCTTTCCCTCTTCTCGCATTCTAACAAATCCACCACCACCAAATGGCTGAAAAGCACACACACCACTAATTTTCCTATCCCCATCACTACAACAAGCATTAACCAACACACAATCTACCCTCAAGCTTCAATCCTCACTTTAAATTTTCAGGTCGCCCATTACCAAATGCCCATAAAATTTCCAAGTGTAGAATACTCACTTCACTACCTCTGAAAGGGCGATCTTCCTTGACTTTTGGGCGGGCCGCCCTGGCCAAAGTAATTGCCAAAAATTTTCGAGTGTAAATTGAGTAGATTACTGCTTCTCAATAGGCGGGCCACCTCCATATGAGGGCGGGCTGCCCCTGCCACACACTTGGTAGAAAATTTTCTAAGGGTGGGAAGAGTAGCTCACTGCTTCTCAATAGACATGCCACCTCCATCTGAGGGCGGGCTGCCCTGGGCAGACTTGGTGAAATTTTTTTTTTGGTGTAAAAAAAAGACACCCACTATTTCTGTGAAGGCGGACCACCTCAACTTTTGGGTGGGCCGCCTTGACTTAATCTTGTAGCCTGTCTCTGCATTTTTCTTGAGGGCAGACCGCCCTTAGCTCAAGGCGAGCTGTCCCTAATAACGGGCTCGTTAAGGATCCAAGAACCTAATAATAAAAATCAAGAATTTAAAGAAGTTGTGGAAGCTTAAAAGAAACGCTAGAAATGAAACAAGAACGGAAAAGAAGGATAGGACAATTCAAAAAAGAGTTTCTTGAATTCAAGAATAGATCAAGAATTTCAAGAACGAGCCTAGAAGTTGAAGACAAGTCTAATTCTTTAAAAGAATTCCTAACAACAACATTTAGACTAGCTAATCGCCTTTTGTTGAGAATTTATTAAGAAATAAATTATGGAATCCCGACCCCCATTAGAGTAACAAGAACAATAGAAGAATCACTGACTTTCTTGAATATCTAAAAGTAATCTAAGAGTTGTGAAGAATTTAATTCTTACTACCTTAAGTTGAATCTTGAAGGTTGAAGAATAAATCCAAGAACAATCACACTCAAAAGTGCTAGAAAAGAACATCATAATTTTATTGATAATAATGTATAACTGAAAAAAATAATGAAAGACTCCTCTATTTATAGATAAAGGGGCAGCCAATAGCTTAAAATCTTACTCAAATTAGGTAACTAAGTCATAAATAAAAAGGAATTAAACCCAACTAAAATTAGAAAGACGAATCCCAAACTAACTAGGATAACTTGTAGAAGTTTCCTCCTAACTAACTTTGATTGACTGCAATCCAAGGCTGATTTGGATGTCTTTCCTCCCTAATTTAGGGTTTATTTAAGCTTCTCTTTGTTGACTCTTTGACCAAGAGCGCGGGCCCCAGTTTACCCTCTTTTTGGACGCCATTGAGCTCAACTAGTTGCTGAATTTTTGGCCCCAATCGACCTCCTCTTGGACTTGGACTTGCACCATTAATTAGTTGCAATACTTAGATAATTCCTCTCATTTTCTGAGCTCTTCCTCCACAATTAATAGATTCTTTATATGCAATTGAGATCCATCAACCTTTGCTTCCAATTCAACTTGTGATCTTGTCAATGGTCTTCTTGGTGCTTCCAAAGCTTCATCCTTGTCCTTGATGCTATCAGCTCCACTGCAACTTGAACACTTGTTTTGATATTGATACATTTTAAATCTAACCATGAAAGGCCTTATCTAACATGTGTTTTTGAGTTGTTTTGCAGTTATGATGCCTAGACAAAAGGTATGGTTAGAAAAAGGGCAAGACCAGCAAAAAGAGAACCCTTCTTCCAAGGGTAGATCGAGTAATGATGAATCATTAGCCGACTTGGCTAGACAACCAAGACGTGAGGTAAGGAAGAAGCAGAAACAGGATGCCTCCACAAAAGGCCAATCTTCGAGAGAACGCACTTTGAGAGATCAACCTTCATCCAGGGACGAAAAGCAAGAGCAAGAATAAAATGGAAATGGTAGTGCAAGTGGAAGTGAGAGTGAAGAGGAAGAAAATCCTCAAGTCAAAGAAAGCTCAATGAGGATGATCTACCCGTGGATTGGGCAACACGCTTCAAATCTAAATTGGCTTTTAGTGACTACCAAAGGGGGATGGTAAGGAGAAGTATCACTTATGAGACGGTGATTGGCATAAAGTAGGTAAAGCAACACAATCCTAATTTTTATAACACCTTCTTGAGCACTAGTTGTAAAGATGTCTTTAAGAGGCCTTCGATGGATGCAAAAAATGAGATGGTTAGAGAATTCTACGCTAACTTGGGTAGAAATGCATAGAATGATATGAAGGTGTTGTGTTAGGGGGAAATTGTGGATGTGTCCGCTAAAGATTTGAACAACCATTTCAGACTCTGCAATTTTTCCCTGAGAGATTATACGGAAAAGTTGGAATTGGAACAAGAAGAGCAACGCGAGTGGTTGGTTCCAATAATTGGGAGAGAAAAAAATTCTGTATGGAAGAAAGAAGGGGTGCAGATTGTGAGATCGGACTTGAACTTTGAAGCAAAGGGATGGAATTCTATTATCATTTCAAGGATCATCCCAACAACACAAGATCATAAGTTAACATTCAGAGAGCCGTGATGATTGGTATTTAATGACCGGAATCCGAATTAACTTGGGAGCGGAGCTGCTAAAGACTATGGTTGAATATGCCATATCTACTCACAACAATCTACCCTTCCCAAACGCATTCACCGAATACTTGATGATCAAGGGTTGTGAGGCTCGGCCAGGTGATACCATTCATGTGCCCATGGGTATGTTCAACTTATATATAATTAAAGATGTTGACAACTCGGTTACTCCAGCACCAGTCCCAGCACCAGCGGCCCCAGAACAGGATGTTCCTCCACTTGTTCCCTCAGGTATTCCTGCACCTTTTGATATTCCCTCCAGTTCGGGGGCATCTCCTCCACACTTTGAGAATGGCGCTATACCTGAGGATCTGACTCGGGATGTGCAAGACTTAGGAGTCAAGTTGGACGAGATCAAAAATCTCATTTCCAACTTGCCCCATGTCCAGCCACCACCTCCACCTCCACCTCCACCTACATCATTGTTGAGCGATTTTTCGAGATGGTGAAGGCAATGAATGCTCATACAATAGCTCTTGAGAGGCACACCAAAGCCCTCGAGGAAAATACCAAGGCTATTGATGGCCATAAGAGCGGCATTGAGGATATGAAGAGGCCTTGAGGCTTATGCATAATCACTACCAACAGATGGATAAGAAATTGAGAAAAGTCTTAAAGGTGCTTGAAGGCTTTACTCCAATGCCCAAGACTGCACCTACCCAGCCATTGGCTTTGGTTTCTATTGCTACTAATGCACCACCATCTCCAGCCCCACCATAGGCTCCCCCTCATGCTCCTGGTCCTTCAAGTTCTAAAACTCCTTCTATACTATCCAAGAAAGCTCAACAGAAGGAAGCTTATGATTTGAAGAATGATTTGGAGAGAACACATGTGATGGAGTTTGATGAGGATTATGATGCTCCTCTGGTCCTACTATTGACCCTATTGCTGTGGTGGGAACTCCACAGGCTGCTATACTTCTGAAGGATGTCCAAGAGCACGTTCCTACTCAGTTGATTATTGAGGAAGCAGTTCAAGTAAGGAATGAGTAGAAGAAGGATGATGGGCCTCCACTTGCACCTGTGGAAGGCAAAGGCAAGAAAATTGCCTGAGATAGTGCCAGGGAGTCCCTTTCTACCCCCTTTGTCTTTACTTTGTTTTACTTAGCAGTCGGGACGATGCTAGAGTCTTTAGTTGGGGGGTGGGGGTTCGGATTCATATGTGTATTTGGGTTTAAAATTGAACTTGTGTTTTAATGATATCCGTGTATGAATTCAAACCGTTTTGATGTATATACATTCTCATGTTGATAGTTTATCTTGTTTTAAGTTATGTTCTATGTTTTTATGTTTTAAATAAGCTTTCAATTTTTTCGCTTGGTTCTTTCCGGAAGTTCTTTTTGAACCAAGTATATACATGAAAAATTTTCAACAAAGTATTAGTGATTCATGTGTACCACTTTATGTTACCTTGTTTGTATGGTATATGACAAGTAAATATGTGTTTGATTGACATGGATTGAGTTGTAGACCGCGAGAGTCTTTTGTTGGCTGATTGAATTGTTGGCATTGTCCAGTCTTGGAGTATTGCGTGCTTTGTGAAAGAGTGTCCTTGTTATGTATTTGGATTTTTTGCTTGAGAGATCACTTGCATGTGTGATGAGATTTTTGCTTTATAAGCTTGTGTCTGTGCCTTGAGAGTTTGGAACTTACCGTTAGTGTGCTTTGAGACGAAATCCTAGGTAGTACTTGACTAAAAAGGTGATTTTTAGGCTTTATTTAAACCACTAGAATTCTAAATGGCATACCAGTGCATAATAATCCTAGTCAATCCCCTAGAGCTTTTAACTATTCATTTGGAAACCACAAAATAAAACTCAAACCAATTTTTGTGTGCTAAGGCACCAATCCTCTTTTGGCCATGACCTCCTTGTATGCATTGAAAAACGTACAAATTAGGCTAATACCTTAGTTTGGGAGAGATGGTGAGAGTCGGGAAACTTTATGTGCATGTCAATGAAAAGAAAAGAAGAAAAAAGGAAAAGAAGAAAAGGAAAACAAAGAAAAGAAAAGCAAAGGAAAGAAAAAGAAGGAAAAGGTGAATAAAAGAGGGAAACAACTAGTACCATCCTCAAGAAAAAGGTAGAGTTAGCCGAGAAGAAAAGAAAATTGCAATGAAAAAGATTGAAGATAATGTAGTGTTAAGGAGGTATAAAGTCACTAATTACCCAAATATACCACACCTTGATCCAAAAGCCTACATTACAACCTTATCAAGTCCTAATTGATTTCGAGTCAAGTATTCATACATCAGTGGTGAAGTACAAGAGGGGCAAGTCTTTGAGTTCTTGGGAAGCGATCATGCACAATTCTTTGTGAGAGTGGGAGTTTGAATCAATGAGAGTCCCAAATTTTTATTTAAAAATAATTTTTGTGAGTAAGGGACTCCATTCTTTCTTGAGAGGATATCTAGTGACTTTTAAGTGTAAGGTTCAAGTGCATGATAAGGTACATGAACGAGTAAACTGAGCCGATGATCTAGAGGCGAATCTAAAGTCTTATGTGTTTCCTCTAGATATGGTTTGATTGGATACGTATTTGGCCTGTCAAGTGTCCATGTGAATAAGTGTAACTAGTTGGTACCAACTGATTTGGTCATGAGCTTAAACCAAAATATGCTTTGGTCTCTTTGATTTTGAGTTGCTTGAGGACAAGCAAAGACTTAAGTTTGGGGGAGTTGATAAGTTGGTATTTTACCCACTTAAAGGATACTTTAAACTTTCATGTTTTGAATCTAAAAGCAACATTGTATGCTATTAATGCCATGAATTGCTTGGTTTCAGGTAACAACAAGTTCACAAGAGTCATAGACTAAAGATTGAAGCTAAAGAGCAAGAATTTGAGCCAAAGTATGAAGAATGCGGATGTTGCTTATGAGGGCGCTCCGCACTATGCTTAGGTGGACCATCTTGGAAAGTCCTGAGAACAATCAACTCAGGATGTAAGGTGGGTGCCCCGTCTTGAAGCCTAGGTGGACTGCCTTGTGTGATGTAGAGAGCTGAATACCTGAAGCTTGAAAGGGCGCCCCGCCCTGAAGTCTAGGCGAACCGCCTCCTGTGAAACAGTGAGCTCACAAGTCTGAAGCTACAGAGGGCGCCCCACCTCAAGAATTGGGCGGGCCGCCCAAGCCTGCAGGAAAGAGTGAAAATCAGCCAAGTCGTAGAAGGGCGGACCGCCCCTTGTCCTTAGGCGCCCGCCCATGACACTTTTTTAGTTAAATCCCAGCATAGTATAATTAGAACAAAGCTAGGGTTTTAACATATTCTAGTCTATATTCAAACACTACTCTTAGACACAAGGTTGAAGAGACAAGATTGAAGGGTTCCATTGATTGTAAGCTTCATATCTTGTACTTTTGGATCCTTAATCATATATCAATATATATTTTATGTTTGAATCTATTCCATCTTTTCATTACATGATCTGGTGTTTGATCCAACCCCGAGTAGTTAAACTCACAACTAGGAGTGTAAATATATTATAAGTAATAGAATCAATGGGTGTTGGTTAGATTCACCAAACATAACATGAGTAATGATTATCTAACTCTCATTATATTAACATCAAAATTTTAGTATCAATGATATTAGGGTTTCATATCTACTTTGCTAGCTAAAGACTCGGGAGAGATTATCTAGTGTAGATTAGAAGAGTTAGAAGAATTTGGGTTTTGTTGACTAAATCCTAGCCTAACCCATCCAAAATAAGTCAAATTCGGAAGAGGTCCTCTTTCCTTGGGTCCATAAGTTAAAGCTTTATTTGCCTAGCCATAGCTTTGGCGAGCATAGTGAGGTAGACCCCTCTTAGCCTTGGCGGATTTTAGGGGTTACCATAGAATGGCTCGACCATATGCATGCTCATGTTAGGTAGGTAAAAATACTCTACCCATTGATTGGACACCATTATTAGTCATTTACGCCCCTAGGTATCCATCTATAGAATCAATTACTTATTTTTATTTAATTGCTTTGTAGTTTATGATAAATTCACAACAAATACTCCTACTTCTAGGACTCTTAACTATCATCAATTGATTATGTATTTGTGGCTCTCTTACTTGAACGGGCTAGTTCCCTTGGAAAATCGACCCCGACTCATATCGGGTATATCATTGACGACCGCCCCTCACCATTTATGGTGTAGGACAGAGCATGGTCAATATATTGTTCCATAAACAAATGAAGCAAGGGATGCTGTACTGAATAAGATAAGGGCTGAATTGGATAGGGTCACAACCATAAGGTACATAGTTGATATTGATGATATTGCTGATGAAGAAATGCATGACCAGGATGTTGGTGGACACAATGATGATGTTGGAGATAATGGTCAAGGGAGAGGAAGCTGTAGCCATTGTGGTGTAGGGCCAAGCAATGGACCTAGATTGGAGGGTGTGCTCACAAGGTTGTTGGCAGTTCAATAGCAGATTTTGCAGGAAATGCAAGAGAAAAAAAAAGAAGAGAAAAAGAAAAGCAAGGTCGACAAAGCTGAAGAGGAGAAATGTGTTCAAGATGAGAAAGATTCTGAGGGAAAAAAAGTAATGTACGTGCCTCAATTAATGATATTTCCAATTTATATTTGAATAATTTTGTATTCATCCAAAGCATATCTAACTAATTCCTTTATACTGTAGTGAATGTTGATATTGATATTGAAGATGATGCTGGACATTATAGTGAGAAAAGTAGAGAAGAGAACGAGCAGAATGAAGCTTGTGTTGTGGAGAAGAAAAAGGAAAAATTGTAGCAGATGTTGCTGGAGGAGATGAAGAAATGGATGAAAAAGATATTGCTTGAGAAGAGGAATATAGAAAGGGAGCAGATGTTGGAGATACAACAAATGAAAGAGGTGAAGATGGATATGAAGGTGGAGATGTTACAGAAGAGGTTGTAAAGAATGTAGTTGAAGAGACTCATGCATCAGTGCAAATGGATGAAGTTGATGCATTCCATGGTATTGTGAATGAAGTGCTTTGTGGACCTGAATGTGAAATATTCTTCAGAGAATGAGAATGATGGAGGTGAAGTGGGATCGGGTGAAGTAATTTGACAGTTTACATTTGTTGGTTTTTCGTGTGTTTAATTTTTCAGTAGTAGATGTGTTTCATTTTATGAACATGCTATTTTTTGGATATTATGGTTAATCGTGGACAAGTCTATGATGGTTAACCTTGTTTTTGGTTGGTTAACATAGATTTTTGTCATGTGTGGTTAATCTTGGTTTATGTTGATGTGGTCAACAACAAAATCCTGATTACTCCTTCATATTATCGGTTGGTTAAGTGTTTATTTATTAATGCAAGTTAACACATTTCAATCTTGTATAGACTGTGAAATGTCTCAATTTGGTTTGCAAGTTAACATATTTCTACTTGTCATGGTTGGTAAAACTGGTTTGCAACTAAACAATATTCAACCTTAATAACTTAAATAACCTTAAACAAAATTTTCATAATAAGGTTAGGTTACAAAATATTACATGACAGGAATATACATTGTCAAAATATTACATAGTCAGTACGCACTGACCAAATTATTGTCAAGAGCACCCAAATTTACAAAACAAATCTAACTGACCCATTTAAATATTAGCTAGATTACGAAACCAACAACCATCAACTTATTTAGTTGATCCCTTTACAATTCAGCATCTTTCAACATGACTTTCTGATAATCCCTCTGATCTTAAGACTCATTCAACAGAACTCTCAATAAATCCAAATTTTCTTCAGCTTCCTTTAGTCTTCTAACAAATTTTGCAGTCATCTTAGTTGCTCCATCATACCACCTAAAATAATCGCACCCGTCATATTGATGCATTAAAAAAATTAAGTTTGGTAACAATTACATTAATTGGTTAACGAAATATAATTAATGTCTGTATGACACACTTTTGAAATTTTACAACTCAAAAATATGGGGCCAGGGTTTGCTACAGTACGTGAGGTCTTCAATCTCGTATATTCGCCATATTAACACACATCGAGTTCCTCTGCACAAACAATATAACTCTGTGAAGTCTGACTCATGATAATGTAGGGACAGACTTATGAAGCTATGAGAGTTAAAGAGATTAATTTGAAGAATTGAGGTCAAAGTAGACGTTATTTGTTTCTGTTAAGTATATCTGGGGTTTGATGGATAATTTTGGTTCTTTATGATTGAGGTTGGGGTTGGGGTAATATCAAGGTTTTATATTTGGGGGTTATGGTTAAATTTTTAATTTTTGATATTTCAGAACTTCGTGAAATTTTGGTTAAGGCCACGTGGTGGAGTGTGATGTAATACGGGTTTGGAGTTTGGGGTTTGAGGGTAGGGATTACGGGTTAGGGTATTTGTTATCAACCACTTGTTGGTAATTTCAGCTATTTTGAATTGTTAAATAGTTGTTGCATATTCGACGAACATGTAGTAGATACCAACATTGTGTCCTAAACATTAAAATAATGTATTTTTGGACTTATCCAAAATAAGTAATAATAGAATTTGACACGACCCGAATTCTCGGCTAGGCCATACAAGCACCCGACTACCTCCCCTAGACCAGTCGGGCGAACCCTATTGACTAAATCGATATTACCGGTGCAGAATTACTTTTAAAAACAAATGAATCTAACCTTAACAACACAAGATAACTCCTAACAATAGACATATATACATGTTGTCTGAATAATACAAATAACTATCCAAAACACACAGGTTTAGAGGTTTTCAGATCAGACATCTACGAAGTACAAAAGATATACATGTATTGGATAAAAACCGACGTTTCTTAAAACGTGACCCGTGACTGCCACGTGGCACGAGCAGAGGTTTTCCCAGACAGACATCTAACGGAAAGATGACTGGCCAGGCGGTTACCACGAGCAGACCCAGAGCAGTAACGTAACCCTTCCCAGATCAGCGCGATTTGAATGAGCAGTTACCTGATCGTACGCGATTGCTTAATGAATGGTCATGAAGGCAACGGTTATACATCCAGCGGTTACGTATCCAACGGATACATATCTGGCGGTTACAAACCCAACGGATGCCTATCAAATCTATAAATAGCACTTGTTCCGAATCATTGTGACACACATTCTATCTTCTGTCTACAATATCAATAAGAATACTCTCTTTTACTCTTGCTCAATACTGTTCATCATTTATATTCGCTGGATACTTTGTTCTCAAGCCTTCAAGCATAATCAGTAACGAGGAATCATCACCGGAATCAAGTGATCCGATACGGTTCCTTCTATATTTTATTCACGCTTTAGTTTTATCTATTTTTTATTATCTCTTATTATTTTCATAACGTCAATTATCATCATTGGAAATCGTGCACATGTTTATAATCTAGTAATTAGTGCAATTCCATATTTAATTCGGCTAAACTCTTAATCTAAACTATTGATCGTGACTCCACTAATACAAATTTAATTTTTAACTGGCCTAAAATTGGATCTAGGTTAAACAATTTGGCGACCATAATGGGAGTCGGTCAATAGCCTATATAGGTTAATAGTTTGTCTTTTTCCTGCATTGTATTCTTTTCTGTCGATCCTTTGTTTGAGACTAACATGGTAGAAAGCGATTCTCAACGGACTGTGGCGGACAACGGTCAAGAACGTGCCCCTCAGAACAGCCCTAATTACTCTCTAGACTACTCATCTGACGGGCAAGAACGTTCTACCCAAGGACCCAGAAGACCGCGGCACAGGCGTGGACAATCTCCGAGCGTAACCTCGTCTAAGAGATGATGCCATATGAGTCTCTCCCCTTATCAAAAGAACATCCAAGAGACAATCTTTGAATTTATGCAGCAACAGACGAAAGTCAACAAAGGAATCAATGAGGCGATCAACTCTCTTCGAGGGCAAATCCCTCCAGTTACGAGGACTGATCCTGCAGCCCAAGGTCGAGATGTTCCTTCTTCATACACTTCGAGGCAAGATGGAGAATGAAATGCGGCCAACAACGGGGGAGCCATGGATCAACCAACCCAAGCAAACCAAAATCAGAACGGAGGATCTGCGGTATCCACTGAGATGAGCGTCGTCATGGAGGCACTCGCCAAGCAATTCAAAGAGAGTCAAGAAGCGCTTCAAAAATCTCTCCACGAGAGGATTGACTAGATACCAGGCGCTCCACCCACATTAAAGAAGGTCGACGTTCAACGCTATTCGCAGAGGCCTTGGAAGAAGGAAGCAGCACCAAAGGCGATACCAAAAACATTCAAGATGCCAAACATTCCGAGATATCGTGGAATTCTGACCCCAATGATCATCTCATGATGTTTAGCAATTTTATAAAGGCAAGTGATCTCACCGACGAGGAGATCGAATCGGTCCAATTGAAGAAATTCGTGGAGACCCTAGCAGATGGAGCTCTACGATGGTATTTAATGTTGCCACCAAACTCCATTGGGTCCTCCTCGGAGATGGCTGAGTTGTTTCTGAAAGCTGACACAGGCGCCCAGAAGACGGAAACTCGCGTGGAGGATATTTTCGAGATCAAGCAGAAGCCCAGCGAGTCTCTCCAAAGATATGTGGACCACTTTCAGTAGGAACGCATGTTATTACCCAAGGTACCGGACAGATGGACGGCCATTGCATTCACAAACAGCCTGGATGTCAAGAGCTCAGAGGCTACGTGCAGGCTATATGAATCTCTTCGTGAATTCCCAGCAGCCGACTGGTCAGATGTCTACAATCGCTACAATTCAAAGATACACATTGATGAAGACAAGCTGATAGGAACCAGTGCCCGAAGAGAGAACCAATCACGAAGCGGTGGCTCTGGCGGAAAGATGGAGTCGGAAAGGTCAGATGTGCGTTATGAACCATATCCTGACCAGTCACGCAACAACTCTAAAGGACGCAGCCACAACAACAAAGGGCTATCACGGGGAGACGATTCAGAATCAAGCGCTCGTGGAGACCCATGTCTACCAAACTTCAACGTAGAAATGACCGAGGTGATCGCAGCCCTCAAAGATATGGGTGAAAAGGTCAAGTGGCCAAAGGATATGAAAACCGACCCAGGCAAGAGAAACCTGGACCTATGGTGCGAGTTTCATCGCGACCACAGTCACACCACTGAAGATTGCAAGGCCTTAAGGTACGAGATTGCGCATCTATTGAAACAGGGGTTCTTGAAGGAGCTTCTAACCGAGAAGGGAAAGCAAACTCATGGGAGGGCTCAACAGAACAAATCTGGCCCTCCACGGGCATCTTCCCCGAAGATGACAGTCAACGTTATCTCGGGCGGGATCGAAGTTGACTCTGTTATTTTCACAGCGAAGAAGTACGCAAAGGTTTCTATCACAAAGACCAAGCGTCCACGGCCAGAAGAAACAATAACATTTGATCATTCGGACACGGAAGGCTTGCAGTTCCCGCATGTTGACGCACTAGTCATAACATTGCGCATGACCGAGTATGATATCAAAAGAGTGCTCGTTGATGTGGGCAGCTCTGCAAACATCATTCAGTCACGCGTCGTCAAGGAGATGCAGCTAATGGAGAAGATCGTACCAGTATCACGAGTTCTCTCCGGCTTCAACAACTCAAGCGAGAAGACCCTTGGCGAGATCACTCTCACGACTCTTGTCGAGGGAGTGGCAAAGGAAATGGTGTTCCATGTTATTAACGGGGACATGGCCTACAATATCCTTGGAAGACCATGGATCCATGATATACAGGCTGTTCCCTCTACATATCATCAGATGTTGAAATTCCTATCAGAATGGGGAGCATATGAGGTACGAGGAGAGCAACGCTTTGCTCGAGATTGCTTTCGGTGGCCCTCAAGCTGCCCGAAGAAAGCAAATAGCAATTACAGCAACCGGGATCCGATGCGGCAAATGGAGAAGCAGAGTATGAGGTCCCGGAGTTCATCACAAAGCTAGAGGCACGGGAAAGTTACACACCGACCGTGGAAGCTTTGGAACCAGAGGAACTATTCGTGGACATGCCGGAACGGAAGGTCTACTTGGGGACAGAGTTAAATGAACGTCTACGAGGAGACATCCTTCAGTTCCTCAAGGAGCGGCATACGACGTTCGCTTGGTCACATGCAGACATGACAGGTATTTCTCCAGAAATTATCTCTCACAAGCTGAATGTCGACCCATACCACCGTACGGTAAAGCAGAAGAAGCACCAATAAGGAGATTTTGGGAATCAAATCATAAACGATGAAGTTGATCGACTGCTGAAGATTGGATCTGTACGCGAAGTTAAGTATCCAGACTGGCTAGCCAACGTGGTTGTTGTGGCAAAAAAGAACGGGAAGTGGCGAGTTTGTATTGACTTCACTGATTTAAACAAAGCATGTCCGAATGATTCATATCCTCTTCCCCGGATAGATCAGTTGATTGACGCAACCGCCGGGCACGAGGTGCTCACCTTTCTTGATGCATATTCAGGGTACAATCAGATACTGATGCATATAAGGAGAAGACATCATTCATAACGTGCAAAGGTATGTATTGCTATAAAGTCATGCCATTTGAATTAGAAAATGCAGGTGCAACGTATCAGTGATTGGTCAACCGTATGTTCCACGATCAAATCGGGAAGACCATGGAAGTGTATATCGATGACATGCTAATCAAGTCAAAACGAGCAGAAGATCATCTGGAACACTAGAAGGAAGCCTTCCGAATACTCGACCAATACAACATGAAGCTTAGTCCAGAGAAGTGCGCGTTCGGGGTTGGTTCAGGAAAATTCCTGGGGTTCATCATCTCCCAACGAGGAATCGAAGTCAATCCCGCTCAAATCAAGGCGATTTAGTCAATTCTAGACGTACTCCACAACCGGAAGGACGTCATGAAACTAACCGGTAGGGTGGCAGCCTTGCGCAGGTTTATATCCCGCTCATCTGATCGGTGCAAGAGTTTCTTCGATGTCCTGAAGCAGAACAGGGAATTCGACTGGACCCCCGAATGTTAACAAGCGCTGAAGGATCTGAAGAAATATTTGTCCAATCCACCACTGCTCTCTACACCCCAACACGGGGAACACTTGCTGATCTACCTGGCAGTCTTAGAGTCTTCGGTAAGCGCAGTCTTGGTTCGAGAAGAAAAAGGTAAGAAACTTTCCATTTATTACATTAGCAAAGCTCTAATTGATGCGGAAACACGTTACCAACCCTTAGAAAAACTGGCTTTAGCACTAGTAATTGCTGCCCGTAAATTGCGCCCTTATTTTCTGGGTCAATCAATAGCTGTAATTACAACCTTTCCTCTGCGCAATGTTTTGCATAAGCCCGAATTTTCAGGCAGGTTAGTTAAATGGGATATAGAATTAAGTGAATTCGATATTACCTACCAGCCTAGGGTAGTAATAAAATCACAAGCCCTAGCAGATTTCATAGCAGATTTTAGCGCTAATATATATCATGAGGCAAAAAATGATGCCATTCTATATGCTGGGCAGGCCCCTGGTGCATGGACCCTATTCACTGATGGCTCCTCGAGCGTCAAAGGGTCCGGTCTTGGACTGGTTCTTATCGCCCCATCAGGAGAGACCGTCAGGCAGGCCATCAAGTGCCCGTTTATTACTAACAATGAGGCCGAATATGAGGCCGTAATTGCAGGATTGGAGTTAGCCCGAAGCTATGGAGCAAACATTATCAAACTCAAGAGTGACTCTCAACTAGTAGTCAACCAAGTAACCAGGGGTTTCATTGCACGAGAATCCAGAATGCAAGTGTACCTTGCCCGTATGAAAGAACTTCTGGCCTAGTTTGACGAATGGGAAGCACTCCAAATTCCACGAGAAGAAAACCATGGAGCTGACGCCCTGGCAAACTTGGGGTCTGTAGTAGAGATTGGGGCGGCCAGCTCTATGGCTGTCGTTCAACTCCTTTGCACGACCATAGATCGAGAAAAGTTTGAAGTTAATGCTATAAACGCAACTTTGGACTGGCGAAATGAGATTACAAATTATATTCTCCATGGAACTCTGCCCGTTGACGCAAAAGCCGCTCGCAAACTCAGAATAAAAGCTGCTCGGTATACGATCATCAACGGCGATCTTTACCGCAAGATGTTCGCAGGATCCCTTGCGAAATGCCTAGGACCAAACCAGATCAACTATGTGATGCGAGAGGTCCACGAAGGCTGTTGTGGTAATCATTCCGGGGGCAAAGCATTGGCGCGCAAATTGATCCGCGCAGGATATTATTGGGATAAGATGGAGAAGGATACAAATGATTTCGTCAAGAAATGTGATAAATGTCAGAGGTTTGCGCACCTTCTCCATCAACCAGCAGAACCTCTTCACTCAATAATCTCCTCGTGGCCATTCCTGAAATGGGGAATGGACATAGTTGGTCCTCTCCCCGATGCGTGAAGAGGAGTACGTTTCTTGTTAGTCATCACCAATTACTTCACCAAATGGGTCGAAGCAGCAGCATATGCAAAGATACGACAAACAGAGGTAATTGACTTCCACTGGAGATATGTCGTGTGTCGCTTTGGAGCACCTAAGGAAATAGTAATGGATAACGACCCACAATTCATAGGTCAGAAAGTGACCAGGTTTCTCGACGACTTGCACATCAAAAAGATTACTTTTTCTCCATACCACCCAGTTGCCAATGGACAGGCGGAATCAACGAACAAAATAATCGTTGAATCTCTCAAGAAGCGCCTTGAGCAGGCCAAAGGGTGTTGGGTAGAAGAGCCTCCTGGTGTACCATGGGCTTATCGCACGACAATAAAGATGAGTACAGGAGAGACACCCTACTCATTGGTATACAGTGCAGATGCCCTAATCCCAGTCGAAATCGGAGAGCCCAGCCTATGGTATGCACATGCCACCGAAGAATCCAACTCGATAAATCTCTCCGAAGAATTGGATTTCCTCGAAGAACGAAGGAACTAGCACTTGTACGAGTAGTCGCCCAGAAAGAACGAATCGAACAATACTACAATCGGGGACTACGCACACGGAGCTTCCAAGTTGGAGACTTCGTATTAAGAAAAGTGTCTCAGAACACACAAGAAGCAAATTCGGGAAAGTTAGGCCCCAATTGGGAATGCCCCTACAAGGTAGTCGCATCAGTCGGCAAGGGATCTTACCGCTTAGCACGACCAGATGGCTCAATTGTCCCAAACAATTGGAACGTGATTCACCTCAAGAGGTATCACTTCTGAAATGGTAAATGATCCGTTTAGCTCAACTGGTAGAGCTCGAAGTTCTTCAACTTCGCGGCTGTGGGTTCGAATCCCACAATGAACACACTCCTCGTTTGGTTATATGTGTTCTTTTATCTACCACCAACCTTAATTCTTTTTATGTTACAACTTCCCGTGTTTCAACATAAAAATAAGGAGGGTGGTGAGAGGCCCCTGTAGGTCTGATAAGACCTTCATAAAGGCAAAAGACCTTGTAAAAAGGCGAGTTTTTAAAACTTTTTATGTAACAAGCTTCCATGAAAATAAGAGAAGTCGTTCACAAGGCCAGCAACTCGGCCCGAATTAACCTATAAATTTCTTGCGACGACTTTCAACTATCAAAACAACCAAGCATTACTACACTAGATCTCTGAAAAGAAGTTTGGATGAGAACGAGAAGATTATGCGAGGATGAGGCCAACGATTCGGCCAGAACCTATCGACCACGACTCGGTCAGAATGTAATATCTGCGCAGATCATTCACAACTTATGACCTCTTCCTTGGGAAAGGCTAAGTTAAAACATACGAACAGTCTTTTAAAGTCCAGAACTTAGCAAATTCAAACTTCTAAAAATGCTTAAACAAAAGGCACAAAGGCCACAATGCATCCAAACATAAGATCAAAGATTCAGGGTATATACAGTCATTGAATTAAAAAGGTTTGAAAATGTATACATTATCTTGACAAAGCAATAAAATGCCGAAAACGGCTGACGGAAATTTTGTTGAGTAACCAAGGCCAATGAAACCGGCCCAACAAGGATCAGAAAGTCCCTAAGAGACCACTATCCACAACCAATCATCCGACTCTCGCTGGATACACAAACTTACAACCTAAACAATTTGGGGGGGGGGGCATTAATTTTGGGGACTACGACCAGAACCCGATGCACTAGCTCCATCGGCTCTGTCCTCGTCACCCGAGCTCTCCTCATCACCCTCATCTTCATCTGCTTCAGACTCTTCGGGGGAAAGGTTCAGCACTTGCCTCACTTCGCGAACAGCGCACTTTGTTTTCAGCATCGTGTCCTCGACATTGATCTGACCGGCGTGGACCTGCTCAAGCAGTGTTCGCTTGGCCTCGAGTACAGCAAGCTTCGCCTTGATTTCGAACTGATCATGCAAGTTGGCCAAGTCCTTGGATAACGCGCCCTGAGTGCTCATCGACTGGGAAACTTGATCTTTGGCGGCCTGCAGTTCAGCTTGAGCTTTAGCAGATTCTTCCTTAGCTCTCAGCAGGCCCATCTCTAAAGATCTACGCTCGTCGAGTGCCTTGTTCAGCGAAGATTTGCATTCTTCAAGCAGAGCCTCCAGGCCCCGAGCAGATCGTGCGGACCCTTCTTTCTCTTCAGAAAAAAGGTCCTTCTCCTTGGTGAGTTCGTTAATCCGTTCAACTCGTTTGTTGTTAGTCTCAATCAATCGGTCAACTTCACCCCCAAGGAGACCACACTTCTCCGCCAGAGCCTTATTATCCTTCAGAGCCTCCAGCAGCTCTTTCTTCAGTTCGAGTACCTGATCGACGTTGTAGATCCTGGAGCGGAACATCAACTCGGCGGCCATCAGACTTGACTGAAAAAGCAAAAGAAATAAGGTTAGAAATGTGAACTCAAAACTACCTTAGACTCAAGAAAGTATTAAAACATTTACTCGGGCAGAATCGGCAGCGATAGCAAAAGCCAACTCCTCATCACTCATTCCCCTCATTGTCCACTCCTCTCGGGGACCAATGAGCAATGAAACTGAACTGCCCGGCTTGGTCACGAAGTCAACATCAGGGGCTAGCTTCATAGCGCACTTCCTCTCACAGTACTTACGCTCCCGACCTGCTCAGAGGGGTAGTTTTGACCAAATTTGTAGCGCACGCCCTGAATGTCCCTTAGTCCGGTCTGACCGCTGATGGTGGTCCGCCGAGTGAGCCTTGTCTTTGACGTATCAGAATCACCCTCCACTCTAGGATCTCTTGTGTCACATTCGTGTAGACCAACAGGCACCTCCCCCTCAGCAGCCACGTTCTCCAAGTCCTCAAAATGAAAAACACGAGGACCCTGGCCACCCTCTTGGGGAATCTCTTCTCCTTCTTCTTCTTCTTCTTCTTCTTCTTCTTCTTCTTCTTCTCCAACATTTCCTTTCCCCTTATCTGCACGAGAAGGAGCCACCCTCACCCCATCATCAACTCGGGGACTCCTCTCCGGAGTACGGGCAGACTCCTCCTTGACCTTCCTCTTGTCACTTCAAAGAAAGGGCTTTCTCACAAGGGGTTCAGAAGCTTCAGTCTCAGTATCTGAAACATCGACTACCTCCTTGTCAAAACCCTCTCCCCATGCAGACTCGGGGACTTCAGCAGGAGTCTTGGCGCTCTCCTTCCTAGGCTCAGGCACACTGGTATCAGGTAGGGTTGCACCTCCAACGGCTGAAGTCTGCCCGGTAGCAACGGAAGCCTTACGAGCGGACTTCTTCCGTGCTCCGCCCTCACCTTGGCCTTTCTTCTTCCTTTTCAAGTAACTAATGCCACTAGACAGAAGCTCCTCGCCGCCTTCCCTCCGACGCAGTGCTTCCGCTGAAGCCCTTATAGCTGCGACCTCAGCCTCAGGGTCAACAGCAGGTCCTGAAGGCGCAGCCTGAGGGGAAGGGGCAGGGAAAAAGTCTCCTTGTGTGCCCAGACCTGCAAAAGGCGGAACGGTCAGATACAACAAAACCACGAAGAGAAGAAACAGCTATAACAATGAAAAGTTCTTACCGTGAGTCTTCGCGGTCAGACCCTTTTGCGTAGCAAAGTACGTCCATTCCCTCTGCTCAGCAAAGAACTTCTTCAAAATAGTCTCAACCCATGCCGTCAGCTCATCAATCGATATGAGCTCGTCGTAGGGCAGCTTGGCAGTTGTAAGGAAGAATCAAAGGAATGAGTAAAACAAAAAAAGGGGAAGCATGAAAACTCCAAAGGAGAACTCGGGGACTTACGCCTCTTATTCCAGATCTCGGGGAGAGGAGTCTTGGAGTTGAAGGACAATGCCTGGGTGCGCACAAAAATGTACCGGTGCAGCCAACCCCGGTCATTTGTATCCTCAGAACTGCGCACCAAGCCCTTGCTTCCGCGCACTCTGGCGTTAACAAAACCATCTTTAAAGATTTGTATGCTGTACAAAGAAATAATATGCTCATACTCAAAATATGATCGGTTTCTTCCGCAAACCAATCCATAAGTTTTACTATCCTATACATACTGGGGCTCAATTGCCCCGGGCAGAGAAAGTACTCCCTACAGAGCCTCTCAAGCACAGGATGTAGGGGTAACGTGCATCCAACTATAAATGTGTAGGTGCACATGGCCGTCCACCCAGCCCTATGTGAAGTAATGTTCTCCACCTCAGATACCCGCTAGAGTGGAACACTCGCGTCCCAATTGCAGTCCACTCTAACTCGTGGGATCATCTCTGATGTGATCCCAAACTTGAATCTGTACGTTGGCCATGCGCGTACATCTCCGTAATTGTTGAAAGCCTTGACATTGCAGTCTTTTTCCTACTAACCCCACTTCTTGGGGATAATCTCTGCAGCAGTGGCCTGAGCAGCCCTAGGTCTGGAAATAGCCGCGGAAGAACTACCAGAGGCAGCATCCATGTTCAAGTTTTTCTTAGCCTTTGGAGACATGGTTCAAGAAGAATTGAGAAAATTGGAAGGAAGACTGAAGGATATTCAAAGGTTTTTTCAAGATTTGGAAATTATAGAGTGAAAGCAAGTAAAAGGGTTAAAATTCAGTGAACCCCTACTTATAGGAGTAAAAAGTCCCCCCATCAGATTCCCATGAGACACGTGGAGGTTATCGAAGGGCCACGATCAGATCCAACCGTCAAAAGAGGAAGTAGGTTTCATCGAGTTTTGAAGCAGCATCATTGCCCTGAAGTGCAGCGGTCACCTTGCAACTGATAAACGGATGTGTGCACGTGGCTAAGGTGGTTAAAATCATTACTTTTACCCTTGGGACGTGCAGTAATCACTTCGAAGCTGACAGCGGAAGTGCAGACGTGCCAGTTGCAGTTATTTTTTTACATCGTGCATTTAATGCGCACGTCATGGAAACTTGTCATGTAGCTGATGAAGTGCGCACGTCACCTAGGTTCGTCATGCTGCAGGTAAAGATTGGAAAACTTCCTGCCAAAATTCACATCCACTCCTCGAGAAGAAACTCTCCTCGAGAAGTGCGGGGACTATCTGTGCTGGATAAGAAAACCGACGTCACTTAAAAAGTGACACGTGACTGCCACGTGGCACGGGCAGAGGTTTCCCCTGACAGACATCTAACGGAACGATGACCGGCCAGGCGGTTACCACGAGCAGACCCAGAGCAATAACGTAACGCTTCCCAGATCAGCACCATTTGAATGAGCAGTTACCTGATCGTACGCGATTGCTTAATGAATGGTCATGAAGGTAACGGTTACACATCCAGCGGTTACGTATCCAATGGATACATATCCGGCGGTTACAAACCCAACGGTTGCCTATCAAATCTATAAATAGCACTCGTTTCGAATCATTGTGACACACATTCTATCTTCTGTCTACAATATCAATAAGAATACTCTCTTTTACTCTTGCTCAATACTGTTCATTATTTATATTCGCTGGATACTTTGTTCTCAAGCCTTCAAGCATAATCAGTAACGAGGAATCCTCACCGGAATCAAGTGATCCGATATGGTTCCTTCTATATTTTATTCACGCTTTAGTCTTATCTATTTTCGATTATCTCTTATTATTTTCATATCGTCAATTATCATCATTGGAAATCGTGCACATGTTTATAATCTAGTAATTAGTGCAATTCTATATTTAATTCGGCTAAACTCTTAATCTAAACTATTGATCGTGACTCGACAAATACAAATTTAATTTTTAATTGGCCTAAAATCGGATCTAGGTTAAAAAATACACATTTTCTAAAGAGAGCAAAAATAAGATAAACTCTAATATCTACAGCTGGCAGCCTCAATGAACAAGCTGACTCAGCGTGGATAGCTGGGAATGTACTGCTCCTCATCACAACGTGGTTGGTTGGGTCGTGGAGCAGAATCTGCCGAAATGAAAAGACACAATAAGAACAAGGAAGGAGTGAGCCATAAGGTCTCAATAAGCAAGGAATAACTAGAGACCTTAAGGGATAGATACGCTAGTCATGAAAAATAGAATCACAACAGCCAATCAACTAGATCAATCACAAATAAACAATGCAATAATTTCATACAGTTAACAAAACACACATAAAGATATAAAATGAATGTATCATGACACAATTGAGTCAAATGTGCCTGCAGCCTATCTCCGGTGCGGGACTCTCATCGACTACCAGGAGATATGTGCAATAATAACTATTCACTGGTACAGGACTCTCATCGACTGCCGGGAAGTATATATCAAACCCATAACTGGAGTACAATACTCCTAAGCTTAATACAATAGCAATAACAAGTGATAACATGTGGAGTACAATGCAACCCAAAGCTTAGGCGTAGAAAGTCCGCCTTTTGAAAACTACACATGTAAGAAACATGTGGTTGAATATGCACAAGGCCAAGGCTTTCAAAAAAATGGATACTATCACTTATCTCAAGTCCTGGGTCAGAATAGCTACCGAACAGCTTCCTGTTCTTTTAGATGTCTCTCAGAATAATCATTTTTTGAGTCAAAGAAACATATTTGCACTTAGAAGTGCCCGAAGAAGGAGTATCTAACCTTTATACAGAAAAGAAAAAAAATTACCAAAATATCCCTGACGGGGCTTAACCAAAAGCCCATAAATTATACATTTCCTGATTTCTCAAAGGCCCACGAGTCCAATGATATTATTAATTTTCATATTCAAATTCAATTTCATCAAATTTCTCAATTCCATAAATTTTAGGGTTCTAACCTAATTTTCCAATTGAACTTCAACAGATTCTAGCGCAAGAATCATGAATTAATGAAATAGATTAGCTTAGGATCGAAACCTATTGATTTTGGATGAACTTGGCACTAAAATTTCACCCTAAATCGACTTGGAAGGGGCTGGAACTGAGTTAAAAGGAAATAAGCCAAAAAAAAAAAAGCTTTTATGTTGTTTTGGAAAGCTGCTTAATTGAATATTTTTCGCACCAGAAACAGCTAGTCTGTAATTTGGGTCAAAACAGGACCCTACGAAAGTTGGAATGACCCCAAATTTTATAAAAAAAGTAATACAGGACTTGTCTGATATGCTCGCAAAGAATAAACTCAAATCGGATCCCCGGAACTCAACATACGACTCCCATAGAAAGAGGTCGATTTCAAAACTTTTAGAATTTTAGCGAAATTGGCCGAACAACCTTGGAATTCACTTCTAAAAGTTCTCACAGGTGACAGATGACCATACAAACCTAACACAACTATCGAAATTTGAATCGGAGCTCATTTACTCAAATCGAGTTCGAAAACCTCTTTTATTCTTTACTGACAACTAAAACAGAAACCTTCTCAAAAAACCTACCAAACGAGGTCCAAATCAGCTCAAATTTAATGGATCTTACGGCGCTTTTAAGACTGTTGAAACATCAATCGGAGTCGTAACTCCTAAAACGACTAGCTAAGGTTGTTTCAGAATTATATATTGTGACGCATATAAATGATATAAAAGGACGGCAATGATTTATTACATGAGAATACTTGAGTTTTGACATTATAAATGGTAACATTTGTGGTGTAACAAGACATATGAGTCATAACACTAATGCATTACTTAATAATAATAGACATAGTATATGATGCATAATTGAGTTGTACCCTTGTAGGCATTAATAAGTTGTTATAATGTATTTAAGTCATTACACTTTGTACAAATGGTAACCTTTGTGGTGTAACAAGATGTATAAGTCATAATACTAAGGAATTCATTCACAATAATAGACGTAGTATATGATGTATAATTGAATTGAACCCTTGTAGGCATTAATAAGTTGTTATAATGTATTTATGTCATTACACTTTGTACAAACAGTAATATTTGTGGTGCAACAAGACATATGAGTCATAACACTAAGGCGTTGTTTCACAATAATAGACGTAGTACATGATGTATAATTGGGTTGTGCCCTTGTAGATATCATTTAGTTGTTATAATGTATTTATGTCATTACACTTTGTACAAACAGTAACATATGTGGTGTAACAAGACATATGAGCCATAACACTAAGATATTGCTTAACAAGAATAGACGTAGTACATGATGTATAATTGGATTGTACCCTTGTAGGTATTAATAAGTTGTTACAATGGATTTATGTAACTAAGAGGAATGATTAGGGAATATTAAAATATTATTTTACCAAATCAATATAGTTAACTAACTAATTTAATGTGAAATTAAATTAAGTAGACGATCAAATTTGATTTTGATAGATTTGGTTGATAGTCGATTAAGGAACTCGTACCTTTGTTCAGACAAGTTATGTTTTATTCAGTTTTTTTTATTATTAGTCCCAAACATTTGTATTCTCTTTTTTCTGATAATTGTACTTTTCTGATTACTTATTTTAATTTAATTTATTTTTGTCTTATTATTATACTTTTCTCTATTTTTTATTATTTTACTTATATTATTAGTTATTATTTTACATTTTCTTATTACTTATTACTTCATCTACTTCATTGTTGTTTTATTATACACTAAACTGGAGAACGCTTTGGTCAGTTCAACAAGAATTAAAATAGAAACCAGACAACGAGAATTTAAAACAAAATTTGAAACAACAAAATTAAAACCAGATAATGAGTATAATAATACTTAAATTATCATAATAAAGTTAGAAAAAAACGAGCAATCATATTGAAAGCTCTTTTTTCTTACATTTTAATTATAAAAAAATCGTGTGGGGAGGGGTGATGTAGTTGTCTAGATTTTCCCCCAGCCTCTCTAAGAGAACTTTCAGCATCCTGGCGATCCGACGGATGTTCATCTCCTGCCTTCTCCTATCTTCTGAGAGCAGACGGATAAGCCAATCAAGGTCGGCTCTGATGAGCAAGGAATTTGGGTCATTTCTTCCACTTCCACGTCTGTTGGGACCTCTAACCATTTTTACAGAACTTTGTATTGATGTAAAGAGAATTTCTTAAGTTGTTGAATGGCTGTAGTTGGGTGCCTCCATTTAAAGGCACCAAATATTTTTAAACGATGCAACCTTTGGTGTTCCAATTAAAGGTCGCATCATTTTTCAGAAATGATTATGAGGCAATGCTTAATTTACCATAATTACGCCTTCCTGCAGCAAAGGGGCGCATATTGTGTTAAATGCATTCTAGCTCATTATCAACCACTTCTTGTCAATTAATCTATTATGTCACTGTATTGTTTGGTTAATATGTCAGTTACTTAAAATAATACTAAGTACTAAAAATTATTTGATTACAAAGAACCAAATTGACAGAAACACATTAAAACAAATACATACTGAAATTATTACAATCACTTCGAATGTTCCAACTAATATCAAAGTAGCAAACTAATGAAAACACATTTTAAAAAATACAGTACTAAATTAATACAATCACACCAAACAGTTCCAACATAAGCTAATACACCAAATTCGAATAAAATTATTGATTATCAAACTTGCAACAAAGTTGGGCAGGTTGTCCTCTTATGACTACTTCTATTGCAGTTTGAATATTTATTTTGCATCTTTCTTGAGATAAATGATTCACCAACTGAGAGAAAACGATTAATTCTCCTTCTACTACTTTTGGGATCGACCATCGACGGAAGAATTTTTCTCTCAGCTATCTCGGGAGGAACCATCCATTCTTGCTCTAGTTGGATTGGATAAATATTTTTTCTTCATATGCAAGGATGCAAGTCTAAATCTTATAAAATGGACAAGTGTAGTACTTTGCGGTAACATCATATTCAGCTCCATACCTCATTCTTAGCACTGCCATCGTATGCCTGCATGGTATCTTGTCCAAGTCAAACTGCCTGTATGAACATGTTCTAAAATTAAAATTGACACTGTGGCTTTTGTTGCCTTCTCCAAAGACAGAGTACTATAGATCATTGATTGTCCTGCATGCATGATAAGCAATAAGTGTGTTGTCTTCAAACATATTTTCTCTTAATTTTTTTCAACACCGGGCACAATAATGGTGTTTTGTTTCTTCATTGCATTACACCTCTCATTGAACTTATTAGAAAATATACGAGTAATAGCATTAAACAGGCCAAGCATGGGGTATTCTCTTTCGTCCTTCAACATTGCGTTGAGGGAATCAGAAATATTTGTGGTTATTATGTCGTACTTGTTTCCAAGGAAGTATGATGTAGTCCATTCACCTCATTCTAAAGACATACAACAGTTCCGAAGTTGGCTAAAAGCATCGTTGAGCACATCAAAACTGTATGTCGAAGCTGCAACATAATAATGGGTTAAGAAATGTTTCACATTGAACCTTGCACGCAAGTTCTCATCAAGGTGCCTGGTGCAATAGCCATGATGGGCTTCAATGTAATATTTTTAATCTTATTTGCATAGATCTGGTGTATTAGGGACTACGTTAGCCAACTATTTAAAGAAGAAGCTCCAGAAGTCATCGCACTCCTTTTCTACCACACGAAAATCCAATGAATAAATGTGGTCTATGTGTCATGCACGATAGCCGCCAACAAAACATCGTTGTGGATGCCCGATAAATGTGTCCCATTGATGGATATCACCTTTCTCATATATGTAAAATCTCTAATCTAAGCTCCGTATGCTTAAAAAAAATACAAGAACCTCCCTTGCCTATCAACCCTAAAAAGAGTCTTGCTACCAGGAATTATGCTTTCTAGCACAAAATGATACGCTTCTAAAACAACATATCTACGCTCTGGACTGCCCCTAACTAAAGCATTCGCAATTTTTCTTCCTTTCCAGCATTTCCAATAACTTATCTGGCTATTTAGCTGTTGATCTACACAATCTTTGATTTCTTTTGTGGTCAACCATTTACCTTTAATAAACCTGTTCTTGATATGTTGAGAAATGACATCTGATGAAGCATGTGGATGATGGCTTGAAAAATGTTGCACCCTACATGTGTACTCGTTAAAGTATTTGATGATCAAAAATATGTTGGAATTAACATACTTCATGGTGTGCACCATCCACTTGCAACACATTTCTACATACGTCACCGACCTACAAATATTTTATACTCTTCTTTGTTTTTAAAGTGAATGGCTTCTTCATTGAATTCCAACTTCAAAGCCACAATTAGGTCCTGCTTGGTATGGAAGGTTTTGTACTGGGAAAACATGTATGATCATCAATCTCATATAAGTTGTTGCCTTGAGTTGCAGCAGATTCGCCAACACAATTGCTCGCATTTACAACGGGGTCTCCAACCTCCAAATCTTTGTCACTACCATAATCACCCATGCTTTCACTGAACAGTGGTGGTCATGGTGGCCGTGCAGCAGCAGCAACAGTTGATTATACTTGAGAAATCTCGGCAACAAATATCTTTAAAAGGCATATAACATTGCTACCAACATCAAGCATATAGACACGCAAAACATTATCATTCTCTATAAGATAAGAAGCCACCTTACCCCTTGTAGGTGCAAAACTAAAAATATAACTAATTAACACCTCACTACGATGGCACGTTAACTAGCCCCGATCAATTAAGCAGTCAATTAACTGATTGTATAACAGTCCAAATTAAAGGCAATAGGTATTGTTGTCTTGGTCTTAGATTATCAATTCAAGCATTTTGGGATCTCAACCCATTCACCCAAAAAGTCAGCACATAGTACAACCCCCCTCCAATCTATTTAAAAAATATCTATAGTAAAGCAAATGTGGTCGATGGTCGACTAATTGATATAGTAAATCTGCAACAATATCGAACAAACTAAATAGAGCTTGTACTTCTTACCAGCTGAAGAAATCAATGAATGTATGTGCAACGACGAATCCCCATTCATATGTACCTCAAATTCCCATCCAAATTACATGAACAAAACTGGGTAGAGCTGAGAATAAAAATGTGGAGAAAAATAGGGACCTCCAAGAAAGAAAAAAATGAACAAACAAGACGAAGCATTTCGTGATGAATGCAATGAAATAAATTTCGCACCTTAAAGAACGATTGAAGGAGAGAGTGTTTTGGGCGGGAAAGCCTGTAAGGGAGTTATGGTGCTTTGTTGTTTTGGTGGGAAGAAGAACATATTTTTACTATTTTTGGAAAAATATTAATACTTTATATAATGGACCAATATGGATTTTTAAGAACCTGGGGGTTTGGGGTTTAATATTTCAAACTTTGTTAAGTGGATTTAGTGTAAACGTGATTAATGAATTAAAGGATTATATACCCAATATTTAAAATTTGGGGGTTATCCCCTACACTTCCTATTTCCAAAGGGTCTTTTACCCAAAGGACCCATGAAAATATTGGCTAGTCATGACATTGTACATGAATGTATTACGAATTTTATCATGTGTAATGTTCTTTCAATCATAAACCTTGAAGTGATATTTCACAAGCGTTAGGATAACGACGAAGACTCATTAAGTCTTTACCTCAAAATAAAAAGTATATGATCTAAAGTAAAATTTTGATCTATACATAGTGCATTTCGGACACATAGTTTTCAAACACATAGTGCATTTCGGACTTTACCCAAAGTATAAATGTAGATGAAAGTGATACTTTAAAGGATAATTTCTTTGTCTTCATTATACAATACTTCTTAAATTCCTTGTGAAGTAAGATCTTAAAACACTCCTGAACTTCTCTTTAAGATCTTACTTCACAAGGAATTTAAGAAGTATTGTATAATGAAGACAAAGAAATTATCTTTTAAAGTATCACTTTCATCTACATTTATACTTTGGGTGAAGTCCGAAATGCACTATGTGTTTGAAAATTATGGAAAATATACAAAGAATTGTTATAGTTTGAGGCGTATCAAAGACACCATCCTTAAGGTTATTTTATTGGTATCGATGTATTCCCCATAATTCAGCAAACTCTTCTAATATAAAACTACGAGCATGAACAACAAAGAATCACAACTTTTAAGCAGGAAACCCAGCAAAAATTTGATATGGAAAGTAAGGGTGTTGTCATAGTTAATGTGTCCATCTCATAGGAAAACTTTCATGAGCCGCACCTTCCCAATAACAGCAGCATACAATTGGCCCGTGCAGTGCTCGTAGTCCCACCTGATTATGAGCTAGCCTACTCCTTAACCCAGTTTCTAGGAAGCTCGCCTCAGTGGCCTAGCTTCAACTGTGCCGCCCGAAGGTCCTCCCTTGTGCGCATCTCACATGCGAAAACGTTAGCGTGCGCACATCCGGGGTTGGTTTAGGAGCTGCCCGTCCCTCGCCTAGCACTAAGCGTCGCTCCTGTGCACACAGTGCAATCCTCAAGCTTGGCCCTCGCCTTGTGCCCTGGAACTTGGCTATGCTTCACCCGAGTAGGACAACTATTAAGCCCTTGGCCTTTGTCATGTGCGTCTCCATAGATATCTCCCAATGTCTCCTAACATTGGCAAGTGCAGCCCTCGCATCATGCCTCCCTCCTGGGTAGTGCAATGTCGCCCCACGACTGCATTTCTAGATCAACGAGCCCTTGCTTGTATGGTTGAACCCTTGTCATGCTCACAAGTAAATACACAAGGCTCTTGATAGCTCCTCGAATACTCAATCGGTAAAAAAGTTTTTTTTTTATCTGAAGACAACGCATGGAGCTTAGTCTTTCCTCCCTGCAAGCCTATGCCGCCCGATGTGCGCCCAACGTTGGCCCTCTGGCCACACGCGCGTCCATAGAGTCGCCTGACTCGTATTGATACCTGGAACACTCCTTTGAGATGTCCAGGCAGGCCCTTGAGGTCCTTCTTCAAGGCAGCTCACTTGGTGCGACTTCCCAACAAAGTGCACGGGCAGGGCTGGTAGGCTGTCACCATGTCTGTCCCCCCACCCCCTCTTATATATTTCTTAGAAAGAGAAACCCATATCTCAGCACTTGACATCCTTTGTCTAGAGAATCATACAAGAGCTTAATTTTCCACTCCGACCTCCAAAAGAGGTGTCATTTATTCCTAGAGACTCCTCTTGACTTCCTTCACACCTCCATGAGTTTCATCTCATTCTCATACTCTTGGAAAGAGATATAGCCCTCGGAAGATCAACATAATTACCACAACGACACTACTTCTTGGCTAAGTCAAGCCCATAGGCAAACAAGCTCCGAACGACACCAAACTTGATATGCACACTCTACAGAATCTTAGGAACAAGTCCCTCACTCTATGTTCCAAGATTTCCACTATAGCTCCAAAACGTGCGGCACTTACACTCGTGCCTGCACACAGCTCGCACAGCTGACACTCAACCTACGCACAGCTGACACTCGTCCAGCACCTTGCTGGCCCTCATCTAGAACATGCCTAGCACTTTTCTAGCACATGGCCAAGACTTTCCCTCAAGCACGCGACTGACACTCGTCCCGCACACGACTGACCCTCGTCCAGCCGACTGACACTTGTTCAGTACCCGGCCGACACTCGGCCGAGCGGCTGACATTCGTCTAGTCCACCTGTGGTGCAGAGACATTGCGCACGCAAAGACATCAAAAGGGCGGCGCATGACAGAAATGATGTATTTATATGTGTAATAAAATTAAGCATAGTATAGTGGTTAAAATAATTGTCATTAATAGAATAACGGCTAGTAATAACCATAACACTGAAATAATGAAAATTTATATGGTATTTATGTTTCATTGAATTATAGAGGATGAATATGGACATTTTCTCAATACAAAATGTTAAAGAAAATTAATCTTCCCTTTTGAGATACCCACAACTTTTTTCAGCACTATGCCTTCATGATTTCAATATAGTAGATCGGTTAGTTGTAGCTTATGTAGATTTACTACTCTAAAAAAATAGAATAGCCAACTATCCCATTATACTTGCCCAGTTTTGTAGTTTGAACACTTATACTTAGGTAAGTTTCACATGAACACTTCTACTCGTCCAAACCATAACTTTTAAATCCTTGTTTCTTAGTGTGTTGCACAAATGCCACCCATGTAACTCCCACGTCAGAAGATTTGCCTAAAGCCCTTGTTACATAATTTTTGTTGGATTAAAAAGAAGAAAAGGTTGAAATGCACGATAAAAAGCTCACACCCCTTCAATTAACAGAAAAAACCCTTTATTTTTATCTTTTCAAACCCAATTAGCCCAAGAAACATGGCTTAGTTCTTCATCAACTCAACAATTATGGATCTTTATCAACTCATGTGAAGTGAGAATTCAACATTTTTTGTATTTTAGTTTAAATCAATGGTTTGTTGTGTTTTATTTTAGAAATTAGGATTTTTTTTTTTAAATAGACACAATTGATGTTGGTTTTTAATTTTTTTTTTTTTTGAAGAATCTTTGTTTGTCCACCAGCGTTTGTCTGTCTACTTATGGGTATGCAAGAATCTTCGAATATTTTAAGTAAAAAATTAAGATTTTTTTTGTAGGTTCCTATCTAATTGTTTATAACCGGACAAAGGCAGACCCAAGATTTGATCCTGGTGGGGGCACCACTGTACTTAATATAGATTCGATGGTCGGTGTAGTGACGGTTCGGCGTGAGCCAATAGCACGGGGTTTGGAGAGAAAAAGCAAAAAGGATTTGAAATATGGAATTAGGAATGTTCACTTTTGTTATGAGTAACTTTTTATTATTAACTGGGATATAGAAAAGCTTAAAAAAATAAGTAAACCAGAATAAAGGGGTGGGGTCATAGGAATTGTGGCACTGGCGGCTAAGTCTGATAGAGTTCAAGGAAAAAGCTCAAAAAAATTGTTGGAGAAAGGGTTCGAACACGAGTTCCCTCGCTAAGCGAATGACTTAAGGAGATTGGTTGACAAATCCACCCAAACAGAGTCTATGCTTATGGGTGCCGGTTTATATGTTAATACGTTTTCTATGGTATATACACATACGTATATAGAATTTTTTCCAACGCCAGGGGTGCCGGGGGCACCCAAATCCGCCACGTAGGTCCGCCTCTGTACCTGCATAAAAATTAGAGTTCTTTTGTTGGTCCTTCTTTAATTCTCCAATTCTTTTTACCCGTGTAAAAATTGAGATTTTTTGGGAATATGCCTCTTAGCTTTTGTTTATGTTTTGTTGCTAAAGGTGTGACCTTTTTCCAACTTTATCAGCTGTTTAGTTCTCTTTCTTGGATAGAAAAATGGATGCTCTATATTTGTAACAAAAATCCAGATCTTGTTGAAGAGAGACAAAGAAAAAGTTGAGCAATAAAAGTGAAGAAAACTAAAGAAGAAGAAAGCTAAAGAAAAATGGTCAAACTAATGTTTGGGGTTGAAAGCTCATAAAAAGAGCAAAATATAGCTGTTGTTGTACTGTTTTTTATGAGTCGCGCCCTTAAAGTCATGTTTTACACGCACTTTTGCCATATAAACAAACAACTTGACACATCAGCAAACAAAGATTTAAATATTATGGTTTGTGTGAGTAGAGGTGTTCAACTGAAACTTACCTACCTATAAGTGTCCAAACTACAAAATAGGATAAATATAAGAGGCTAGTTGGCCATTCTGGCTTCTTAGTGGATATATATATAAGTAATATGTTACTTAGTATAATATGCTAATTGTAAATAACTTTTTGACATTGTCGCATTTTACACATATTTGGAGTTTTCATTTGATCCGTATAGGTGCTTTGGCTTCTTAGAATTTGTACTTTTATTGTTTATTTCAATAAAAGTTATTAACCACCTTTAGGTAGTTTTTTTTTTAAAAAAAGAAAAAGAACGTTTAGCCAGAGGTGGACTTATGTGAAAAAATTAGGTGTACGGACACCCGTTGACATCGGAATTATTTTTATATATGAGTATAAATACCTTAGAAGTAGATATGCATTACTTGATACCCTCAATCGTAAAGACTCCATAGATGCATTGATCAATAAGTCTATTAATGTCTCCGCCATACTAAATTTTGAGTCCGCCTCTGCATTTAGCAGCTAATGTGTCAATTTTTATATAAGCAATATACTCAAGGCAAAGGTCATTAGCTAATACTTTAGGAGAGGTGGGGAATGAGGTCAATGAGAAACTAAATTCCTATATAAAGCCCCCACTTTCAGAAAATAAAATAAGCAAAGGCTACAACTGCCTAGCACTGCTAAATAATTAATTAATATCTTCTTCTCCTTGAGTGCAACTTAATCACCAATAAGATTAAAAAGATTAACAGAAAATTCCACTTCCCTTATTCTTTTCTTTAAAATATCCAACAGGTGAATATGCTTACCCACTGTGTCAAATCTTATTATAATGCAAATCACAATGGCACCTAGGGTTTAATTCTTGGTCTCAATCATCAGTGTTTAATGCAAATGTATGATCCTAAATGATTGGGTACCTGCAGAAATTTGGACTTTTCTGGAAATTGGCAATGTGGAAAGGGATATTGCCACTCCTTATTTGTCGGTCAAGAGGCAGATATATTGTACAAATCATGACTTAGTTGCGAAATTTGTTGTATCTCAAAGTCTCATTGATATAGTGACTATGATAAAGTTGGTTTAAAACAATAGCTAGCTCATTTCCAATAATTTGATGTTGCCTCTTGACGTTAATTCTTGTTCAGAATGACATCATGGTATTAAGAGGGCTTAGTTATATGGTTCATGATGATTCCCATTAACTAATTTCTCCGCAATCTACTCACTGGATACAATTTGTGATGGTAAAAACTTAGTTTATTTACATTCAGCCAATGAATTCATGCCATATATATAAAATATGAGTTTCACCATCTAATTATAGTTAATATTATATATTTTTAAGCTATTAAATTACTTAACTATGGTAAATTAACATAATTTGATGTAAATATCTGGTGTGAACAAGTATTTTCTATTTGTGATTCTTATGAAAGAAAATATATGATCTAATTTATTTGAACTTGAATGCCATTCAAAACCATTCAAGGCAAATGCTAACTATAAGAGATTTAACCGGTTGAAATATATTGATGGTGTAATTAATTTATATAAATTGACACACTATATTTTAGTTAAAACCACAACAGAAAGGTTTTTAATTGAGTAATGACATTGTTTTATTAGAATCATGTCTCGGACATGATTATTTTTCCTCATCCGGTATCTGCTATCCGCTTTGAAGTGCGACTAATTCGGATTCATGTAAGTCCAAGTTTAAGGGTAAAGTTGCACTCTTTATCATAGGTGATTTCATTCTCATGATTCGAATCTGAGGCTTCTGAGTAAGGATCTTTGATGGTATGTCCTAGATTGTATATCTATGTTATTGAGAAAACGCTAGCTTGTATTTATTCACGTACATTTGTTACCCAAAAACTATAATAATATATTCAATTATATACTTAAATCGATCCAGTCTAAGTCAGAACTTTATGATAAGAAACTAGTAAGAAAACGACCGAGTAGGAAAATTAATCCAACACTTGAGATGACAAGGATAAAAGGTTAATGTTAACATAATCTTCTATCGTCTCGTGATTCGTTGATAGCCTATTGTATTAACAGAAAAAAGAGAACTTTAGATTTGGGAAGAGATATCAACGAATTGGCAATTCAGAGATTGCAAATCAATAACTCAATGCTGTGGCTAGTACAGTTTTTGGATTTTATTCTCAAGAAAAGGAATTGCCTTTTGACTCTTTTATCATTAAAAGAAGATGAGAGTGAAAGAACAAATTAGAGGAATAAGACCTTAATCATATTTTATATATTACTTACGACTTTAAAGTTATACTTATATATTAACATTTTAAAAAGTATCTATAAAAATAAGTCACCTAAAAGGTAGTTGTAGCCCACAGTTAACTTTATGCAACTAATAAGAACTTATTGGTAATCTTAGATCTGTAAATAAATGGTAGCTAACATGTCATAACTGGTTAAAGTAGCTAGTGTGATAGTATGAAAATATATTGTTTCACGCAAATATAAAGCTTAATTATTTGCTAATTCGGTTTTTTTTTTGTTGTTTGCTAATTCATCAATCTAGATGACTCATAAAAGGAAAATAAAGAAGGAAATAGATTAGAAGTCTAAGCTTCTGGAAAATATTGCCTAAAAATCCCTTTCGATCTGGCAAGAATGACAAATGTCAACATACTTCAGTAAGTAAATGGTCTCTTATAACCTAATAGCAGAAATTCTGTGGCTCTAGCCCTGAATGCAAGTGGGGTATCCTACACAGAGCTACCATAAAATAAGTTGTAGGCTTTACAAAGGGAATTTCCAGAAGATCTAGCTAGGCTAAATAAGTCGTGTGATGGAAAATTCTACAACACATCTTATATAAATGGATGTAGATTGCATATGCTTAAACACAAATTTTATTTGCTGATTTAATTCTAAGTGGTAATTAAGGGTGTCCAGCGGCCTGGTCCGGTCCGGGAACGATTTTTCTTACCATTCCGATCCGGTCTGGTCGCTTGGATTGGGTAAAACCGGACCACACCGGCCATTTCGTTCCAATCCTGTAGAAAAATGAAGAGCCGGGTCGAGACCGGCGCCGGCAACCGTTAAGGTCGGTTAATATGTTATTTTAATTTTTTTAAGACATAAAAATTAAAATAGAAGAGCTATAAAAAATTATATTAAGAGAATGTAAACGGTAAAGTAAACACTAAAAAACCTTTGAATTTGGAAAAGAAAGACAAACACTTTATTGAAAATTAGAGTAATACATAATAGAAAAGAAAAACTAGAAAATTAAAAATTACATAGTTATTTCCTTAACCATCTCTTCAACAGCGCAGATAAACGCCCCCGCCCGAGCACTCCATTCAGCGTTATGTTGTTTTTCTAAGTGGACTCTAAACTTCATCGTCATCCACCAGGACCACCACCAGTGTAAAGTTGTCATTGTCTCCCACAAAGACTACATTTAGCAATATGAGTTTCATTATTTTTGGCAATAAATTCTCACACTTCAGATTGATGTCGTTGTTCCTCACGTTGATTTTCACTAGGACCAGCAGGTTGATTTGCAGCCATTAGGATTTTTTTGGTAGAAATTTAGAAAATAGCCTTTGATAATAATTTTAAGAGAAATAGATAGAAAATGATGAATTGTGATATAATTGATTAAATAATAGGGTATATACAGATAAAAATAGGTTGGAGAGGTATGCGGGGGCGTTAGGAGGGGGCTGAGGAGGCAAATATATTCGTTTTTTGCCGTTGGCCAACGACTACATTTGAAATGGGCTGATTCAAAAACCGGCCAGGGCCGATTCTTTTTTTGTTTAGTCTTTCATTTCAAGTGATGGACAATTTTAAATTATAAAAAATTGAAAACATAACAATAAATTATTATTAACGTTAATATATATTTGGAATGTTTAATTTATTTCAAAGTTCAAACTTTGAGTTAAAACTTTTAATATTTTTTCAAAGTTAATTTGATAATTTCAATCTTTTAATTAATTTGATAATTTCAAACTTTAAATTAATTTTATAGTTTAAACTTTCAAACTTTGAATTAATTTAGAACCTAGTAAATTAGTTGTAGTATTTTTGCGCAAAGAATAAATTAGAAAAAAAATAAAAAAAACAAGAGTTGTGATGGAATTCCAAGAGTTGGAGCAATTTTATTGATACTTGTTTAAAACATAAGCAGTGCCAAGTATATACTACATAGCCAAACTTTCAAACTTGTAATTTAAAAATCATAATTTAGAAAATTACATTCTTTTAAACATACTGGCTAATTTTTTTAGGATAGCCGTAGGCTTTTCTTTAGGAACTGGTGGTTGTTCTGCTTCTTCTTCTTCTTCTTCTTCTTCTTCTTCTTCTTCTTCTTCTTCTTCTTCGTCATTGCCGATCTGACTCCCTTCGCTTGTTCCGTCGTTTAAAATTTGATCTATATATTTCTTATTTTTTTCTTATTAATTTCGGGTAGTGCAAAGTTTCTTCGCTCGGCTCTGATCCAATCCTGAATAAAACTGTTGTCTCCATTGACTCTTTCTTCAACGAATATTTGTGATCTCCAATTTGTAATCTTCCTTGGCTAAAGGAATTTTCCGAGTCAACTGATGAAGCTTGAATTCTTAATATATTCCGGGCCATTTTTGCAAGAATTGGAAATTGCGATTTTTGAAGCTTCCAGTAATCTAGCAAGTCATGACTTCCAAAAGTTTTAAGTTTCTTTGGATATTGAATTAAATAAACTTGGAACTCACTGTATTCCTCCCTGTACTCGTCCTGTTCTTCTAGCAACCTTTCATCAAGTCTGCCAAAAGTGCTCATCCTCACATGCCTTTTGCTCATTTGAGAAGAACTTTCACCAGTGGATTGTATTGGTGCAGTTGGTGTAGCACTGTCTGCCAAAGCTCTATACTTTGCAAAAATAGTCATGGTATCTGCAAAAACTTTAGCACACGCATTTTCTACACTTGAAAATCCATTAATCTCAAATTTAGTAGGAGTGATTTCTAAATTTACATATATTTCTCTAACAAGTTGTTCAGTTAACTTAAGTTTAAAAGCAGGATACAATACAGAAACAATGTAAAAAAGAGGAGGAATAGGGAAAAATATTTTCTAAATTTTTTTATCATAGCATCTACAACCACTTTATATACTTCATATTTCCTATATTCTTTCAATAACATTGATATTCCAGCGATATAATATAACATAGTAGGAACAGTTGGATAATATTGTCCAGTAAATTTTATAGTAGCATGATAAATTTTTTTGTAAAAACTGAAGGAGATGAGCAATCATGTTCCAATCTTCATCTTCAAGGTGATAGGCTCCCATAAAATACTTATTATACATTTATAAAATAGACGCTCTATATCCATAAGAAACATTCAATGCTTCATATAAAGTGTTCCATCTAGTACAAACTTCCTTTGGGACTCTCCTAATTTCCATTCCTAATTCTATACATTTTCTTTCCCATTCTTTTTTTCTATCTTGGCTTTTTGTTCTAAAAATATAAGTAATAGCTACTTTCACCTTTTTGATAATGTGGTTAAACAAGTCAAGACCATCTTTTACTACTAAATTGTAAATATGACATGCACATCTAACATGAAAACGTCCTCAAAAGGGGGGTTCAAAATAGGTCTTAAGTTCCTAAGTGCTTCTGTGTTGTTTGTAGCATTATCTACCGTAATACTAAAAATTTTGTTAATTAAACAGTACAACGACAAATTGATGAAACTTTAAATATAATTTCCCATGTGTGATTCATCAACACCTTTATAGGCAATAACATGTTTTTCAAAAACCCAATCGGGATCTATCCAATGAACAGTAATTGTAATATAATCAGAATTATTAGTAGCACGACTCATATCCGTAGTAAGACATACTCTAGTGTCAAATTTATCAAATAAATATCGCAAATAATCTTTATATTCGTTCTTAAATTTAATAATATCATTTCTAACTTTGGAAAATCTAGATAAGAGGGATAATATGTAGCCTGAATATAACGAACAAAACCAGTACATAAAGGTAAAGTAAAGGGTAAAGCCTCTACCATAACCAGTTTAGCAATATTTTCCCTATGCTTTTGCTTATCATAACGAAGAAGCCCTCATATTAGTGGGTTAAGTTGTATCTGGGTACCCGAAGATTGATCATGCGCTACTCCCGCATGTTCAGTCCCTAAATACATACCTCCCGCCCTCATTTCCCATTCTTTAGGATGTACATTTTTCAAGTGCGCTCTAATTTTACCAGTCTCACCTTTGTTACCCCAAGTTTTAAAAGACCAATCCTTTTTACAAAGCCCACATACGGCCCTCTGTTCTGCTACTCTCTTTTTCACAAATTCCCACACCTCAGATCTATCCTTACATTTAGCCGGTTCTCTAGTAGGAGCTACAGGAGGCAAATCAGACTGAACTTCAGGTGGACTAGCTTGGAATTCACTAAGTAGTGTTTATTCTAAATTAACTATGTGTTATGAAAGTCTTATTGTGCTTCTAACATTTCATGATCAAGTATATTATTAGCGCTAACATCATGATAATAGTGAGAATCATCCATTTGGGTGAACTGACTACCAGCAATTTCTTTACCCGTATTTTTCCGACGACCACGTGTCCGCCCTCACCACTAGTTCCAATTAAAACTCTTTGAGACATATTTATAGTAAATTAAAATAAATATATGACAAAAAATTATAAAATAGTAGGAAGTAGGAACGACCAACCAAATATAACCGTAGATATTTGATCCTTCATTCCAATGAATTAGTTGAATACTTGATAATCGAAACCTTCAACAAATAGACAAATTGATATTTCAATCAAGTAGCGCCTCTAATTTACCCAATACTTGATAATTCAAAACTTCACCAAATAGCATAATATAACTTTGATAGCAACTCCAATTAAAACTTGATAAAGTAGCCAAATTATAAAATTTTAACAAATAGCCAAAGTAGCAAATTAGCAATATTGTAGATAATTTGAGAGAATTGGATGATTTGTGTGAAAATATGATAAAATAATAGGGTATTTATAGGAAAAATTATTGGGGGTTGTTATGGGGTGGTAGAGGGGCTAAAATGGCCGTTTTTTGCCGTTAGACAACGGCTAGGGCGTCAAAAGAGCCGTTGTCAAGGGCTAGTTAACAGATAAAATCTGGAATTTTTTTTTTCGGCCCAAATTTTACCGGTCCATCCGGTTTAAAATAAAGAGGCCGTATCGGGGCCGGTCCTGGGGGGTTAAGCCATTTGGTCCGGCTTGCACCGGTCCGAGCCGATTTCCGTCCCGAATCCGGTCCGTCTGGTGCAAACCAGGCCGCTGGACACCCTTAGTGGTAATTTAGAAGCAGTATCCTCTATTATCTACTAAGCTTAAAATAATTTGACTTGCACAAACTTCTGCTGCTACATAAACGTCTAGGAACATACACAAAATAAATAAATAAATAAAATTAAAAAAAAGTTAATTTTTTAGTCATGTAACACATATGTAAGTTGTAACACTGTATATTTAATTTGCAGAGTAGTTGCATTACTTTGAGACAAGCCTTCTTTAACTTGAAGAATTCAAATATAATTGATTTTCTTTTGGCGTCCAGAAGTAGCTATCTGGAAAAATAATACCTTATTCACACAGTCTAAGAAAGGCCGAGTGAAAGCTGACAGTCAGATGGCCATCTCAATATGTCATGCACTCTACTTACAACATTTTCTTAAAGAAGGAAGAGACCAACAGAGAGTAGTATGATTGTATTAGAGATATTTCTTTTGAGAGCGGTTTATGGTGAAGTCATCCACTAAGAAGTAGCAAAATGTTTTTAAAGTACCATATGTCAGTTAAACGTTTAGGCAACTCACACGATGGGATGCTAAAAAATTAAGAGATATGGGCGGAGGGAAATGGAAAGGTTTTTTAGGAACTAAGCCCTCTCCCTCCTATATTATAAAGGAAGTGCATATCATTATCTTTATGCAACATGTATTGGCCTAAATCGTATTAGGACAATCAATCAAATTTGTAAGGGATTTACAAACAATATGTTATACTCCCTCCGTCCCAAAATGAGTGTCTACTTTTCTTTTTTTGTTTGTCCCAAAATGAGTGCCTCTTTCCTTTTATGGTAACTCTTTAAATCTAAAATTTGTTTTGTACCACAAGATTTAAAGACACTGGCTCACATTACACACAACTTTCATTTTAAACCACAGGATTGAAAAGTCTTCCTTATTTTCTTAAACTTTGTGCCCAGTCGAACTCAGACACTCATTTTGAAACGGAAGGAGTATCAAAGTTGCTAAAAGAACAGTAAGAGCCTGTTTGGGTGGGCTTATAAGCAGCTTATTTTAAGTGGCTTATAAGTCGAAAAGTGACTTTAAACCCACTTTTTGAGAAGTTAGGAAATCCTAACTTCTCAAAAAGTGGCTTTTAAGTTACTTATGGCTTATAAGTCCAAAAAATTTTTAAGTTACTAAACATATATTAATGGACTTACAAACTTATAAGCCACTTTTAAGCTCACCCAAACGGGCTCTAAATCAATAAAGACAATTGAACAGTAAGAACGAAAAAGTGATTCCAATTATAACTATTATGAGATTACAATTTAACAGAGTTTTCATAAGTATTTATGAATAGTTTCACAAGCTGAAAGACATGGTATTTATAGCCTATTGTATTGAGGGCAATCAGGATCATTATCCTACGTCCAGATTGTGGGTTACCCACGTTTTCACTCATTGAACGTTGAGTTAATGGGTGGAGATCGTGGGGTAACTCACCCTCTAGAGTGGAGCTATCTCCCGAGGCTTGAATCATTTGCCTTGAGGAGATAGATGTCCTGCTCCCCGAGGTAGCTTCTCTTGTAGCTCGCAGACGACTTTTACCTCAGGGCGAACTGCTCCCCGAAGTAGCTTCTCCCTTGTAGCTCGCAGACGACTTTTATTCGGATCTTTGCCCTGAGGGCCATATCACTTGCCTCGAGGTTATCTTTGCAAATCTCCGCAAGATACGCCTCGAGCGATGCGCTCGAGGTTCCACATACGCAGTCTATATCTCCCCTAATATAGATAGTTGCCCCACTCCTTGGATAAGTGACTGAGTTCCCGCGGAGTGGAATAAGATCATGCGGGAGAAGGACGCGGCGAGATGCACGCTTAGTATTTCAAAAAGTCGTCCATCACTTTACCTTCATGCCCGCTACATGTGGTGACCGTTGAACAGTCACGCCGTCTTACTTTCCCTTCCCAAGGAAACACAATGATGACTTTCACTCTATAAATGCATCAACTTGATCATTCTCTTCCTTACTTCAAAACTTTGAGCAACAGTAAAGTTTCTAAAGCAAAAAACTTATCATTTGCTTTCTTCGAAATCTTTGTTCACAATCAAGAAATCATAACCAATCTCTAGTCGACAATGTCTGCAACGAATTCAGTACAAAACTCCTCAGGTCCTTCAAATGAAAGGATTCCTGAAGCCGCCACTATGATCGTCGACAGCAAGTTGGTTAACGTCGTTGAACCCTTAAACGTCGATACTCCGCAAGATGTCAAAAATAAAGCGACATAGGAGGCGGGTGACCTGAACACTAGGCGATGCAAAGCCACTGCTAGTCACGATAAATCTGATAAAATAGATGATGAAGAAGACAACACCGACGTTACTGATAAAGTGAGTGGCAAAGAATGTGATGTTGGTGTGGTTAGAGGAACCGAGTCAGAGTCCTCAAAACCCAAGAAAATATCCGCTGAGAAGGAGCTTGAGCCCTATTAGATCATACCCTTGAGCTGCAGACATAGAAAAAGACTTCAAATTACAAGATCCGTCGGATGCTCGGGAGGAGAAGAAAAAAAATGTACCAGTGCAAATGACGCCAACCCAAATTACTCAGGCCCACGTGGATTTGGTTCGGATAGATTGCAACTGGGGCTCCGAGGTCCAAATTCATGTGCCCGACCCTACCAGTAGCACTTCAGACCATGTAAAGGGTCTCTCCTGTATGTACACTTATCCTTTTTCACTTGGATTTTCTCTTCCTGTTCAAGGGATAATCAATACGTTCTGCCGAACGTACAACCTCTACTTGGCCTATCTTGGCCCTGGGTATTGGAGGGGTATTCAATATTTGGAGTGGATGTCGAAAGGCTAAGGTGTCTTTCACTTTTCAGCATTTGATCTCTCTTTTTTGCCCTTCCTTCCATAGATGTGGGGTTGTTGTGTTGAATCCTGGAGGCAAGTATTCCTTACTCACAAAGACTGAAGATATAGGAGACTGAGGCTGGTTCGGTCGTTACATTCTTTTACCAACCAATCAGCTGTCCACCGAACCTGGGTTCCCCAAGAGGTGGAACAATGAGCGTAAATGATCTTCTTAATAATTTATCTATTTTTCAACTCAAACCTCGAGCATAATTTTCATCTTATACTTCGACCTTCGCAACAAATAAATTTCCAGCAAATAAAGTTCCAATTGATCCCCCAGGGGATCTAGCTGAATGGGTTCAAGCTATGATTAAGGCTTAGCCTTGACTTGAAAGGACTTGGATGAGCATTTCTGCAAAGTGAGACAATAAATTGGTGTGTAAGAGACACTGTTAGTGATTTTTCACAATTTAATTTCTAAGGGGATCGCCCGAAGTCTCCTTTTTGTTGATTTCTTTTTCTTTCTGGCAGGTTTTCCCAACAAGGCGGCTAGTACCAAGCCAAAGAAGAAGAAAAAAAAAAAGGAAAAAGGAAAGAAAAAGTAGGAGGATGCCCCTGATGCTGACACCAGCTTAGCTGCAATAGAAAGCTTGGCTGGTACTTTAAAAATAAACTAAGGCTTCCAAATCTTCGAAGGGCTCCTCCTGTCAGGGGACCTCTAAAGGTGATGATGACATTTTTATAGGTCATTTCACTTGAATTTAAAAATATGCTTCTTTTGCTCCTAAACTTCCAACTTACACTCCCGCAGATTCAAAAAGGAAAAGAATGACCTTGGAAAAGTCGTCTCGAAGTGTGCGCCCTCATGGTGGGGCATCAACTGGTTCAGGTCCCAAACCCATTGTCGAATCAAGGCGAGGCCTGAGAGATGAGGTGACTGATGAAGGCCCTGAGGCCCCAAAGGAATTTGAGCTAGTAGACCTCGAGGGGTCTGACTACGCTACCACCAAGACCAAAGGCAAAGCCATAGTCGGCGAGGCTGAACTTCCTCCCATCTCTGAAGAGAGGGCTGCATCAAGCGTGGCTCGAGCCAACTCTGAGCCCCCCAACGCTTCGGCTTCTAAGAGGGCCACAAGGAGAATCAAAATTCCTGCCGACGCGAATCTCTTTGAAGGCTCGCTTGACATACTCTCGAACCTCAACTAGCTGTTCGGAGAAAAAAAGGAAAACCTTATCAAGGAGATGTCCCCGATGGGGATAATAGCTCATTCTGTGGCCAGTGCGCTTCAAGTAAGCTCCAATAAGTGCAATTTCCTTCTTCGTTTAGCATTCTTATTCTAACTTTTGATAAACCTTGTGCATAGCCTTCTCTTCTCGCTCAAGATAATGAAAATAGAACGTGACCGAGCCATGGAAATTCCAGGCATTGGGACCGCCAGATAGCAAAATACAAAGTCGAGGTTTCTTCCCTGTAGGCTAAATTGGACAAGTCCAGCTCCGATCTTCGTGAGGCTGCCATCTCTTCCGAGGCGCATATGCAAACTCTAAGGAAGAGCCATCAGGCTGAGAGCTCGAGGTTGACCACCGAAGTCGAGGGACTTCACGGTGAGCTGGATCGGGCCAATGCCAAATTTGCTGAGGCTACTCAGAGCTATCAGGATAAGATGGCCGAAAGCATACTCAAGATAAAAGAGTTTGAGGGCCAAACAGAGCAAATTCCAGCGCTCAAGGCTGAAGCCACTTTCCTTCAAGGCGACATTGCAACTTTAGAGAGTAAAGCTAAGGCCAAGGCCACGAAGGCTAAGCTAAATAAGAGCTGGGCCATGATCCAAACTCGGCTTAAAACTCTCGAGCAATGCAAGGCTGGAACGATGGACTTGGATGGGGAAATTTCCAAAGCTCAAAGTAATGCAGCCCAGGCTCAAACCATCATCGACGAGCTTCCTTCTAATAAAGGCTCGGCTGATAACGAAATTGTAGAATATGATGATGAACAATGAAACGAAGATGGGACCTCCAAGGATGAAGATGGTTCATCTCAAGGTAGCGATCTTGATGCTTATCTATTTTTCCTTGCTTCTTGTTTTTGTTTTTGTTATGGCCCTTGGGCCTGAATGTACAAACAACTTCTAAAGCCTTCGGGCTTGTTCCAATGAAATTTATTTTTTGCTTCAAAATGTTAGCCTTTACTTTATTTAAAAGCGCGACATGTGAAATAGAATACTTTTGCTTGCAAGACTTAAACAAAATTTGTAAAAAATTGATGCTGGCTTAGAACGATGTCTCATTCTCCAGCTGTGGCATAAAAAGATAATCTCGGTTGAATAATATAACTTGGGGAGTTAGATATTGAAACAAAGAGATGTTGAGTGAAACTCATTTCATTGATAATAATAAGCCATAACAGGCGTTACATAAGCCTAGTCGAGGCTAGACTTAGGTAAACTTCTTAAAGAAACAGCCGCTACTGGGCAATAAATATAATGAAACTAAGCTAATCTTCAGGAGACAGCCCCCGGTGTTAAGATATCTAGTCTTCGGGTCTATTTGTAGTCGATGGTATGAGAGGCTTCGAGTCGATCTTGACTGCACACCGTTCCTTCCATCCCCCAGTGTTCGGGTGCGAATTAATGAGGACCCGAGCACTATATTTTGTTCCCTCCGCTTCCTGAAAAGGTCAAGCAAAGAAAATGGGGGATCGGTTGAATTATTCGGCCTAAGCATTAGAGCGATTGCAGCTCGGGTCGTAGGTAAAAATTCATAGACATGGGGTAACGTAACTCGGTGTCAAAAGTATTACCGCTTCAAATTGGAAACATTCCAATTTCAATTTGAGGGTTCTATCTTGCCTTTTCATATCCTCCAACTGATAGGACCCATTGCCAACAATTACTTTAATACGGTAAGGTCCTTCCCAATTTGCAGCGAACTTTCTAGCATTTTTCTCTTTGGTGGATTGGTTCGAGGCTTTCAACACATAATCTCCAACTTTGAAGACTATAAGTTTAGCCTTCCTATTAAGGTAAGCCTCGATTTGCCTCTTTTGGGGTGTCAAAGCCATCTTTCTTCGGCCTTCAAGCAAATCTAAGAGTCAATGCCATAGGTAAGAGAAAATGGGTTTCACCCGTGCTGTTCTCTTCAGTAGTTTGCATTGCCCACATCACCCAGGCAATTCATCGGTCCACGGGCCTTTTGCTTCATCAAGCCTTTTTTTATGTTTTCGATAATCACCCTATTCGAAGATTCAGCTTGACAATTCGCACTTGGATGATATGGGGTTGACACAATCCTTTTTATGCCCCATTTATTGAGAAAAGTTGTGACATTCGAACCGATAAATTGAGGGTCATTGTCACATGTTATCTCTCTCGGGACACCGAACCGACAAATAATATTTTTCCAGATGAAACTAATACCTCGTTCTATCTAACTCGAGCAAAAGACCCTACTTCTACCCATTTGGTGAAATAATCTGCCAGCACTAGGGGGAACCGAACACTGTCTTTAGCTTTTGGAAGTGGTCCAATTATATCCATCCCCCTTTTCATAAAGGGCCATGGTGACACGACCAAATGTAGAGGCTCGGCCAGTAAGTGAATCATTTGAGCGTGTCGCTGGCACTTGTCTCATCTTTTCACAAAGGCCTTAGCGTCTGCGCTGATGTTCAGCCAATAATAACTTGCCCGAAGTAATTTTCATTGCCACATTCTCCCTCGTGCACTTATTTCATTACATACTCAACTTCCCTCGGACCTAAATATTTTGCCATCGGGTCGTAATATAACTTCTTATACAGTTTCCTCTGAATCATTGAGTAGGGGACTGCTTGCGTTCTGAGCTTTTAGCTTCCTTCTTATCTGTTGGCAGAGTCCTGAGTCCAAGTAAGAGATAAACTTGGTTCGCGAATCCCAAGTATTGCTCACTAAATTAACTTCCACCTTAATCCTTTCCATAGAAGATGAGGAGCCGAATGAATGAATCAGTCCCCGAGTGTTCTTCTTCAACGGTCGAGCCTAGATTGGCTAAGGCGTCAGCCTTGGTGTTTTCTTCTCGGGGAATCTTTCGAATTCTCTATTCCTGAAATTTAGCCAAAATTTGTTGAGCCGGGGCTAAGAATTGCTGAATCTTAGGCTCTCGAGCCGAATAGTCCCCAAGTACTTGATTCACCACCAGTTGTGAATCACTTCTCAACTCAATCCTTTCTACTCATATTTCTTTGGTCAGTTCCATTCTTGTTATAGCGGCCTTGTACTCTGCCTCATTGTTGCTCACTTTCTTGAACCTGATTGAGTGCCTCATTCTTTCCCTCGTGGGAGCTACCAAAACTATTCCTAGCCCTGAGCCCTTCAATTAGTAGCTCCATCCGTGTTAAGTGTCAAAACTCCATAAGTTGGCCCCTTAGACATTAAGTTCTCCTTTTCAGCCTCGGGGAGAATCTTAGCACTAAAATCAGCCATGAAGTCCGCCAACACTTGAGACTTTATGGTTGTTCGGGGCTGATAAGTAATGTCGTATTCGCTCAACTCGATTGCCCATTTAGATAACCTTCCCGACAACTAGGGAAAGTGCCAATTTTTCTAGATGGGGTACCTGGTGTGAGCATCAAGGAGTGTTTTGCTCAATATTAGATGGGCTGATGTTTTCGAGCCTACTCACGAACCAAGACTGCGCTGACACACACCCCAGGCACAACCAAATAGACCAATAATATTTCTCCATCTTTTGGCTTTGCAAGCAATAGTGCGTTAGCCAAATAATGTTTCAATTCTTTCAATGCTTTCCTGCACTCCGGTGTCCATTCAAAGGTAGTGTTCTTCTTCAAACCTGAGAAGAATTTGTGGCATCGGTTTGAGGACCTCGAGATGAATCTACTCAAGGCAGTGATTCGACTAGTTAAGAGTTGAAATTCCTTAATCCTCAAGAGTACGTCGGGGGTTTCTTTGATGGCTCTAATCTTTTCAGGGTTCGCCTCGATGCCTCGTTCGGAGACGATGAACCCTAAAAACTTTTCCCAGCAAACCCCAAATGCACACTTCTTGGGGTTCAGCTTCATATTGTATTACCTTAAAATGGAAATGGCTTCCCTCAAATGATTCAGATGTCCTCTATGCGAATCGACTTGACTAGCATGTTGTCTATGTAAACCTCAATTGACTTCCCAATGTAATCTTCGAACATTCGACACACTAGCCTTTAGTATATTGCTCCAGCGTTTTTGAGTCAGAAGGGCATCACTTTATAGGAATACATTCCTCGATCAGTGATGAATGAAGTTGTTTCTTCATCCTTCAGGTCCATAAAAATTTGATTATACCCCGAATAGGCATCCAAGAAGGTCAATTGTTTGTGTCCAGCCGTGTAGTCTATCAACCTATCTATTTGTGGCAATGGATACGAATCTTTGGGGCAAGCTTTATTCAAATCCGTATAATCCACGCACATCCTCCATTTTCCATTCTTCTTTGGCACGACCACTACGTTGGCGAGCTATTCGAGGTATTTGACCTCCCTCACGAAGCCATAATCAAGCAGCTTCATCGTTTCATCTTCGATCACCTTTTTTCTCACGCCAATATGTGGCATTTTTCTTTGCTTCACCGAAGTATGGTGAGGGTCCACATTGAGCTTGTGTGTCATAATCTCCAAATCGATCCCAACCATATCGGCGTGGGACCATGCAAAGTAGTCGTTATTGGACTTCAATAACTCCACACGGGTCCAACTCCGAGCCGAGGAATACCTTCCTACATGGAAATTCCTTCGATATCACGAAGGATTCCCACTCCTCAATGGTTGAGTCCTCGGCTTTCTACTTCCAAGGCTCTTGAATGCATACCGGGATTTTTTCCACCACACTTTCTTGGGGATCCGCTTTAAGATTTAAACCCTCTCCTTCGTCTGACCTCGACTGCATTGATTGCTATTTTGATAGTCCACTCAGGATGACTCCACTCTTCAAGGCGACCGAATAGAATTCTCTAGCTACTCGTTGCTCACCTCAAATTGAACGTATTCCCCAAGGAGTAAGGAATTTAATGATTTTGGTGAAGAGTGGATAGCACGGCTTCTATCGCATGAATCCACGGTCTCTTGAAGATCAAATTGTATGCCATGTTCTCTAGTATAACTTGGAATATTATTTTTTTCACAATTTTTTCTAGATATATGGTGAGTGTAATCTCACCCAACGTTTTCTCTATTGAGTTGTTGAAGCCAGTCATGACAGTTGACTTTAGGGTGATAAGGTCCTTCAACCATATCTTTTTCATTACGTCGTAGCTTATGATGTTCACCAAGCTCCCGGGGTCAATCAAGATTCATTTGATGTCCGGGTCGTTGATTCTCAACATAATGACCAAAGCATCATGGTGGGGAAACATCATCCCATCACAATGTCATCATCAAAAACTATTTCCTTACCCGAGCTTCCAACTAGAGTTCTTTTCTCCATCGTAATAGAGAGCTTTGCAAACTTTTTCGCTGCAGCGAAGTTCACGCAGTTTACCTTGGAACCCCCTGTTATCACATTAACAATCCTTTTGTGAGATCGGGGCCTTGGTGATTGTGCATCTCCTCTATTTTTTCTAAGTTCTGCTTTCCCTTTTCGGTCAGATACTCTTTTAACATGTCCTTCTTTAATAAATGGGCCACCTCGAGGTGCAACGCCTTGTAGTCCTCGGTAAGGTGCCCATAGTTAGCATGAAAATCGCAATAGAGGTTGTGGTCACTCTTCCCAGAGGCCGTTATCATATCCTTTGGGAGTCTTACCCACTGATCAGCCATCCCTTTTAACGCGTTCACCAACTCCGCGTTCAACACATTGAAATTGTACTTAGAAATTCGAGGCAAATCCTTATCCATAGACACTAAGAACGGCCCCATAGTATTCTTCTGATTAACATTTTCATTAACCCTTCCTCCGAGCCATTGACTCACATGTTGTCCCCCGAGCCTTTGACTCACATGTTGTTTTTGTGAGTTGTAATGGTTATATCGACCCATCGAGTTTCCTCATGGCACCTCGGCGCGTCGGGAAGACTCGTGGCGGCTTCTATAACCAGAGCCTCGACCAACTGCTCTCCATTCTGCTTCCTCCAATCTTACTTTGCCAATAGCATCGTGCAACTCATCCGGCGTTTGAGCTTGCCACTACTGGAGATCTCCTTACAAATCGGCAGCAGCTTCAGAGTTGCTGACGTTGATGTTCCTTTCGAATGCCGTGATTGCCAAATTGTCATCCATCGTTGGCAATTCCAGTCTTTCTGATTGGAAGCATACAAGGAAGTTCTTGATAGGCTCCCAGAACTATTGTTTAACCTCAAAGATGTCCTCCTTCCTCTTGAGGATATTTTGTGCTCCGGTATGGGCTTTAATGAACAAATCAGCCAGCTCATTAAAGTTTGAGATAGATTCGGAGGGTAGGTGCATATACCAGCGTAGTTCTCCTTTTTCTAAGGTGTCTTCAAGTTTCTTCAAGAACATGGACTCCTCCACCGGGCTCAGATCATTGCCCTTCACCATATCTATGAACTCAGTCACGTGCTCAACAGTGTTGGTCATACAGTCATACTATTTTAGGATCTATAGCTTGAAATGTTTTGGGATGGGCACCGAGGCAGCCTCAGGCTTGTAAGCCAGCTGCATGCATTTATCGGTATCTAAGACTCTTTGAGTCTTTCTCACCCCGGGGACGTTTTCGAGCCATTTTTCGAGTTGGGCTTCGAAATCCCTCTACCACTTCTCAAAGTCTGCCGAGATGCTAGTTTCCACCATCATGGGATCCATTCCGAAAAGTGGATTAACATGTGGAGTACTCTCTGAGCCTCCAGATGCAGCCCCGTTTGGAGGTCCTCCTGTTATCGCGCCCATAGAAATGAAGTTCGAGATGCCTCCAGCTAGTGCCAAGGGTGGAGTGTTGGTGGGAGTAGTGTTGTTTCTCGTATTTCCTGACATAGTTTGTATCGAACTACGAAACTCAGCGTTGATGTTCGCTTGCTCTGCAAGCTGCCCCTGAATTTGTTGCAAAAAATTCATGACGTACGCTTGAAACGTATTATTCGACCCTGATGAAGAAGGATCAACTGGAGGTGGAGGTATATCACCTGGTAGAGGTAGAGGCACGAATACTCCTCTACCAGTCTGCCCATCGGGGCGTGGTTGATTTCCATTAACGGTTTCACCATTATCAGCCATTGTAAAAAATCAAAGATATAAACGTGAACAAACGTGTCGTACAACTTTGGAACAAAGAGTAATTGCTTGATCTCCACAGACGGCGCCAATGCGTATTGTCCTAAATCGGATTAGGACAATCAATCGAATTTGTAAGGGGTTTACAAACAATATGTTGTATCAAAGTTGCTAAAAGAACAATAAATCAATAAAGACAATTGAACAGTAAGAACGAAAATATGATTCCAATAGTAACTATTATGCGATTACAATTGGACAGAGTTTCTATAAGTATTTGTGAATAGTTTACAAGCTGAAAGAGATGGCATTATAGCCTATCATATTGAAGGCAATCAGGATCATAATCCCACGTCCAGATCATGGGTTACCCACATTTCCGCCCATTGAACGCTGAGTTAATGGGTAGAGATCATGTGTTAACCCACCTGCTAAAGTGGAGCTATCTCTTGAAACTTGAATTATTTGCCTCAAGGAGATGGATGTCTTGCTCCCCAAGGCAGCTTCTCCCTTGTAGTTCGTAGACGACTTTTACGTCGGAGCTCCGCCCCGAGAGCCATATCATTTGCCTCGAGGTTATCTTTGCAAATCTCCACAAGATACACCTCAAATTATGCGTTTGATGTGCCACGTACGCAGTCTATATCTCACCCAATACACAACATTCTTCTGATTTGGTATCGACCTAAAATACACAAGTGCCGGCTTGATCAACCAACGATAAAAGGAGATCCATTGAGTTACAGTTGCAAGCAAGAAAGAATAAGGGTTTGCACTTATGTGGTTAGTATCTGGTAATCCATCCTATATTTATCTACACATATATCTTGACGGCTCAAATGCTATTACTATAGCACAGTTAGGATCATGAGGAAGCATAAGGAGCGTAACAGTTAAAAAATTAAGAAAATGCATATGAAGGGTCAAGTCCAATTATTCTTTAGACTTGTGTGGGATGGAAGAAATCTTTTGATTATTGCTTTTACAAAAAAATGATGCTTGTCACACCTTTTCATATTCCAAAGAACAGGTCAAAGTCGCTCCTTTTGCTCTGTGATTCCTCTTACGAGCTAAGCTAGTAATACTAATTATTTCAAAATCCTTGGACCTTTTGCCACCTTTATTTGCATGCTTCTTCACACCAAAGAGTAATATATATTTTGAGTACTCTTGGTGCTCTAAAAAAGCTGAAAGAACGAAAGAAAGGAAGGAAAGTAGGTATCAACAGGGTATAATGGTCACTCTAAAAAGTACTAGAGGACAACCTTGTACTTTCAAGCAAATCAGGTGACACCCTTTTCTATCATCAACTTTTGGTGGTAAAAGTAGAAGTACTATAGTATAAGCTTGTTTGGGTAAACTTAAAAGTAACTTAAAAGCAGTTATGTACTTTTTTAATGTTTGGTAACTCAAAAAGCAATGTAAATATTAATATTTTTGTGCTTCTAATAAGTCAAACTCAAAAGTAGCTTATAAGCAACTTATGACTTATAAGCTAGTACTTATAATAAGCTCACCCAAACAGGCTATATTTCAAAAGGACTAGTGGTATAAATGAGATTCTTCAAACTTAGAAGTTCAAATCGAGTTTAAGCTTCGAGAATTGAAAAGTTTGTGGTAGGGGATCGTTTCTCTTGTAATGGAACATATATCCAACACAAATTCGAATTAGTCAGATCAAATTTTAGATATACAAAATACTCTGTACTGCACAAACTAAGTCCTTCCCATTGCTTTTATAAATAAAACCTTCTCATTGAAGCCCAAAGACACTACACACTCAAAAAAAAAATGGTATTCTCCACTTACCTTCATTCTTTCTCCAAAACACCTCAAAAGCTAAAGAAAAGAATGTTAGCAACGTGGACACCAGACCAAGAGCTTAACAAAGTGAGGCTAAGGTCTGGTGCTGACATGAAAAGAAAACTTACATGGTATGATTTAGTAGCTCTTGGAATTGGAGGAATGCTTGGTGTTGGAGTTTTTGTTACAACTGGTCCTGTTGCTCGTAAAACTTCAGGCCCTTCTGTTTTTATATCATATATTGTAGCTGGTATATCGGCACTTCTTTCTTCCTTGTGCTATACTGAGTTCTCTGTTGATGTCCCTGTTGCTGGTGGTGCCTTCAGTTATCTTCGAGTTACCTTTGGTATAAATATCAACTTCAGTAATGCTACTACATAATTTCTACGTATATATTTTTGTTTCTTAGAATTACTAGCTACTATGATACTGTCTTAATGGAGACACCCTTCTACAAGGTTGTCATCTTGCCACCACTTTGCTGAAAATTTTACAAATAATATTTTCTTTAATTTAATAGACTGACACCATTTGAAAATAATGAAGAATTAAACATCAGTATGATATGTAGATATGAGAAGCAAATTAAAGTCTTGGAACTTCCACACCCCAGACCTAGCCAAACTTACATACGAGTTGAGTTGGGATAATTGGCTCATTAATTATAATCATTTAAGTCTATAAGAATGTAAAGGTAACATGTTTATATGTACTTATAGATTAACTTGGTGCAGGAGAGTTTGTGGGATATTTTGCAGGAGCAAATATATTAATGGAATATGTCTTGTCAAATGCTGCTGTGTCAAGAAGTTTTACGGAGTACTTGTCATGTGCGTTTGGTAAGCATGATCCAAACTCATGGAGAGTGGAAGTACATGGTTTAGTGGAAGGTTACAACATGTTGGATTTTCCAGCCGTCGCATTGATCATTGTCCTCACTATTTGCTTGTGTCATAGGTGTGTTACTTATATCTTGCTTCATGCTTAGCTTTTCTTATTACAAATTCACGAGTGTTTTTCTTGTATCTTCGACCAATTCGTGTGCATCTCAACACTATTATCTAATAAGTACATTCCACTAAATTTATAAATGGAGCTAGGGAGGGTACAAGTATGTATGTATGTATCTATGTATGTATGTATCTATGTATGCATGTATATATTTTTTTGTGTATATATATATATATAGTACAGAAGGGTCTTTAATTAATTTCTTTCTTTCCCTAGTGTGTTTGGAGTTATTGGTCAAATATGGAGCTATCTTTTCTCGTTTAGTTTTATAGTTAACATTGTAGTGGTATTTGATAGTGATGTGGGCTGTATTTCTTGTGATTTTGCAGCACTAAGGAAAGCTCAATGTTGAATCTAGTAATGACAGTGTTCCATGTGGTTTTCTTTGGTTTTATAATCATTGCTGGTTTTATCAATGGAAGGGTTGAATACTTAGTAAAGCCAGGAGGAATAGCTCCTTATGGTGTTAGAGGGATTCTTGATGGAGCAGCCATTGTTTATTTCAGCTATATTGGATATGATACGGTCTCAACCATGGCAGAAGAAATAAGAAACCCTTCTAAGACTCTACCAGTGGGAATTGTTGGCTCAGTCCTCATTGTCTCTGCCCTCTATTGCCTCATGTCATTATCTTTGTGCCTTTTGGTACCTTATAACATGGTATGTTATTCAAGAAAATCTCAAGTCCTTCACGTTTTTATATATATATATATATATATATATATACACACACGTCGATAGTGTAAACTATTTTCAGTAACTAGTTGGTTCCACATATCAATTATTTGTAGTTATTTTATTAAAATTCTTTTAAACTGTCAGTGTACAAAGAAATTAAATTCATTTTCAAATGTTTGGTAGATCCCAACTGGAGCATCATTTTCAGCTGCTTTCAGCCAAATGGGATGGAAGTGGGCAAGCAATGTTGTAGGGGCTGGTGCAAGTCTTGGGATTGTGGCTTCTCTACTAGTAGCCATGCTTGGCCAAGCAAGGTACCTTTGTGTCATTGGGAGGGCAAGGCTTGTGCCATCTTGGTTAGCCAAAGTACATCCTACAACAGGCACTCCACTGAATGCTACCATCGTGTTGGGTAAGTACGTATGTTGAACCATATGTGTGATCATCTCCGGTAAAAATCTAAACTATTAAAGAGCATAACTTCAATGAAATCAACTACTAATAATTTTCTGAGCGTATTTTACTTGAGCTTTACTTTATCATTTACATCAAAAAGCGCTATGACATGGAGAAATCTTTACCTTCATTAGACTACCATCATTACCTAATATATTACTAGACTTTTGATTCGTCAAATTGTTCACACATTATATTCTATACTCTTCCAAAAACATGTGAATACATGGTGGTTTAAATGATTGCTTTCAGCATGAATTAATAGCCGTTATATTTTTCAGATATGTATTCTAAGATATACTCGTCTTGAGCTAGTCCCTACCATGTTAACTTTGGTTTCTTACTCCCTACCATATAGATATAAAATGATATTAGTGGCCTCTTGTTAATTAACAAAGGGAAAGCTTTTTGTTTGTATGTTCGTGGTGGTTGTTTTTTCTTTTGGTCATTTTTTATTCATTTGTTTTCTCAGGTGATAACGTATATTGTAGTAAGTTGAGACACATTTTCTTTGAAATATTCATATTTGGAAGAATAATACACCTGTCTGGCTAGGCTTATAACACAAGAAACCTCCAAAGGCCAATTCAACCTACAAGTTAAATTCTATCTACTTTTATTTATGAGAGAGAAAGTCTGTTTCCTTTTACTCCTTCCTTTTTTGGAATGTTTGTGGTCTATTTAATTTGTCAATGGGTATCAAAGCATAATTTTTATTTCAACTCAAGAACAAGAGGAAAAAAAATTTAAACAAGAAAGCTGGAAATCACGAAGACATGAACTTAATTATACTACCTGACCAGTGAGAACATTTCATATGATGGGTGTGAGTTCAATTCTCGTTATCCCACTTCTCCTCTTTCATTATTAAAAATATAACGTCAACAAGGCATCGTTTCCTAACCTTTGAATATTTTTTTTTTTTTGCAGGCATATGCCAAGCATCAATAGCACTATTCACAGAACTTGATATTGTAATAGAAATGATATCCATTGGCACCTTAGTAGTGTTCTACTTAGTATCAAATGCACTTATATTCCGACGCTATGTGATCCTTAGCAAGAATCCACCGCTTCACACTCTATTATTCCTCATCCTCCTTTCATGCAGCTCTATTGGATTTTCTTTAGCATGGAAACTCAAATTACCATGGTGGTACCTCTTGGTATTCGCTAGCGTTACGATTTCAATGACAGTCATTTTCCAGTATCTGGTCCCGCTGGTTGTCGTTGGACGACCAGAGAGTTGGTTGGTTCCCTTCATGCCATGGCCAGCTGCAATATCCATTTTCCTTAATATTTTTCTGATGACAACTTTGAAAATGGTGGCATACAAAAGATTTGGGATATGGGCGGGTTTAATAACTTTGTTTTATCTACTTTATGGTGTCCACTCAACATATCATGCAGAAGAAATAGAGATGGTAGTTGTTGATAATGAGACTACCAGCTCTTCCATCCAACAGCATACTGCTAAGGTTGATATCCAAGTTCTTTCAGTTCTTTAAAATTAGTATATACTACAAGATGTAAATATATCCATGTGCCTCTATCTTTTTTTCTTATAGTTTTCTTTTTTCTAACTTTATTTACAGCAATTTTCTATTGCTTTTCTTTTTACTGGTCAGTAATAGGAAAAATTAGTAGAAAATTAGGTTGATATCCATATGCTTTCCTTTGTTCAATTCCTACAAGAAAAATTTGTAGCAACTCTTTACTAAGGTTTAGATTATCATGGATATGTAGCAAAAGTACATATTCTTTGTTCAGCTTAAACGAAGTTTTTGTAAGAATATATGGACTGGCACATATATAAAGTATAAATAATTGTATGTTAACTGCTATCATTAAAGATTGGCCTAATTAAAGTGATCCGCTAAAGTTTAAAGTTGATGGGCCTAATTAGATACCTCGTAAAGTATGGGGCTAATGTGTAGATACCCGGATGTAATTCTAATTTAATGATGGGCTGAACTAGAATTACATAAACTATATTCTATTATAAAAGGGTTATGGTCCCCAAATCAGACGTAGGGTTTTATTTTTACTGATATCCCATCATCAGTGAAAGAGGCAAGACCACGTCCAGATTTGGAAGACCTAACCATGGTAATGGCAGGCTTCATCAGTTCTACAGATTCAGGTACGCTTCCGCATCTAGTATTTTAGTTCTTAGTGATTTGACATGATAGGTCCTTGGGATATATGTAGTGTAATCTACAATTTAGATCTAACAAGTGGTATCAGGAGCCTTTATCATGTTAAATTATTAAGAATATTTTTTAAAGTCATTAAAGAATTTATCCTGTGATTGCTCTCTTCGGCATGATTAAAATTGGAGAAAATGAGGCGTGCTCTCCTTTTAAGTTAATTTTTGAATGAACCAAGGTATTACAGATCTGGAAAAGTACTGTAGAAAGTTTCTACAAACGTATAGATGGCTAGATAGTTTCTTTGACTTTAGAAAATTTTCCTAGTCTAGTATGAGTAGACAATTTCTAGTCTAGTTTTCTTGCATTAAAGGAAAAGAAAACGTGATCTGAGAATGTGATCAAGTCCCAATCAGCCACTCCTATGGTTTGCAAGTTTAAGTAAAGAATAATTGGTCATCTGTAGGGGTGAAACTTTTGTTAAGGTGTTAAGGTTAATTTGGGAGTATATTGTTTTCAAAGTACATTAATTATTAAGATTAAGATGAGGAAAAATATTTCGGGTACATGTTGCTTATGCAGCGTCTAAAATTTTTCGGAAAGTGATGGTATGACCACCTTTATTGGATTGCCAGAAAAGTGTTTTAATAACACAACCTTTTCTTTTGGTTGCATTTTTCTTGTTTATTTAACCAAAATAATTGAAATAAGGAATTACTGGCAATATTTTGTTTACATGCTAAATCTCAAGTCTACAGTTTAAGAATTTAATTTGGGCCCACCATAATTTATTTTGGCTTGAGATTTATGTGTTCTCTTTTGGTGAATATAAATTTGGATGTTGGTATGGTTGTATGTATTTTGAGATGATTAAATTAAAGCTAGACGTCACCAAAGTGACCTCTCTTGTGGAGATTTATTCATTTTGAAATATAAAAAGTTGTGTGCGTGTACCTATGTGAATGTTGATTGGCCCAAAGGAAGATCAATGTTTAACAGAATTGCATGTACATCTTTGTGGTAATAAACATGTGATGATTATTTGGTTTTACGTGTGAATAATAAATCGGCCCAAAGGAGGATTTACTATTCTACATGTTTTTGATTATCAGTGTTTAATTACTGCATCAATATATCACTTACAAGTTAATATTTTGTCCAAAGATGAAATATTAATGGAGTGTCCGGTATCTTGAGATGGGGTTTACCTTTATTCGAATTTATTTTCAATTTGGTTTAAGTCTTATGTGAGCTATCATGTTATTTGTTGTTCTCTGATTTAGCTAAAATTACTCCTCAAAATATAAATGCCAACATCAACTCAATCTACTAAATGACACTAAGTTTAGTCATGGCAAGAGAACTTTAATATTGTTCTCGGAGTCATGGATCTTGACACGACATTAAAGATGGATTCTCCACCATTTCTTATGGATAGAGTACCTCTGATGAAAAGAGGGAGATAGAAAGGTGAGAGAGCTCAAATTTCATATCTATGATTATCATGGAGAAAGTCATGCCAAAATATTTTGGGGCACTATGTCTGATAAGATAAAGAAAATTAAGAAATTCATTACAAAAATTGAAAAGAAATTTGTCAAGAATGAAAAGATAGAAAATTGTACACTCTTGACAAATCATATTTCAATAAAGTACATAAAGAATAAGGAAGTTGCAGTTACGGTGATAAAAGAGAAACAATACAATAATTAACTACAGATGGTTGTTTGTTAAGTAGAGCTGCAAGTCATAAAGATATTTTTTCTGAACTTTGTTTGTTATGGGGTTAATCTGGATTTTGTACCAAGACACACATTGTTGATAGAGTCTAGTATAACACCTCACGTCAGTGTGTCTATGCAAGGATGTATGAATTGTCGAAAGCCTAATGATGGTGAAAGATACATCTATGGTGGTAACGACAACTCGGTTAAGATTGAAGCTATTGAAACGCTTAGATTATTGTTAAGACCTAGTTTATATTTGAATTTGAGTGAGACTTATGTTGTCCGTTTCTTTAAACAAAATATAATTTTCATTTCAAGGTTGGACAAATTCGGTTATTGTTGTTCATTTGATATGAAAATATTGTCTCTCATAATTCAAAATTGGTTGGTTCGGGTTCTTTATGAGGTTACAGTAATCTAAAGTTTTTCTATATATAGTCACTTCATTTAAAGAATTCTTGTATGTTTACTAAACTTGTGCGATTTTGCCTCGTTGTGAAACAACATATTAAGTCATAACTCTAAACGGGAGAAAAGGAGATTCGTGTCTGATAACATTCTTGATCATGTTGATTTTATCCAATTTTTGATATATGTGTAAATCGCATAAAAGGAGACAAACAAATGTTAAGAGATTTGGAGCCAACAATAAATTATACATCTTGAAACCTTTATAGATTTGGTATTTGTGACCATTTTCTACAGTTTTCTTGAATTGTCATCTATATCCCGTAAGGTTCATAGACAAGTTTTCAAGATGTGGCTTTCTTTGTTTAATTCATTAGAAAAACTGCAACTTATTACTTAACAGAGTTCCGGCTAAAGGCAACTGAAAAGATCCTTTATGTGTTTTGGATAAGCATTGGTCTTGTTTAAAGTATTTACACATTTAGGAATGTCCAGCTGAGGCAAGGCCTTCTAGGCCAAAAGAAATGAAACTGAACAAAGAAACTTTCAGTTGTTATGTTATTAGATACTCTAAAAAGTTCAGGGGTTACAAGTTTTAGGATCCCACAGCTAAGGCTATTATGAGACGAATAATGTACAGTTCTTTGAGGATGTTGAGTTTGGGAGAAAGAAAGAATAAAAGACATTGTCTTGGAAAAAGAATATGTTGATGTTCCTCAGATTGCTATTGACTGTGCTCAGGAACAGTTTTCTATACCTGAAATAGCTCAAGAAGCAACTCCGGATCAAGACAATATCATTGAACTTCACGTTCAAAAGGTTATTCCCAAAGAACAAACTCTACAACCTCAAAAACCAATGCCATTAAAAAGATAAGAGAGAGAGAGAGAGAGAGAGAGAGAGAGAGAGAGAGGGGAGAAGTGCAATTTAATATTGTGTTTCTCTAAGAACATAAAGTTGGCATTGGAATGATGGAAGATAATTCAATCAACTTCTGTCAAGCCATGAAAAGTTCTGACTCTCAGAGGTATATTGATACCATGAATAAAGAGATGAAGCACATAAAGGACAATGATGTGTGAGACATTATCCAGTTGGCTGAAGGTGCGAAGCTCATTGGTTGGAAATGGAAATTAATAACCAAAAGGGATTCGAAAGGCAACGTGGATAGGTATAAGACACGTCTTATCGCTAAAAGCTTCACTTAGAAATAAGAAGGCATCTATATAAAGAGACTTTCTTTTCGATTTCATTGAAAGACTCTTTCAGGACTATAATGGCATTAATCAAATATTTTGATATTTAGCTACATAGATGGATACAATATTGTTGTTCTCAATAGTTATTTTGATGAACAAAGGTGCAACTAGAAAACTTTGTGTTTTATAGTGCAAGGTTAATAATTTGCAAATTAAGGAAATTCATCTATGAGTTTAAACAAGCGTCTTATCTATGGTATCACAAATATCTTTATGTTATCATCTCATTTGGTTTCGAGATAAATCTTGATGATTATTTTGTATATCACAAGGTCAGTGGGAGTAAGCATATTTCTCAGGTTTTGTATGTCTATGATATATTTCTTGGTTCATACAATATAGGCTTATTGCGCAAGTCCAAGATACTTTTGATAAAGAATTTTGAGATAAAATATCTTGGTGATGCAAGTTTTGAATAAGGTTTTAGATACATCGAGATTACTCTCGAGGTACTTTTGGATTATCATAAAGGCCTATATTGAAAAGGTATTAAATATTTGACATGCAAGATTTCAAATTAGGCGATACCCCTATGCTAAAGGAGACTGGTTTAGTCTCAAACAGTGTCCTAAGAATGATTTTGTAATTAAGAAAATGCAAAAGATTTATTGTGCTTTAGTTACAGATGCCTGATGCATACTTAGGTTTGTACGCATTCAAATATTGTGTGCATTATTGGGATGTTAGGCATATATCTGAGTGATTCTGAAATTTATAATTAAGGAGCAGCCAAAAGTTTAAGTTGTATTTACAGAGAACAAATTATTTTAAGCGCACATACTAGAAGTCGGAATGGTTAAAGTATTCAGATACCGACTTTACTAGATGCCAAGATAGTGCAAAGGCTATATTTGTATACTTGGTGGATGAGTTATATCAGAAAGAGTGTTATATGGACACTCATAGCTCATTTCATCAATGGCAGTTAAGTTTATAGCACGTTATAAGGCATCATATTATGGAATATGGCTGCAGAATCTTGTCACTGGGTTGCGAATTAAGCATAAAGTTGAAAGACACTAAGGTTATTTTGTGACTATAAGTTAGCAGTCTCATATTTCAATAACAATAGGAGTTCGGTAAAGTCAAAGCACATTGACATAAAGTTCCTGGTTGTTAAAGTTAGAGTTCAGAGTGGTCAGGTGTCTATAGAACATAATGTAACAAACTCCATATTGTGGATCCACATACTAAGGGACTACCACCGAAGGCTTTTCATGAGCACAATGCTCATAGAGGTGGCATGTCGGTTAAGGATATTCAGTTTCAGTGGGAGTTTGTAACCTTTCAATGTTCTTTTATATAGACACACTTCAGTTTTGGTTTACGGTTTCAAGTTTTCGGTTTCAGCTTAAGGATATTTTAAGGATATTTCTGCAGAAATAAAGTATTCGGTAAATTTTCCACTCTGACTTGTTTTTCGGTTGGACCAGTTGGAAATAGACATGTCTAGATCACATTACATGTAATTTTCACGCTACGCATCCATGCTTGATCTATGTCATTTGGTTATGTTGGTATACGTGATCAAGGAAGGTTTAGTTACGATATAAATGTAGCAAAAGCCGCCTTGGTTCTATGCTGACATGATTGATGGACGAGATTGTTTAGAGGTACTTCAGTTTATGATAGCAAATATTTTGAGCTCATAAGGTGGCATACAATTATAAGGTTATGTCTATGTATATATGTGTAGTCCAAGTGGGAGATTGTAAGAATATATGGACTGGCACATATATAAAGTATAAATAATTGTATGTTAACTGCTATCATTAAATATTGGCCTAATTAAAGTGATCCGCTAAAGTTTAAAGTTGATGGGCCTAATTAGATACCTCGTAAAGTATGGGGCTAATGTGTAGATACCCGGATGTAATTCTAATTTAATGATGGGCTGAACTAGAATTACATAAACTATATTCTATTATAAAAGGGTTATGGTCCCCAAATCAGACGTAGGGTTTTATTTTTACTGATATCCCATCATCAGTGAAAGAGGCAAGACCACGTCCAGATTTGGAAGACCTAACCATGGTAATGGCAGGCTTCATCAGTTCTACAGATTCAGGTACGCTTCCGCATCTAGTATTTTAGTTCTTAGTGATTTGACATGATAGGTCCTTGGGATATATGTAGTGTAATCTACAATTTAGATCTAACAGTTTTTGCATAAACTTTTCAGTTTTGGTGATTCTTTTATGATTCATGAGAGAGAGAGGGGGTTTGTTAATAAGTAGAGCTATATTTTTAAGAGTTTAAGTTTTATATAGCATTAGTGTATAATTTTCTTTACGCCATAAAATAATTTTGAATGGTAATTAACTATAATAACTTTTTAAAATATTATTACTTTCTTTAATATAACAATAATTAACAATAAAAATTCATAAAAGGCAAATTGAATCCTAGTTGTATACTCTGACATTTTTCATGGTTTTCATGAACATCATATAAAATCACTGAAGTATCTAAAATTTCTCAAACATCTTTGTTGTAATCTATGCATCTCCTAAGGACACTAGAAGAGGGTTGAATAGTGTCCACTGATTTTTCGTTTTTAAGAACTCGATTCTTCAGAGTCAAGAACCTCGTTCTTGCCTTGACAGTTTTGCAATCAGACACACCAGCACACACAAATAACAGGCACAAGGAACACAAGGATTTTACGTGGAAAACTCCTTGCTCAAGGGAGAAAAACCACGACCCACACTCTGGGATTTTAGACTTCAATCCACTAACATAAAGAGCAAGTTTCTGATTACAAGGCTCTATAACCAAGGGGCTACACTCTAGACCCTAATCACTCAACAAAGCTAAACTCTAGCTTTACAAAGTAATCTCTCAAAGATACACCTAATACAAATTCTTCTACTATAAGCTAATAGGTAAAGACAATGATCGCACAAAGCAAGACAACTTACAACTCAAGAACCTAGACAGAATATCTAGACTCAAACTATTTAGCTCCACCAGTTGTCTTCTTCAGTTATCTCACGTAAAAAGTTGCTGGATCGCCTGTATATGCTCTCAACTCTCTGTTTGTGAAATAACTGATTTCGGCTGTATCAACTACTTGTATTTATATGGGCTTTTAGAACCCTAGTTGAGTCCCACAAGGAAACCTTGTAATAATGGCAAGACAAGATTCCTTGTGACTCTTTCCTTCTTCAAGTCCAACTCGTATTCGTACTTCGAAGACACAGCCTGGGCACCGCCTCTTTTAATCTGACTAGGATGCTTACTTGTTCACGCACAACTACTCCTAGTTCCGCATGGATTTGCAACCCACACATCTTTTCGATCAGTCGTACCCTTCTATACAAGTACCAGGTTCTCCTCCGGAACCACTGAGTCCTTCTCGTTTGTCATTCTTCAAAACCTTTTCTCAACAAATTCTCCATTTTTTATGATGACAAATAAATGTTGCCAAAGAACCTGAATAGACAAAATTTCCAAAAACACAAAAACAAGAATAGCAGGTTGAAAAATTTAAAACAAATGAGTTAGGTCACAAACACCCCAACATTTCCTTCTTCCCCTTTTTGGCATCATCGAAAAGATTCAAATACCTTCATGAACTAGTTAGTACTATCCAGTCTAGAGCATAAGGCAACAAGTCAGCTATAATATAAACACACAGAGATAAGGCTAAGGGCCTAACTAGAACCAAGTACCATAGAAGAAAACCAAACGTAAACAAGAGAAATTTAAAATCATCATTCAGGGTGTGACCAGCAACACAACCCCATTAAGAGTACACAACATAAAATAAATTGTCTTAAACATCACATATCAAGGGAGAGCATGAAGAGATAAGGGAGATTAGGAGGAAGGACATGGAGGTAGGACAGGAGAACTCAGGGCTTTAAGTTGAAGTGTTTGATAAGTGCCTCAAGGTTCTTCGTATTTTTGGCCCTCTCCATCACCAGCTCCGCCTCATACTTGTGGCAATCTATCTTCAAACGATTAATTTCTTGATCATTCAATTCCAGCTTTCTGTGAAGCTCAGCATTTTCTGTGTTTACCTCAAGAACATGGCTCTCCAGTTCCTTCACAGCTGTAATGGCCTCCTCAGGTCCATAATCCTCGCTTTCCTCAGACTGCTCTTTCTTAACCTGCATAGGTTTCTTACAAGCTCTCTTTTCTTTGAAGAAGTCACAGCTTTTAAGCACATTATACCCAAACATTTGATGAATTGTGGGTTTCTTCCCTGCTTCTAATGGAACCCCGAAATGCTCTAGAACCTACTGAAGGATGTAGGAATGCACTAATAAATGTGGCTTTTGGTCAGTGTCTGCAATCCTCTTGATATGTCTGATTATTAGACCAGGCAAGTTGATTCTTACCCCTCTATCCAGCAAGTCCATATAGGTTAAATCCAGAGCACTGGCTTCACTGTCTCTCTCTCCCCTAGGCAGTAGGAACTGATGCACAAACTCAAAGAGCAGCTGATGTGCGGGTTCTATCTCCTACTTGTCCACCTTCTCTCTTTTCTGAGCTTTGGTTTTCCTAAAAATTTCTTTACTACACTAAGAGGAGTCACCCCGTCTGTCGTCTTTGGCCATTTTAGCTTAATGTACCTGCAATAACCCTCAGCAGGCACATTAAGGATCACCCCCAGCTCAGTTCTTCCAAACTCAATTTCAACTCCCTTCACCATTGTGAACACTCTCCTGGCTACAACCCTGTAGTTGGTATAAAATTCCCTGATATCATCAGAGAACAACATCCTGTCTTTGTTTCCAAACAAGCTTAACCACCCTTGATCACCGATCATCCTGAGTAAGGGTTTCATGTGATGCTTCTTCTCATCATGCAGAATGCTGCCAGCAAGCACCTGGTGCCTGGCAAAGAAGGCCACCATGTCAACCTCTTCCTCAGAGCCTTTTCTCTTTTCCTGCTCTCCACCTCACTATCAGTGTCAGATTCACTAAGTTCTACATAACTGCCAGCTTCATCACATTCTACTTTGGCTTCATCATCCTGTTTCTCAGTCTTCTTCTTTTTCTCCTCTTCTCTATCCCTCACATTTTTAACTGTTTTTTCAAGCTTTCCCACTTTCACCAGCTGTTATTTCAAAGCAGACATAGTTCCTACTCTTCTTGGCACTTGCTCTGCCATAATTTTGTCATCACTCTCTTCACTAAATTCATCCACTAGTCGACTTTTAGATACAGGAATTCCCCCTCTCACCAATCTTTTTCTCTTGTCAGGCTCTACTCTGTTCTCTCTCACAAACATCACTTCTTCTTCCTCTCCATCATTTATCAGCCTTTCATCCTCCTCACCAAACCTTCTTTTCACACTTTTTCTCTTTGTTTCTTTAGCTTTCTCTGCAATTTCCGTACTTTCACCTTTTCTTCTACAACTTCCTCATCCTTCTCCTCTTCAGAGTCTGTCCACTTGAGTTCTGCGTTATCAGCCTCTGTAGGATCTGGGAGAGAACCGGGGTCTTCACTCAAATCCTTTGAAGCCTCAGCAGAACTAGGTCCTCCAACAACCTGACCTTCAATTTCAGACAGCCCCTGAATCTTCTCCAAGGGAACTACTCCTAAACTAGGTTCACCATCATGTTCTTTTAGGGATTCAGCAGAATCCTCTTCTCTCAGCTTTTCTAACATTTTTCCCACTACATCAACCTCCAACACAGTCTCAACTACTAAAGGCACATGCATACTAGACTTAGGTTCCTCCTGAACATCCTGTTGTTTCTTCTCAACTGCCTTCCCCCTATCAGATGTATCACCAAACTCTACCTTTCCTACTAAATCATCCAGTCCTTTTACCAAAATTTCAGTACCTACTTTTTCAGGACTTTTTACAACTTCTAATGCAGCAGAAGCAAATAGAGTAGAGTCAAGTATTACCTCAACCGGTCTTTCGGAGGAGACTTGTTCTGTAGGCATAGACGACAAGGATCTGGCCATCATCTTCTTGACTAACTTCTTTTCTCTCTTTTTGAGAAACTTTGTCCTAGCCCTGACAATTCTTTCTGCAAGAGTAGCAGGAGGGGGTTTCGGAGTGGATTTCTTGGATTTGTGGGTTGGAGCTATTGGTAGGTGATGTTGATGAAGACTGTGCTTGAGACATGGCGAAATTGGTAAGGGTTTTGAAATAGAACGACGGAGATTTCTTGGTTCGATTTTTTAGAGAGAAAATAGGTTGAGTAAAGAGAAATTATATGCAAGTGTATGTGTTCTGTGTCTATCAACCAAGAGGGTGAGAAGGAGTTATTGTGATGAGAGGTTTTCCTGGGGAACTGAAGCAATGATGGCTGAAAGCAGGTGGAAAGGCAGCTTTTTGAAGTTTTTGAGAATCGGGAAAGGGGTACTAATTTGACGGTTATATAGACTTGCCCAAATAAAGCCTTTTTACAATACGTGGGGTCTAATAAAGTCTAATAGAAGTCTAACCAAAAAGGAATGTGTTCCTATAATTTAGGACGGTTACAAAAACATGGAAAGCCTCCCTTGACACACGTATAATTGACAATCGATTTCAGTTATGTCTCTTAACATACAAGGTTGTGTGACTGTACCTGGACGTGATTCCTCGTGCTTGTTTTGGTTCCTTCCACATACCCAGTAGGTTCTTCATGGGATCACATTAGCTTACCCTGGTGCTAATCAGCTGAACAAGTATACTTAAGCAAGTACAAAATTAGACTGGACAATAATAACAATAGTTACAAGCAAATTGTTGAACACTTAACTAACCAATCATTGAGGGACAACTGCTGGGTCATCCGTGTATTTTGGTCATCCCTAACTCCAACCTGTTCCTCTCAAACTGCACTTTGTTCAATGCTTTGGTAAATATGTCAGCAATTTGGTCTTCAATCCTGCAAGAATTCATGGTAATCAGACCCTTTTCTACATTATCTCTGAGAAAATGGTGTCTAATATCAATATGCCCTGTTCTTTTATGCTGGACTGGGTTCTTGGGAATGTTCACTGCACTTGTGTTATCACAGAATTGGCACAGCTCCAAATTTAATTCCAAAGTCCTCCAATTGCTATTTGATCCATAGCAATTGTGAGAAGCATGATGCAGCTGCTACATACTCAGCTTCTGCAGTAGACAAGGCTACTGAATTCTGCTTCTTTGTTGCCCAAGAAACTAAGCAAGGACCAAGAAAATGTGCCATTCCTAAAGTGCTCTTCCTGTCCACCAAGTGACCTGCATAATCTGCATCAGCAAACCCAATTAGTTCAAAAGTACCTCCCCCTAGGTACCATAGACATAAATCTTGAGTTCCTTACAAATATCTCAAGATCCTCTTCACTGCTGTCAGATGTGATTCCTTGGGCTTGGACTGAAATCTAGCACACAGTCTCACACTGTATAAAATATCAGGTCGACTGGCGGTAAGATAGATTAGTGAACCTATGATTCCTCTATATTTTATCTCATTTGTAGAAGGACCTAGTTCATCCATATCCAGCTTGGTTCCAGGAGCAATGGGTGTAGTCATTTCTTTTGCTCCTTCCATGTCAAATTTCTTCAGAAGCTCCTTGACATATTTTTGTTGATGAATCATGGTTCCTTCAGGCGTCTGTTTTATCTGCAGTCCTAGGAAGAAATTGAGTTCTCCCATCATGCTCATTTCAAATTCACTGCCCATCAAATCACCAAATCCCTTGCATTATTCCTCATCACTGGCTCCAAAAATGATATCATCAACGTATACTTGAACCACCAATAGATCTTTTCCTTTCTTCTTCAGGAATAATGTGTTATCAATCTTTCCTCGTGCAAAACCATTCTTCAATAGAAAATTAGATAAACTTTCATACACGGCTCTTGGAGCTTGCTTCAATCCACAGAGTGCCTTGTCCAGTTTGTAAACATGATCAGGAAATTCATTGTTCACAAAACCTGGTGGTTGTATTACATAGACTTTGATGCAGCCCAAAGTGCTGATCAACCGAGGACACTTCAACCGAGGACAATTACTCGAAGCCAAGCTAAGCTGCTCCATGACATACACATCCAGCTGGCTATGTCGGGAAGAAGCATGTGTTCGGAAGAGGAATCGCAAAGTGATGAAACCAAGGGCTACATCTTTAAGTTTGAGCCCGAGGATAAAGTTCCCGAACAGCAGCTCTTGGCCCCGGGCAGCGCAGAACCGAACACATAATCAGCGCCCGATGACAAATGTGCTCGAGCAGGCAATAGAGAACCGAAGCCAGGTTTACCGAAGTCAAGATAGCCGAGCACATTTTTAACTCAGCCCTGCGTGGCTTATTTTCATTGGTCGACTGTGACCTATTTACTAGTTTTACCCTTAGTATTTCCTATATAAACCTTAGTCCTTACATTGTAAAGAGTTAGTTGTTTTTTTGGATATTGAATTGAATGAAAGTGCCGAGCACATTCCTTCTTGTCTCCGTCGTGAGCAAAACCCCGGTGAGGGCTTTAAAGGACTTGTGGCTTTCGGTTAGTCCGATTGAACATTCCTCTTGATCATTCAGTTTGCAAGAGGCAATGTTCTCTTGAGGATTGTTGCATAGTTAGGGTGATTCTTGTCTCCCTTTTGATCGAGCTTTGGGACAGGTTCCCCACTGTTCTTTCGAAAGAAGCAAGTTTTGTCTTGCTTTTATCTTCTTCTTTATTTAATCTTGTTCCGCGTTTGTGCTAAGCAACCCCTTCGGGAATTGCATTGCACCATCTTGGTATCAGAGCACGGTTTGGGCTTGTTTTTACAACCCCAATCCTGTTCAAGTTATCTTTATTTTCGTGCGTTGTGTCTTTGTTTTCCATTTCGTGTTCCTGTCTTGTTTTGTTGCTGTTAGTGTTCTTACAAAAAAAAAAAAGAAAAAAAAAGGTGTTAAAGAAAAATCCAAAAATTTGTGTTGATTGTTGGATGTTTGGGAAAAACAACCTTGGATTCTTGTTCACCATTGCTGTCTGATTCCATCGAGTACCCGACGTACTGATTTCGTGACTAGGGTTTCGTGGTGAATTTTGGACTGTTTAAGCTTCCTTGGTGACTGGAAATCGAACCCCAGCTGTGTTGGTGGAGACCGATGAAGGTTGGTGGTTCTTGAGTGATTTGGGATTGTTTGTTGCTTGAAAAATCGAAGTTCTTAAGTTGAATCGTGTCCGTACGCCGGAAAATTGTTGCGAGTTCGTAACAGTGTGCGATACGCCGAGCTGGTTCTTGGCTCAAAGAACTCGACTGAATTCCTCCGTTGTTACTAAGACCGGAGTTGAAAGCAACCCAGATCTGTGAAAGAATTGTGAGCAGTGAACCGAAGCTGTTGAATCCGTACGCCGGAGCAAGGTCACTGTTCCATTGGAGAAGGAGGGGTAAAAGTTGAATGTTAAAACCCCAGGTGAAAAATTGTCGGCTGAAAAAAGGAAAGTGGATAAGGTAAAACCCTATCCGTACCAAAGGGAACCACTCTTGTACGGACAGGAGTGAGTGTGATCGAAAAAGATTCCAAAAGGGAATCAAAGGGTAGATTCTCCTAGGTTTTCACTTTCTTTCGTGTCAAAATTCTGGTTGGTGGATCTTTTGAGTAATTGTCCTACTCGAGGTCGTACCAACTCATTTGAGCTGATAGGAACTCGTGCGAAGGGGTGACCGAAGTCCAATTTTCGTAGAAATTCTTTTGACTCCCCGAGCTCAGTTAAAAGGCGTCCGTTCCATCGAGTCGAACATCACTTCACTCTTCCCGAAGAGACAGTGACTATTGTCGAACTTGAAGGATCGTAGAGGACCGATCAATTGGACGAGCCACTGTTAACAAGTCCTAGAGTGATCAACAACCGAACCCATAAATTGAGTGGACCCGAGTGCCACCCATCAAAGGTGAGGGAGTGTGTGAGGTGATTTCTAACCTTAACATTTGTTTGATCTTTGACTTGTGCAGGTACTATGGCTGGAAACGAAGGCAAGGGCATTGAAAGACCCGAATTGTCGTTAGCCGATCTCATGGCTGCAATACAAGGTGTCAGTGCCGAAGTGAGAGGAGTGAGTGCTCGAGTAGCTAACCTCGAGCAGGGAAGTGCATCCGTGACCAAAAATGGGTCCGGTGCAGGAACGAGTGAATCCACTCCGATGAAACCTGAGCTGTATGCTGAGCTTCTTCGACAACATCACTTGACTAGTGATGCAATTCGAAGAGAGCTTAACTTGGGCAATCCCCAAGCACAACAAAACTTGGGCAATCCCCAAGTTGGAAATCAAAACTTGGGCATTCCCCGAGGAGAGAGGTTACCACTTCCAAGGGCCCGAAGAGACCTTGATGCTGTAACCGAAGAGGCTAACGTAGAGGAATTTCCCGAGGACGAGTATGAACGTGAGCTGCCATTCGCTCAACGAGGGCAAGCTCACCGAGGTCGAGGAAATTTCCGAGGTCGAGGCCGAGGCGCAAATGTTGGAAGAAATATTGAGCGTGAGGCTGATGATCGAGAAGATGAGTATGTCGAACAGGTTCGTGGTGTTCGAGACTCAAATCTGAGCAGTGTTAAGATCACTCTTCCTTCCTTTAAAGGAACTAGTGATCCCGATGAGTATCTTGGATGGAAGCTTCAAATGGAGCGCATCTTTGAAACCAATGAGATGACCGAGGAGAGGAAAGCTGCCCATGCCATTGCTTCGTTCGAAGCTTATGCATCAACATGGTGGGAATCTGACAAAAGGCATAGAAGGAGAAATGACTATCCAGTAGTCAATACTTGGCCACAGTTGATGAGAGCTATGGATGGTAAATATTTGAGCGCCAAGTATAGGCAAACTCAGATGCAAAAGTTGTATGAGCTTAAACAAGGATCTAAGTCAGTTCAAGAGTACCATGATGAATTTGAAAGGGTTCGATTGAATCTTGATCTGGTCGAAGACGAGGAGCAAGCCATTATTCGGTTTCGAAGTGGCTTGACTAGGGAAGTGTCATCTCAGTTGAGACTCCACGTGTACCACACATTGGAAGATTTGTTTGAAGCTGCTACCGAAGCTGAAAAATTGGTGAAGGAAGAAAAGGCAAACCGGTATCGAGGAGTCACTACTTCTCCTCCCTTGAACCGAGGAAAAGATTGGAAGAATCCTCACCAAACAAGTGCCAATACTGTTCGAGATTCGAAGAAACCCTTCGAGAAAGGTGTGACCGTTAACCAACCGAGAGAAGTGGGAGGTAAAGTTCAACTAAACTCTCCTAGTGCTTCAAATATTCAGTGTCATAAATGCAGAGGTTATGGTCACATGGCAAAAGAGTGTCCAACTCGCAAAGCTATGCTTCTGCTCGAAGATGGAACCGTCCATGAGCAAGCGAGTGACACCGAGGAGGAATTAACCGAGGAGATTGACCGAGCTGAAGGTGATGATGATCATGAGGCTGCCGAAGCTGATCATCCGGAAATGTTTCTTGTGGTTCGAAGGAATTTGAGCTGCATGACTCTTGAAGAAGAGGACAACCAAAGAGAAAACCTCTTTCATGCCCGATGTCGAGTGAGGGGAAAGGTGTGTTCGATGATCATTGACTCTGGTAGCTGTGCAAATGTGGTGAGCCAAACTTTGGTTTCACAAATGGGACTACCTACGATGAAGCATCCCCACCCTTACAAATTACAATGGCTGAATGAGTGTGGAGAATTGAGGGTTGTCAAACAAGTGTGGGTCAAGTTTAGAATCGGCGAATATCAAGATGAAATGGTATTCGATGTGGTGCCGATGCAAGCTTGTCATTTGCTACTGGGTCGACCGTGGCAATATGATCGAACAGCTGTTCACAATGGCAGATCCAACACTTACACCGTGAAGCTTGATGGGAAGAGTTTCATCCTCAAACCATTGTCTCCGAAACAAGTCTCCGAGGACTATAAACGGATGAAAGAATTGAAAGAAGCGGCCAAAGCTAAGCTTCCGATGGGAGCAAAATTGGGAGCCGATGAGACAAACTCATCTACCGAAGAGAAAGGAATTTGTGCAATCATGCAACCCGGTGAGATCTTACGAGGCAACGACCCCGGTCGGATGATAATTTGCCTCGTGCACAAGGGTATCTTTCTAAACTCTAGTGATGATTTTTCTAATGATAACCCATTGCCTTTGTCTGTTCGTAAAGTTTGCAGGACTTCGAGGACATGTTTCCCGAGGAAATGCCAGGTGGATTACCTCCGTTGAGAGGAATCGAGCACCAAATTGACTTCGTGCCGGGATCTCAAATCCCTAACAAACCTGCATACCGGTGTAATCCCGAAGACACCAAAGAGCTCCAAAGGCAGGTTGATGAATTACTGAACAAGGGCCTCGTTCGAGAGAGTTTGAGTCCTTGCGCCGTTCCAGTTATCCTTGTTCCGAAGAAGGATGGAACATGGCGAATGTGCGTTGACTGTCGATCAGTCAACAAAATAACGGTAAAGTATCGTCATCCTATCCCTCGATTAAATGACATGCTAGATGAATTAAGCTGTTCTTCATGCTTTTCAAAGATTGATCTCAGGTCCGGTTACCACCAGATCCGAATGAAACCCGGTGACGAGTGGAAAACCGCATTCAAGACCAAATTCGGTCTCTATGAATGGTTGGTAATGCCATTTGGCTTATCCAACGCCCCGAGCACATTCATGCGATTGATGAACCACGTGCTCAAACCGTTCATAAACAAGTTCGTTGTCGTTTATTTCGATGACATACTTGTTTACAGTCGAACCGTGGATGAACATGTCGAACACCTAAGGCTTGTGCTTGAAAAACTTCGAGAAGAAAAGTTGTATGCCAACTTCAAGAAGTGCGCCTTCGGTGTCGATCGTGTAGTCTTTCTTGGATTTGTAGTCAGTGCTAATGGTGTCGAAGTCGACGAATCAAAAGTCGAAGCCATCAAAGATTGGCCAACTCCGACCTCGGTATCTCAAGTTCGTAGCTTCCATGGGTTAGCTAGCTTTTACCGACGGTTTGTTCGTGACTTTAGCACCGTGGCAGCTCCTTTGACCGAGCTGGTTAAGAAAGACAATCCATTTGTGTGGGGAGAGTCCCAAGAAAGGGCTTTCCAAGAGTTGAAACGGAGGCTTTGTTCTGCCCCGTTGTTGCAACTCCCTGACTTCGGCAAAGCATTCGAAGTCGAGTGTGATGCGTCTGGAGTTGGGATCGGAGGAGTGCTGATGCAAGAATCGAAGTCGATCGCTTACTTTAGCGAAAAGCTTAAGGGTGCAACTCTGAATTATTCAACATATGACAAAGAGTTGTATGCCCTCGTTCGAGCACTCGCCCATTGGCAGCATTATTTGTGGCCTCGAGAGTTTGTGATCCGAAGTGATCATGAGTCCTTGAAGCATCTCCGAGGTCAGGAGAAGCTGAACCGAAGGCATGCCAAATGGGTTGAATTCATTGAGAGCTTTCCCTATGTAATTCATTACAAAAAGGGGAAAGACAATGTTGTGGCCGATGCGCTATCAAGGAAATTTGCTTTAGCGACCACTCTCGCCTCTAGGCTCATGGGATTTGAAAGCATCAAGTCGATGTACGAAGACGATCCCAAGCTTAAATGCGTTCGAGACGCGATCTTGAGTGACCGAAGGGTTGAGAAATACCAGTGGCACGATGGCTACCTCTTCAAGAATGGGAGGGTTTGTGTGCCAGTGTCATCGTGGAGAGAGCTCTTGGTTCGAGAAGCTCACTCCGGTGGACTGATGGGACACTTCGGTGTCGACAAAACTCTTGGTATCTTGACCGAGCAGTTCCATTGGCCCAAAATGCGACGAGATGTGGAAAAGCTTTGCAACGCTTGTCTCGTTTGCAAGAAAGCTAAATCGAAGTCCAACCCTCATGGTTTGTATACCCCGTTGCCTGTGCCTGATCGCCCTTGGGTTGATATATCCATGGACTTTGTCTTGGGGTTACCGAGGTCGGGGGGAGGACATGATAGCATCTTTGTTGTGGTTGACCGATTTTCGAAAATGGCTCATTTTATTCCTTGCAAGAAGTGTGACGATGCCCAGCATGTAGCTACATTATTTGTTTCCAATGTGTTGAAATTGCATGGTGTCCCTCGTACTATTGTGAGTGATCGGGAAACAAAATTCTTGAGTCATTTTTGGAAGTGTCTATGGGGTGCCCTCGGCACCAAGCTACTTTTCTCGACGTCTCACCATCCTCAGACTGATGGACAGACCGAAGTAGTTAACCGAACCTTGGGATCTTTGCTTCGGGCAATGACCAAAGGAAAGGTTGGAAACTGGGCTGATCGTTTGCCCATGATGGAGTTTGCATACAATCGAACGGTGCATCGAATGATTAACATGACCCCGTTCGAGTGTGTGTATGGATTTAACCCTTTAATTCCACTTGATCTGACCCCGTTGCCTCGAGATGTTGTTATCGATTTTGCAGGTACTCACCGAGCCAAAGCTCTGCTCGAGTTACATGCGAAAGTGAAGAAGAACCTCGAGGACGCCTATGCAAAGGTTGCCTTGAAGAAAAACAAGGGGCGAAAAAAGTTGGAGTTAAAGAAGGGTGATTGGGTTTGGGTTCACTTCCGAAAGGAACGTTTCCCGAACCTAAGGAAAGGAAAATTGGCTCCTCGAGGGGATGGTCCATTTCAAGTGCTGAGCAAAATAAACAGCAATGCTTATGTCATCGACCTCCCAGGTGAGTATAATGTGTCCAACACCTTCAATGTTACTGATTTGACTCCTTGTGTTGTAGGCCAAACATCAGAAGCAGAGGATGAATCGATTTCGAGGACGAAATCCTCTCAAGAAGGGGAGGATGATGCAGCCCAAAGTGCTGATCAACCGAGGACACTTCAACCGAGGACAATTACTCGAAGCCAAGCTAAGCTGCTCCATGACATACACATCCAGCTGGCTATGTCGGGAAGAAGCATGTGTTCGGAAGAGGAATCGCAAAGTGATGAAACCAAGGGCTACATCTTCAAGTTTGAGCCCGAGGATAAAGTTCCCGAACAGCAGCTCTTGGCCCCGGGCAGCGCAGAACCGAACACATAATCAGCGCCCGATGACAAATGTGCTCGAGCAGGCAATAGAGAACCGAAGCCAGGTTTACCGAAGTCAAGATAGCCGAGCACATTTTTAACTCAGCCCTGCGTGGCTTATTTTCATTGGTCGACTGTGACCTATTTACTAGTTTTACCCTTAGTATTTCCTATATAAACCTTAGTCCTTACATTGTAAAGAGTTAGTTGTTTTTTTGGATATTGAATTGAATGAAAGTGCCGAGCACATTCCTTCTTGTCTCCGTCGTGAGCAAAACCCCGGTGAGGGCTTTAAAGGACTTGTGGCTTTCGGTTAGTCCGATTGAACATTCCTCTTGATCATTCAGTTTGCAAGAGGCAATGTTCTCTTGAGGATTGTTGCATAGTTAGGGTGATTCTTGTCTCCCTTTTGATCGAGCTTTGGGACAGGTTCCCCACTGTTCTTTCGAAAGAAGCAAGTTTTGTCTTGCTTTTATCTTCTTCTTTATTTAATCTTGTTCCGCGTTTGTGCTAAGCAACCCCTTCGGGAATTGCATTGCACCAGACTTCTTCATTTAGATAGCCATTTAAGAAGGCACTCTTAACATCCATCTGATATAGTGTGAATTCCATGTATGTAGCAAAGACAATTAACAGTCTAATGGCTTTCATCCTTGCTACTGGTGCAAAAGTCTCATCATAGCCAATTCTTTCTTCCTGACTGTATCCTTGAACTACTACTCTGGCCTTGTTTCTTGTCACTATACCATGCTCATCCAGTTTATTTTTGAACACTCACTTTTTTCCAATTATAGATTTGTCCTTCGGCTTAGGAACCAGGTGCCATACTTTGCTTCTTTCAAACTGATGAAGTTCATCCTGTATGGCTAGAATCCAATTTGGATCTTCTAAGGCTTCTTTCACATTCTTTGGTTCCAGAGATGATAAAAAGGCAAAGAATGCACAGAAATTCTTCAAGGCCGATCTGGTTATGATTCCAGTATCCAGCTCCGATAATACATTCTCCAGAGGATGAGAACTTTGGTGCTTCCATGGCCTGGGTTGAATATGACGAGAAGAACCTCCATCATCGCTTTGGGTAGGTTCTTCCAGTCTTGTTGAATCGTCAACCTCATCTGATGTTTCCCCCTGTCATATTGACTCCTTGTTCTCTTGAAGTTGAGTCTTCACATGATTCTTCCTTGTATTCTGGATCCTCAGAGTCAACTGTACCATCTTCTCGAGCAAGGCCAATGGCTTGATCATCTACTTCATTCTCATCAACAGCTTTATTAGATTCATCAAATACCACATGTATACTCTCCTCCACTGTTTGAGTTCTTTTGTTAAACACTTTGTATGCTTTGCTTTGAGTAGAATAGCAAAGGAATATAGCCTCATCACTTCTTGCATCAAATTTTTCCAAAGGTTCCTTGCCATTGTTGTGAACAAAGCATTTGAAGCCAAAGGGTCTCAGGTGAGCTATATTTGGTTTCCTTCCTTTGAGTAGCTCATATGAGGTCTTGTCAAGAATAGCTCTTATGGAGCATATGTTCAGCAAATAGCATGCCATGTTTATTGCTTCAGCCCAGAAGTTTCTTTCAAGACCACTAGACAGCAGCATAGTCCTTGCCATATCCTCCAGTGACCTGTTCTTTCTCTCAACCACTCCATTTTGCTGTGGAGTTCTTGGTGCAGAGAAATTACGATCAATGCTGTATTTTGCACAATACTCAGAGAATTTTGAGTTTTCAAACTCTGTTCCATGATCAGATCTAATGCTGATAAGTTCAAGGCTTAACCTTTTCTGCACAACACCAGCCCAGTCTTTGAAGCTGTCAAAGGCTTCATCTTTAGATGCCAAGAACAAGGTATATATGTACCTAGAGTAATCATCAAGAATTACGAACACAAACCTCTTTCCTCCTCTGCTCCTGACTCTTATAGGTCCACACAGATCCATATATATCAATTCCAGTGGTTTTGATGTACTTACCACCTTCTTTGATTTAAAGGATGATTTCACATGCTTCCCCCTTACACAAGCATCACACATTTTTATGTTTTCGAACCTCTTACTAGGCAGTCCATGAACCAGTTCCATTGATACTAGCTCGTTGAGTTGTGAGAGACTTGCATGACCCATTCTTTTGTGCCACAATTGAGAATCGCTTTCTTGCACGTTCAAGCATGTTAAGTTGTTTTCAGGCAGTGATTTCAGTGATGCTTTGTACACATTGTTCACCCTTTTTCCTTCCATAACAATTTCTCCACTCTGTAGATTCTTCACAATGCACCCTACAGATGAGAAACTCACTTTATTTCCTCTATCGCACAGTTGAGAGATACTCAGCAGATTGTATCTGAGACCATCGACACAGTATACGTTTTCAATTGCATGGTCCAGAGTTCTCCCAACTTTTCCAATTCCTACGATCTGTCCACTTTTTCCTCCTCCGAAGGCTACACTGCCTCCTTGAAATGCTGCGACTGAGAGAAAGTTTCTTCTATCTCCTGTCATGTGCCGTGAACAACCGCTATCAAGAATCCAGCTTGGGTTGTTCTCCCTTACTCCAGCCTGCAAAACAGATTAAGGGTTAGCTTTAGGAACCCAGACAAGCTTGGGCCCCTTCTTATGAGAAAGTGGATATATCAAATCCTGTTTAGCCCATCTAGGTAGAACACTTCATTTATTCTTGGCTTTTGCCTTGCTTGCATTCATACATCTTTGTTTGTAGTGTGCAGTTTCACCACAAAAGGTACACAACATGTTGCAAGGCAAACCCACATACTTGCTCTTAGGATTATATGGAGGCAGTGGTATCCTGAATCCTAGCCCTTGTTTTCCTTGTTCTAATTTTCAAGAACCCAGTTCATTGCCTCAGAAGACTTATTCCATTTTGTTAATCTAGTAAGCTCATATTCAGATCTTTCAACCTTTTGATTTAACATCCTGTTCTTTTCAGTTTCCTGATACAAAATCTCATTTGTTCTTTCAAGTTCATTTTCAAGAAAGGTTTGAACTTCACTTATTACTTGGTTACCATTGACACTTTCCTTTAACTGATTGAGCTCCAATTCCAGTTCTGTGATCCTAGAGTTTAACACAAGAGTCTGTCCTTTTAAGATGGTATTGATTTCTTCCAGTTCAATGTTTTGTTCTTGAAGACTCTTGTGCTTAGTTCTGAGATTCCTTAACTCTTTAGTTAATTTATCTTTCTCAATTTTCTCCTTTTCATAACCCTCAATCAAAGCTGCAGTGATTAAGATCAAATTTTCAGTAGAGTATGTATGTAAATTTTCTTTACGATCAGATAGACATACCTCTGCTGAATGAGCAACTTCTTCTCCATCAGTCGCCATAAGAGCTGAGTCTTTCTTTTGTTCACCTTCTATGTATATATTCCTTTAGCTTTTCCCACACTTCTTTAGTAGACTTATATTCAAGTATCCTTGCTCACACATCAGTAGTCAGCCCTTTCCTCAGGTACAAATCAGCTTTGGAGTTTGCTTGCAGCCAGTCTAGGTCTTGGAGGATCTAGTTCTTCTACCAACTTTGGAACCAGAACCCCATTTGCTGCTCTTTTTACAGGAACATGAGGTCCTCTTTTCACAATCAACCAGAGACTGTAAATCGTTGCTTGAAGAAAGTTTTTCATCTGTTTCTTCCAGCACTTGTAGTTAGTCCCGTTAAACACAGGTGGCTTTGAGGGATCTCTTCCTCCTCTGAACTCCCGAGGATCTTCTTCATCTGAACCAACATTTGACAGCCCCATCAGCGCTAGTGAAGATTTATCTCCAGATTCCTTCTCATGATCAGATTCGCTGTCAGTAGGTCCCCAAGTAGCATAGAAGGCTTCCTTTCTCTTCCTTCTTTCTGCTCTGAAGTTTGGAGGTCGTCTCATCTTCTTCTTTTCTTTTGTTAGAAAAGTCTAAGTTGTATGTAAGTAGGGAAGTCATTCCTGTCCCACATTGGGAAAGGGTTTGTAGTTATACATGTATAGTAGTTATAAATAGGACTCATTGTAAACAACTCTTTGAGATCAATAATATATTTTCTCACAGTATTTGACATGGTATCAGAGCGTTGGTGAAAATACACCGTCACTGTGCAAATTCTGGTGACTTTTAGGGCTGCCGACGTCGGATTATTTCTCCAGTGGTGTTGTGCGAAATCCAATACCACCAAACGATTCCTCTCTCTGTTCCGACAAAACCCCACCCAATTTCTCCGGCAACTGACCCCACACGCGCCCACACGTGCCGCCAGAAGCTAGGGTTCCGGCAGCGAGTGACATCCACGCGCCGGCGCGTGGGGCCTTTTCCGACAGTTTTGTTACGCGGATCTTTTTTCCCTAGTGCTCGTCTGCGAATTCCGACCAGACCCATCTATTTTTTCCTGGATTCCGACACTGTTCCGGCGACCGTACCTTTTTCCGGCGACTGCTGTATTGATCTGACTATTTCTGCTAGTTTTTTGGCTCTTTTGTTGACTGTTCCAGCAAGTCTTTAGCACTATTACTTGCTAATGTTTTGTTGGAAGTCTTTTCTATACAATCATGTCTCTTGGATTTGATGCTTTTGGTCCCAAAAGCTCTGGAGTTGGAAATTCGAATCTTTTGATTACTTCTGAACCACTTCTTGGAAGTTCAAACTATTTAGCTTGGGTTTCCTCAGTTGAGTTATGGTGCAAAGGTCAAGGTGTTCAAGATCACTTAACCAAAAAAGCTAGTGACGGTGATGATAAGGCTAAGGCAATATGGGAGAAGGTTGATGCTCAGTTGTGCAGTCTTTTGTGGCGATCTATTAACTCTAAATTAATGCCTATGTTCCGTCCATTCCAGACATGTTATTCAGTTTGGGAAAAGGCTCGCATCCTGTATACTAATGACATATCTCGTTTCTATGATATGATCTCTCGAATGACTAATTTGAAGAAACAAGAACTGGATATGTCAACGTATTTGGGACAGGTACAAGCAGTCATGGAAAAATTTGATACGCTACTGCCCGTCTCTACTAGTGTCGCCACGCAACAGGAGCAGCGACAGAAGATATTTCTAGTTCTTACACTTGTTGGCCTTCCAACTAACCTTGATTCAGTACGTGACCAGATTTTGGCTAGCCCTACGGTCCCTACAGTAGATGATCTATTCTCTCGTTTACTTAGACTTGCTGCGCCACCTAGTCACACAATGGTTTCATCACCGACTGATTCTTCTGTTCTAGCTTCACAGACTCGGCAGAATCGAACACCTCAGACAATGGGTAATCGGACATCTAATAATATGGGAAATTGAGGTGGAGGTTCTACTGGGAATCGAGGTGGAGGTCGTTCTGGGAGAGTTCGACCTAAGTGTAGTTACTGTGGCAGACTTGGACACGTCCGTGAGTCATGCTATAGTTTACGTGATGATACTTTACGTGATCAGAATGCTCAGACTGATAGTAATCAGGGTGTTAAGTTATCTGAGGAGGAATATAATGAATTTCTTCAGTATCAAGCAAGTAAGCAGACATCATCTCAAATAGCTTCTGTTGCTCAAACTGGTAATCAGGTTGCTTGTGTCTCACAGTCTAGTACTCTTGGACCATGGGTCATTGACTCAGGTGCTTCTGGCCATATTTCTGATAATAAATATCTTTTATCTAATATTTTTCATTCACAGTCCCTTTCCACTGTCACCTTAGCAAATGGTTCACAAGCAAAAGCCTTGGGAGTTGGACAAGCTAGTCCTTTATCCTCTTTAACTCTAAATTATGTTCTTTATGTCCCTGGTTGTCCCTTTAATCTTCTATCTATCAGTCGTTTGTCTCGTACCCTTAATTGTTTCTTTACATTTTTAATGATGTTGTTGTTATACAGGACCGCAGTACGGGACAGATGATTGGCGCAGGGCGTGAATCACAAGGCCTCTATTATCTTACCTCTCTTAACTCCTCTACAGCGTGTCCAGTTACAGATCCTCCAGAGTTACTTCACAGTCGTTTGGGACATCCAAGTTTATTCAAGCTTCAGAAGATGGTGCCTAGTCTATCTAGCTTGTCCACATTAGATTGTGAGTCGTGTCAACTAGGGAAGCATACTCGCTCCACTTTTTTGCGTCGTACTGGGAGTCGTGCAGAGTCTATTTTTTCTTTAGTCCAGTCTGATATTTGGGGTCATAGTAGAGTCAGTTCAACATTGGGTTTTCGCTACTTTATTAGTTTCATAGATGATTATTCAAGATGTACGTGGATTTTTTTAATGAAAGATCATTCAGAATTTTTTTCTATATTCACAAAACTTTTGTGCTGAAATAAAAAATCAATTTGGTGTCTCTATTCGCACTTTTCGTAGTGATAATGATTTAGAATACTTATCCTCTCAGTTTAAGCAGTTTATGACTTCTCAAGGCATTGTTCATCAAACCTCTTGTCCATATACTCCTCAGCAAAATAGGGTAGCAGAGAGGAAGAATAGGCATCTCATTGAGACTGCTCGCACTCTTCTCATTCAGTCTCATGTTGCACTATATTTTTGGGGCGATGCAGTACTCACATCTTGTTATTTGATTAATCGGATGCCCTCGTCTTCCATCCAGAATCAGGTCCCACACTCTGTATTGTTTCCTGAGTTACCTTTGTACTCTCTTCCTCCACGTGTGTTTGGGAGCACGTGTTTTGTCCATAACTTTGCTCCCGGGAAAGATAAATTAGCTCCCCGTGCTCTCAAGTGTGTCTTCCTTGGTTATTCTCGAGTTCAAAAGGAATATCGTTGCTATTCACCTGATCTTCGTCGATATCTTATGTCAGCAGATGTTACCTTTTTTGAGAGTCGACCTTACTTTGCACCTTCTTCTGACCATTCTAATATCTTTGATGTCTTGCCTGTGCCGACTTTTGAGGAGTCCACCATAGCTCTTCCTACTTTAGTTCCTCCTAGAGGTGCTCCTCCTGCAGTTGTTCCTACTGAAGTTCCTCCTGCAGTAGTTTCTCCTCTTACAGTTACTTCTTCTACAGTTACTACTACTGATCCAGAGCCACCACTTCTGACTTATCATCGTCGTCCACGTCCAGCATCAGGCCCAGACGATTCACGTCCTGCCACAGACTCTTCACCTACTGCGGACCTGTCTCCTCTTAGTTTACCAATTGCACTTCGAAAAGGTACGAGATCCACCGCGAATTCTAATCCTCATTATGTAGGCTTGAGCTATCATCGCCTGTCATCACATCATCAGGCCTTTGAGTCGTCTTTGTCAACTATTTCTTTACCTAAGTCTACAGGTGAAGCACTCTGTCATCCTGGATGGCGACAGGCTATGATTGATGAGATGTCTGCTCTACGGGCTAGTGGTACTTGGGAGCTTGTTCCTCTTCCTCCAGATAAATCTACTGTTGGTTGTCGATGGGTTTATGCAGTCAAAGTGGGTCCGGACGGCCAACTTGATCGACTTAAGGCCCGTCTAGTTGCAAAAGGTTACACTCAGATATTTGGGCTTGATTACATTGACACTTTCTCTCCGGTTGCAAAAATAGCATCAGTCCGTCTTTTTCTATCCATGGCGGCTGTCCGTCATTAGCCTCTCTATCAGCTGGATATTAAGAATGCTTTTCTCCATGGTGAACTTAGGGAGGAGGTTTATATGGAGCAACCTGGTTTTTTTGCGTCCGTCGCTCTATGGTTTAAAACAGTCTCCTCGCGCCTGGTTTGGTAAGTTTAGTACAGTTGTTCAGAAGTTTGGCATGACTCGTAGTAAAGCTGATTACTCTGTCTTTTATCGGCATTCTGCTCCAAATCTATGCATTTATTTAGTGGTCTATGTAGATGATATTGTTATCACTGGTAATGATCATAATGGTATCACTAGATTGAAACATCTCTTTAGGCACTTCCAGACTAAGGATCTAGGCAGGTTGAAGTACTTTCTGGGTATTGAGGTTGCTCAGTCCAAGTCAGGCATTGTTATATCACAAAGGAAGTATGCCTTAGACATTCTTAAAGAGACAGGAATGAAAGGTTGTAGGCCTGTTGTTACGCCTATGGACCCTAATGCTAAGCTTATACCAGGACAGGGGGGGCCTCTTAGTGATCCTGCGAGATACAGGCGGTTGGTTGGTAAGTTAAACTACCTCACGGTGACTCGACCTGATATTTCCTTTCCTGTAAGTGTGGTAAGTCAATTTATGGACTCTTCGTGTAATAGTCACTGGGATGCAATTATTCGCATTCTTCGGTACATTAAATCATCTCCAGGCAAAGGATTGCTCTTCGAGGATCGAGGTCATGAACGAATTGTTGGATATACAGATGATGATTGGGCAGGGTGTCCCTATGATAGACGTTCTACGTCTGGTTATTGTGTTCTTGTAGGAGGTAATTTGGTATCCTGGAAAAGCAAGAAACAAAATATGGTTGCCCGATCTAGTGCAGAAGCAGAGTACCGTGCAATGGCTGTAGCTACTTGCGAACTAATTTGGATCAAGTAGTTGCTCAGAGAGTTGAAGTTTGGAGAATTCAATCATATGGAACTTGTGTGTGATAATCAAGCTGCTCTTCATATTGCGTCAAATCCGGTGTTCCATGAGAGGACTAAGCACATTGAGATTGATTGTCACTTTGTTAGAGAGAAGATACTTTCAAGGGACATTGTTACAAGATTTGTGAAGTCATATGATCAGCTTGCAGATATTTTCACTAATTTCCTTACTGGTCCACGTATTGGTTATATTTGTAACAAGCTCGGTATATATAACTTATATGTACCAGCTTGAGGGGGAGTGTTAGAAAAGTCTAAGTTGTATGTTAGTAGGGTAGTCATTACTGTCCCACATTGGGAAAGGGTTTGTAGTTATACATGTATAGTAGTTATAAATAGGACTCATTGTAAACAACTTTTTGAGATCAATAATATATTTTCTCACAGTATTTCACATCTTTGTCATTCTCCTTTGACGCCTCCTTTTCCTTCTCCTTTGTTGCTCTATTTTTCATCCATTCTACTTTCCACATTGGAAAATCCACAACAGCATGGTCCTTCTTGAAACACTTGAAGCATCCCGAGTAATCAGGACTGTCAACTATGTTCTTTCTTCCAGAATTCTCCTTGTTATTTCTTTTGAGACCTTTGAACTTTCCCAAGATAAATTTCTGTCTCAAGGCACTAACCATTGCTGCTTCAACTGATTGCAAATCAACATAGTCATCAGTTTCATCAGTTGCTTCGAGTGCAAGGGTCTTGTCCTTCTTGAGAGCTGGTTTAGTCTTTGAATCTTTCAACATCTCATGTGTCTTCAAACTTCCAACCAGTTCTTCAAGTTTGATAGATCTGAGAGGTTTAGACTCAATGATAGCAGTCATCTTGGGTTCCCAAGCCTCAAGTAGCACATTCAGAATCTTATCCACCATCTCTACTTCTGGCAACTCCATATCCAGGGATCTCATCTCATTAGTTATAATAGTCAACCTGGTCATCATATCCTAGATTGATTCCTTCTCTCCCATAGAGAACAACTCAAATTGTCTCTTCAACATTCTTCTCTTTAAGTCCTTCACTTCGGTGGTTCCTTCATGCGCAACCTGCAAGGCATCCCAGATTTCCTTGGCAGTCTTGTAAGATGATACTCTGTTAAACTTCTCAGGACCAAGACCATAAATTACCAAACGTTTGGCTTTGTGATTCTTCTCAATCATCTTATAGTCCGCCTCATTGAACTCATCTTTCAACTTGGGTTCTTGTCACGCAGCAGCTCCCTCACCAACTATTTTAGTAGGAATCAAATTTCCTTCTGATACGATAAGCCATAGTTGGTAGTCCTCAGCACATATATAATTTTCCATCCTGTTTTTTCACCAAGCATAGAACTGCCCATTGAACTGTGGGGGCCTTTGAACTGACTGTCCTTCAGTGATGGTAGGTGGTGCACTCATAGTTCTGATACTTCTCAAGGTGTTAACCTAGCACGAGAAGACCTGCTCTGATACTACTTGTTGTAATCTATGCACCTCCTAAGGACACTAGAAGGGAGGGTTGAATAGTGTCCACCGATTTTTCGTTTTAAGAACTCGATTCTTCAGAGTCAAGAACCTCATTCTTGCCTTGACAGTTTTGCAATCAGACACACCAACACACACAAATAACAGGCACAAGGAACACAAGGATTTTACGTGGAAAACTCCTTGCTCAAGGGAGAAAAACCACGACCCACACTCTGTGATTTTAGAACTCACTCCACTAACACAAAGAGCAAGTTTCTGATTACAAGACTCTATAACCAAGGGGCTACACTCTAGACCCTAATCACTCAACAAAGCTAAACTCTAGCTTTACAAAGTAAGCTCTCAAAGATTCACCTAATACAAATGCTTCTACGATAAGCTAATAGGTAAAGACAATGATCGCACAAAGCAAGACAACTTACAACTCAAGAACCTAGACAGACTATCTAGACTCAAACTATTTAGCTCCACCAGTTGTCTTCTTCAGTTATCTACCGTAGAAAGTTGTTGGATCGCCTGTATATGCTCTCAACTCTCTGTTTGTGAAATAACTGATTTCGGCTGTATCAACTACTTGTATTTATATGTGCTTATATAACCCTAGTTGAGTCCCACAAGGAAACCTTGTAATTATGGCAAGACAAGATTCCTTGTGACTCTTTACTTCTTCAAGTCCAACTCGTATTCGTACTTCGAAGACACAGCCTGGGCCCGCCTCTTTTAGTCTGACTAGGATGCATACTCGTTCACGCGCCACTACTCCTAGTTCCGCAGGGATTTGCAACCCACAGATCTTTTCGATCAGTCGTGCCCTTCTATACAAGGACCAGGTTCTCCTCCGGAACCACTGAGTCCTTCTCGTTTGTCATTCTTCAAAACCTTTCTCAACAATCTTAGATCTTAGAAAACTTCTTTCGATTTAACAGAGTTATGTCATAATGTGTATAATAAATTTCTTTCTGCTTTAACGCTCTATAACATCGATCACCAAATTCCATTGATAAGGCGTTTTGTATCAGAATTACATATTCTTTATTTCCTATTAATTACAAGCAGTCAAAAGATTTACTTCTACTACATTTGAGATATATTGCTGGGAATGATCATGAAATTTAATCATGGTTGAATATTTAACAATGGAAAGCTTTGAACGAACTCTATGCTTAGAGGCTAAGATTTGAAGGAGAAAAGGATGGCATGCAGTGGAAGAAGAAGCTAACGAGAGAGAAAGTGGATGGCTAATTGGAGAGATTGAGGAAGATAAAGGATTTGAGGGAAGAGAGAGATAGAAAAGGAAAAAGAAAAATGAAAAAAGGCAGCGTTGAAATTTTAGGAAAAGAGAAAACAATAAAAAGTTGGTAACCTATTATAGCAGCTCAATGTTACCTGATGGTGTAAAAAAATTTTACATTGTCAGTGCACGGATCTTATCTTAAACTCTATTTTTAAGAGTTTAACTAATATACACCGATGGTGTAAATCATTTTTTTACACCAGCGGTTAATTTAAAGCATATTACAAGTATACTTTTGATTATTTTTATTTGTTTCACTAATATTTAAACTTTAATTATGCCAATGATTTAACAAAGTCGGTTTTCTTTACATTATTGTCCAAGATACCAACTATATACTTATTTTTGCCATTGCTATTCTTGAAGATCAATTCTTCAATCGTGACTCAACCATTAGTCAATAATTTTCTAAGATAGATTAGTTATTTACAAGAAGTATTAGGCTTGAGAATATTGAAACAAGCAAAAATTCGTGAAAGTTCACTTGTAATATACTTTAAATTAGTCGACAGTGTAAAAATAGTTTACATTGTCGGTGTATATTAATTAAACTCTATTTTTAATTGCTTTCCAATCTTCTATAAGATTTCATGATTCTTTTATGATGAGCTATATAGGATGTAAAGGAAAAATAAATTATCTGAGGAAGGAGATAAAATTGACGAATGTCATCTTTCGCCATCATGATTCAAGATGCATATAATAATAGACTCTTTTCAGCTAGTGAATTAGTCAAAGATTTATTCATCATCATGGAACAACCCAAATTTTCGGCTAGGTCGTGCGGACACCCGACATCCTTTCCTAGACCCGTATAAATAAGAAATAAGACTTAAAGAGATAGGAACATAATTATACATAAGTTGTACAAAAGAAGTTACAGCTGACTACCCAACATACTAGGTTTAGGGCTATCCAGATAGACATCTAAGAATACAAATGAAGTATAAACATCTCCTGAAGGGAGCAAAATACAACTGAGATAATCAACATAAAATTGGTGGCCATCCTGAACAAAAGTTAACTCACCCGGACAACTAAATCGTCTTCGCTTCTCAACAACGTGCCGAACTCAATCCTAAAGCGAACCTGCCGAAATGAAATAAATAGACAAGAACAAACAGAGGGTGGGGACTGGCTAGTCACCTCGAAGAAGTAGATATACTAGCCAAGGAAAAGAAAAATAGATAAACCGAATTCACCTTGTTTCAACTATAAAAAGGCAGAGCCAGATAATAGCTAGAAACACATAAGAAGCCATAAACTCATAAACAACCGAGGATACGAGCCAGAAATATATCAACAACCAGAAATACATGATACATACACAAAACGTCGCACTAAGGGAGATATATATAATAATGACTCTTCACCAATGCGGGACTAACATCGACTACCGGGAAGTATATGCAATAATGACCCTTCACCAGCGCGAGACTCTCATCGACTACCGGGAAGTATATGCAATAATGATACTTCACCGGCGGAGGACTCTCATCGACTACCGGGAAGTATATGCAATAATGACCCTTCACCGGTGGGGGGTCTCTCATCGACTACCGGGAAGTATATGCAATAATGACCCCGGAACTCTCATCGACTATCGAGAAGTATATGCAATAATGAACCTTCACCGGCGCGGGACTCTCATCGACTACCGGGAAGTATATGTCAAGCTCACAACCAGAGTACAATGCTTCTATGCTCAATGCAATACCAACAACGGGGCATAACATATAATATACAATATAAATTCAAAGCTAAGGCGTAATAAGTACGCCTATCGGCAGCTACACACGTAAGGAACACGTGGTAGAATATCTACAAGGCCAAAGGCCACCAAAGAAATGGATATAATCTCTTACCTTATTCCAAAGTTAGCACTGATACTCAATAACCGCTTTGTTCTGTGGATTCACTGTTGAATGATCTCGCTCTCTTCAATAAGTAGAAAAATATATCTAATAAAGCTAAAGGTTTCATTCCTTACATCTTAGAATAATCCGGTTAGGAACCCAATATTCAATTCGCATATGCAATACGTGGTCCAGGCATATGCATATGGTTCAAAATCACATAACCAAACTCTTAATAAATTATATTTATGGGTTGCCCATAACTCCCTGAGTTCGAATATATAATCAATTTCATTATCAGGGTCCAATTAACCCTTTAAAGTATTAATTTAATTTATTAAAACTATGTCTAATATCCAAATTTCTACCATTAAAATATACTCAAACACACGTAATAAACTGAATAATAAATTAACATCATTGCATGGATATTGGGGAGAAAATTCTGTTTTTCTTTCAGCTTTTCCTTTATTTTCTCTCTTTTCTGATTCTTTTTCTCTCCTTCGTTGCGTCCTCTTCATTGTTTCCATTTCGTTTATGTAGCTTGGAAGTAAGCTAAGGGATATCGCCTCTATGTATTCCATTTTCTTTCTTTCTTTTCTATCTATCTTTTTTGTTTTCGTGACAAAAATTAAAACGGAACCTTACGAAACTCGGAATGATCCCAAATTTCTCAAGCCAGTTATACAAAATTTATGTGACGTACTCGTTAAGACAGATCTCAAATCTGATTCCTGAAACTCGAGATATGAATTAAACGGAAAGAAATCAAATTATAAATTTTCGGAACTTCAGCGAAAACAATCCGAATGACCTCGGAATTCACTTCAAAAAATTCACACATGTCACAAATAAACATACAAACCTAACGAAACTTTCGAATTTTGAATCGGAGCTCAATCGCCAGAATCGAGCTCGAAAACCTCTTTTTAAGATTTACCGACAACGGAAACTGAAACCTTCTTCTGATACCTGCCAAATGAAATCCGATTTAGTCAAAATTTTAAAGACATCTCCTAATGGACCTTACAAAGATTTTAAAACTATTGGCACACCAATCAGAGTCCTAACTCCCGAAATGACTATCTAAGGTCGTTTCATTCTCCTCCACTTAGACTTTTGTTCGTCCTCAAACGAGCTTGAGTCTAAAGCAAAATTCACACACAGATAACAAGAGAACTTGCATAAACGTCATAAGCTACTCAACAGACATTATCTCATAGAATCAGAATTATAACACGTACATCGATCTCTTGGAAAAAAACATATCTGGATAATATTATAACACTATTGCTCAGCTTATTCTGACTAAGCTGACCCTTTCTCGATCATGAGAGGAGAGTTCTACACTTTCAGAACAAAGATGCACGGAACTCTGGATGGATTAACATGATTCTGATGACGAATTACCTCATAGATATACTTTTCGATATAGAATCGGTCGATGAAACTAAGAATTAGCTTACGCTTCAGTAATTAGAGATTTAATATTCGCATTCAGTATTGGAGGAAGACTCTTCCACTTAGAGCATAAACTCATACAGCTAATTTGAATAGGAATAGCCATCTCACACAGCCTGCTGGACTAAGGAAGACTTAGCTTAAAACATAACACGACTCAGACCTGAGCTACCAAACTACCCTCTCGAGTTGCAAAACAGCTACAACTCTCGAGTTCACAACTCCATACCTTTGTCGTAAGCACCACCGCCTGATGGATGATGCTTCTCATTACCCTTAGAAGCCTTTAAAAACAATAATGTACTTACCCAGCTACCTTGACACGCACTCTGGCTCAACACAGGAAACATAACAAGCGGCTACTAACCGCCCAAGCTTACTAGTGCCATACGAAGCAGAGATGGCAATGGACTGAGGATAGAAATAATTAGAGCTTCAGGAAGCTCATCTTCTTATTTGCTTGGCTACCAGAGCTAGACACTTCTGAGCCAGGCTAGCCAAAATGATCGCAATTAAAGAAATAGACATTAAATGAGCTTTATGGAACAACATCCATGCCAATTTAACCTTCCTATAAGAAGGAAACTCTAAAAATTTACCAGAAAACCCTTTTATAACCAAGACAAGCTCATAGAATAACATGACTCTACTAGCGTCTCGAACCAAAGGAAGACACAGAGATCGAATATCACTCATAGAAACGATAACACTTTCTGATGGTGACGAATAAGAATCCCATCATCCTACCAATACTGAGTTCCAAACAGAGAGGCAAACTGACTTGACATAATAACAGAAGGTGGCAGAACAAGATGCCAAGTAGACAATACTGACACTCACTCCCAAATCCCTTGCATCTGAACCAGATAAACTAGTAGGTTCTCACAAATGCCACGAATAAATCATACGAGAAGCTCACCCCTTTACCGCAACAGATTCTTAATAGAAACGACATCCAAGGAACACAGGGAAACATGATAAGACAAACCATTTCCAAATCGATCGGAAGAATCAAAGCTTACTCACATACAAGGGAAGAAAAGATACTTGGGTCTACTACATCGGATGCCTTAGCATTCTGTCAAATTGGCAGTTCATAGAACTACCTCTGCAACTGAGCTGAGCCACTACCCTGATAATCACCTTCTGAAGAACTATTACCACCACACTCTCGACCTCTTCCGAATGGTGGCATATCTCTGGCTGATCAAGACCTAAATAAAGTCCCCTGCGACTGTGTAGGTGCCTGTTGGCGAGAGAAAGGATAACTGCCTACTTGCCGGAGTAAGAGAAAACTCCTCCAAATATGATAGGCTCTCGACAAAGACAACACTTTTTCGGTGAAAATAGAAGCTGGACAGATTGTTGATAGCTATAAAGAGAAAATTGAGCCTAATCTTGATGAACTACTGGAGCACTCTGAGAATCACGCACTACAAGCTGAGATAACCTGGCAGCTGACTTCCCAGAATAATCAGAACTCTTACCTCCAAATGAGGTACTATGGTGCCCACCAGGGCCGTGGGATCTCTTGCTCTCCCGCTCTAACTTATGATATGGCTCACACCTCCGAGTAATATCAACAACATCAAATAGAGTCCCGACCTGAATCTCTCGAGCCATTAGAGACCTCAAGGAAGGAAAAAGTTCATCAATAAATCTTTGAACCTTCTCGAAAGACTCATGGACAAGATCTAAAGCATATCCAGCCATCCTAGAGAATTTAATCACATATTCTGAAACTAATAGACTACCCTGTCTAATCCACTCAAACTGGCGACGCTTTTCATCTTGCTCACTGTGCGAAAAGAACTTTTCCATGAATCTACAAGAAAATTTCGCACCAAGTCAGCTTAGGCAAGCCCTGCCTAGCTGATAAAGAGCGGTTGACCAATCTAAGGCTGGACTTGGAAATGGAAAGCAGTATAATCAACACCATACGGCTCGAGATAACCAAAAGCCTGAAGGATACACTAACATCATTTTATTTTTAAAGAAATACACGGGGATTATCTGATGCATGGCCTAAGAATATCGGAAGGTTCAATTAGGTAAAATAATGCAGCCTCTATGGGCACTCGGACCGAACTGTTACCTAGGCTAACTAACCAGCTAGAACAACTAGAGGCACAACACATGCTGCCTCTGGAACATAATTTATTGGGGCAACATCAGGAACTGGAACAGGAGCTCCCTGAGTCCGAACATCTGCGTCTGCGGCTACCTGATGAGCTGCCTAGGGAATAAGAGATTCTTACGGTATCTACGCTGCCAAGATTCTCATAAAAAGCATCGTAGAGAGCCGAGGGAACCACAAGTCCCTGCTCCAATTTCCCACCACAAGCTGGCACAGCTGGGACCTCCGTAACTGGAACGTCAGCATGATCCAAAACTCTCGAGGCTTGGTCAGCACTAGTCCAGGCTAGACTGCTTCGTCTTGAAATCCTACCTTATGTTGATTTGTCGCATAAAGGTTCAGCATTACTACGAAAGAATGAAAGATAAAATAATTTTTCATCCCACAGGAAGACCGATCCATGATTAGAAAAGAAAGAAGAGAAACTTCCTAAACACCATCATAGCCTCTCGTAGATAAGTACGGACGTCTGCGTACCCATCAGCGAGACTCTACTAGACACTGTCTTAGTCTGGATAGACTCTAAACCGAGCTCTGATACCAACTGACACAACCCAAATTTTGGGCTAGGGCATGGGGGCACACGACACCCTTCCCTAGATCCGTCGAGCGAACCCTTTTGAATTGAATTCACAAAAATACACATAAAATAAACTTATGGATAAGAAATAAGACCTAAAGAGACACGAACATAATTACACATAAGCTGTACAGAAGAAGTTGCAGCTGACTACCCAACATACTAGGTTTAGGACTATCCAGACAGACATTTAAGAATATAAATGAAGTTTAAACATCTTCTGAAGGGAGCAAAATACAACTGAGATAATCAACATAAAATTGGTGGCCATCTTGAATAAAAGTTGGCTCACCCTGACAGCTGAAGTCGTCTTCGCTGCTCAACAACGTGGCGAACTCAATCCTGGAGCGAACCTATCGAAACGAAATAAATAGACAAGAGCAAACAGAGGGTGAGTCGGAAGGACGCAGTAAGTGGGGGCTGGCTAGCCGCCTCGAAGAAGTAGATATGATAGCCAGGGAGAAGAAAAATAGACAAACCAAATTCACCTTGTTTCAACTATAAAAAGGAAGATCCAGATAATAGCTGGAAACACGTAAGAAGTCATAAACTCATAAACAACCAGGGATACGAGCCAGAAACATATCTACAACCAAAAATACATGATACATACACTAAACATCGCACTGGGTCGCCCAATACACAACAGCCGATGCAATGAGATGAAATAAATGTAGTATGATGCAATGGGGTCAGATGTGCCCGAACTCTATCTCCGACGCGGGACTCTCCCGGAAGATATATACAATAATGATCCTTCACCGGTGCAGGACTCTCATCGACTATCGGGAAGTATATGCAATAATAACCCTTCACCGGCGCGGGACTCTCATCGACTACCGGAAGTATATGCAATAATGACCCTTTACCGGCACAGGACTCTCATCGACTACCGGAAGGTATATGCAATAATGGCCCTTCACCGATGCGGGACTCTCATCGGCTACGGGGAAGTATATGCAATCATGACCCTTCACCGGCGCGGGACTCTCATCGACTACCCGGAAGTATATGCAATAATGGCCCTTCACCGGCGCGGGACTCTCATCGACTACCGAGATGTATATGTCAAGCTCACAACAAAAGTACAATGTTTCTATGCTCAATGCAATACCAACAACAGGGCATAATATATAATATAAATTGTAAATCTAAAGCTAAGGCGTAATAAGTACGCCTATCGGCAGCTACACACGTAAGAAACATGTGGAAGAATATCCACAAGGCCAAATGCCACCAAAGAAAACTTACCTTATTCCAAAGTTAGCACTGCTACTCAATAACCGCTTTGTCCTTTGGATTCACTGTCGAACGATCTCGCTCTATTCAATAAGCAGAAAAATAAATCAAATAAGGCTAAAGGCTTCATTCCTTACATCTTAGAATAATCCGGTTAGGAATCCAATACCCGATTTTTATAGACAATACGTAGCCCAGGCCTATATACATGGTTTAAATCACATAACCAAACTCTTAATAAATTTTATTTATGGGCTGCCCATAACTCCCTGAGTTCGAATATAAATCAATTTCATTATCAGGGTCCAATGAACCCTTTAAACTATCAATTTAATTTATTAGAATGATGTCTAATATTTCGATTTCTACCGTTAAAATATACTCAAACACACATAATAAACTGAAATAATAAATTAACATCATTACCTGGATATTTTGGGGTGAAAATTCTGTTTTCCTTCAGCATTTCTTTTATTTTCTCTCTTTTCTGATTCTCTCTCTCTCTTTCGATGCGTCCTCTTCATTGTTTCTATTTCGTTTCTGTAGCTTGAAAGTAAGCTAAGAGATTATAATCCCTAAGTCCACCGCCTCTATGTTTTTCATTTTCTTTCTTTCTTTCCTTTTTATCTTTTCTTTTTTTTTCTCTTTTGTTTTCGTGACGAAATTTAAAAGAAAACCTTACAAAACTCAGAATGATCCCAAATTTCTCAAGAAAGTTATACAAAATTTATGTGAAGTAGAAAGAAATCAAATTATTAATTTTCAGAACTTTAGCGAAAAATATCCAAACGACCTCGGAATTCACTTCAAAAAATTCACACATGTCACAAATAACCACACAAACCTACAAACTTTCGAATTTTGAATCGGAGCTCAATCGCCACAATTGAGCTCGAAAATCTCTTTTTAAGATTTACCGACAATGGAAACTGAAACCTTCTTCCGATACCTACCAAACGAAGTCCGATTTAGTACAAATTTTACTGACAAGTCCTAATGGACCTTACAAGGATTTTAAAACTGTTGGCATGTCAATCGGAGTCCTAACTCTTGAAATGACTATCTAAGGTCATTTCACATCATTAACCTGGTAATTAAAATGATAGACTAATTCCTCTCCACAATTGAATGTTCACGAGTGTGTTTTGAGTACAGAATAGTAAGTGTGGTGGCCAGGTCGGTGGCCTAAAGTTAAATTTTAGATGAGGCCTTAAATTTATTCGAAGAAATTCATATGTATTTTTATATGTTACAATTTATTCTTCTAACTTTTGAGGTACAAATAAAGTTGTCGCAGATCATGTCTACTTATAATTCATATATATATCAAAACCAAAACGAAGATAAATGTATTAAATAGCAAGAGATAAAGTTAATCCAAATTTGCTCATTCATTTAAAAATAATAGATACGTAATTATGAAAAAATAATTATATAAATTATATATTATTATACTTAATGATAGTAAAATTGGGGCCTTTAATATTTTTTGGAGCCTAAAACAACGGCCTTAGTGGCCGGCCGCACCTGAAAAAAATCTAGGACAAATATTATGCTAGGTGCAAGTTTAAGGACCTTATTTATTAAACATAGAGAACTTTTTCCTAGTTAAAAAACATAGCAACATTTTTAAATAGTACAATATATAGCAAATAGGAAAAAGTAAGGACTCTATTAAACCAATCCTTAATTTAACTTATCTCTCCTTACCCTCTGTAGCCGCCCGCTACCCCTTCCCCTTTTCCGATGTTCAACCTCTATCAGCAAGAGAGCTAGATCTGGCGAGAAAATGGTGAGGTAGATTCTTCTTAGGCGAGGCAGATTCTTCTATGCTTTTGCTTCTCCGCGGCACTGCCGCCTTCTTTAACATCATCATCTCCGACAAAGACCATTGAATGGGATGCTGCCTTCGTCGTCATCATCTTCAGCGAAGCTTTGGAATCGTAGGTGACGATCGTGAAAACGGAATCACCGAGGTAGGCGAAGATGATTGATGACGGCAAGGAGCAAATCTGATTTTTTTTTAAACTGTATGCCATGTGTTTTTCCAGATTTGAAGATTTCTAAAGTGCATCGCAATTGTATGCAGTGTGTTTTTTTTTTTAGAGATTCAAAGTGTATTGCAATTGTATGTCATGTATATTTTAGAACATATTTTCTATGCATCGCTTCCATATATCTTTTTGCATCGATTGTATGCAAAATGCATCTCCATACAAGTATATACAATTGCTAAAAATTAAAAAAAAAAATTATCGCTGGCGTGCAGTGACTGGTGGCGCCGACGACAATGGAGGCAGGCGATGGGGGTGTTAGGGCTGCAATGAGAGTGGCGGGGTAGGAGGGGGATCTAGCATTTTTTCTACTTTTTATGGATATTTGATTTTTTTTTTTTTAAAATATACTGCTATATTTTGATCTGAAAGTCTTGTAATATTTCTATTTTTATATAAAAAAAATTTTAACTTTGTATACTTATGTAAATAACCCGTTAGTTTGCCCTTATTGATTTTTCTAATTTATTTCTAACTCCACGCCCAAAAAAAAAATTATCAGTTACCTCTAGTAAGAAAACTACTAAAATAAAACATGAAACAAAAATGATAATGTACTTATCCGGCTTATATATAAGTGCATTCTATTTTAGTTATACATAATTTCTGAACACTTACAAAATCAAGAATCTAAGGAAAAAATGCAAACTGTAGAGAGATTACGAGAGAGGAGAGAAAGGCTTGTTAAATTATTACACAAGTGTCAAAATAGAGGAGAGAAAGGTCTGTTAAAGGAATTTTTACATTAAGAGACACTTATCCCATGAAAATTACCAAAAAGGGCCCCTATTTCATAATTTTACTCGAAATGTCACCCCCTCCATTTCTTAAATTTTTTCTTTCACTCATAGCACCCCCTATTTAAAGAGACAAAAAAATCCTAGCCTCATTTTTCCTCTCTTCTCCTTCTTTCCTTTTACTACAGCTCCCGCCACCCCACCTCTTCCACCACTGACTCACCTCATCCCCTCTCCTCCACGCCACCACTGCCGTTTCCTTCAATCTGGTGGTCCCAACAAAAAAAACATAGCCGCCACTATTATTGTCGTTTCTTCTTCTCTTTTTTTTTTTTTTTTTTTGTATAACAATGTCGAATTTCCGTTGTATATTCCGGTCAAAACTCCGGTGAGGGTTTGTTTATCATATTTCTTCATCCTTTTTCACCTTTTTCATAAGTATTCGGTGAGATCTACTAGTTTTTTGTTAAAACCTTTTTCTAATTTTTAGATCTAGTATTTTTCTTGTATAAAACTGTACAAATCTTGGATATTTGTTAAGCTTTTGTGTAGAAGCTGTCCAAAACACTGTATAAAATTATTTTTGCGATTTTATACAATTTTATACATTTTTATACAAGTTTATACACTTCTATAAACGTGTATAAAAATGTATAAGTCTGTATATGTTTATATATATAGTGAATAAACATATTTCTATACACTTCTGTAAATTTGTATAAATCTGTATATGCGTGTATATAGAATGAATAAAGTTGTATGATTTTCAGATTTGTGCACTATTTATGGATGTTTGTATAAAATTCACATTTTTTGTGTATACTTTTGTATTTTTCTTCTTTCATACATAGTTTTCTATGTATTTACATGTATAATTTATTATTTTTTGATAGATTTGTGTGTATAAAATTATCAAAACACGATTATTTAAACAAAACCAACAATAATAAAGCTTCGGTAACATAAAATAAGTAATCCCGCCGAGATCAGGTGATTTTTTAATTTTTCGGCTAGCTACGGCGCCGCCGACAATAGGTTGAATGGCGGCAGGTTAGTGGCGGGGGAGGAGGGGGAGTGGCACTTAGGGTCTTTTCATTTTGAGGGAGGAATTCAAAGAAGGGTGCTATGTTATGTAATTTTCAAAATAAGGAGGGTGTTATGCCATGTAAAAAAATTATGGTTCCTGATTTGTAATGTCCTTGCTTTAAGGAGCTAGTTTTGAAAGAAACCTTTTCTTAAAGGGGGATTTACAAAAATACACATACATCCTATTTTATTTACATGGCTCTACCCATTACATTTATACTCATAACTTATTTACACTCTATACCCATTAGTTAATTACCTTCTTATTTTGAGGCATAAAAAGTAACTCAAGTTCCTCTCTCTCCTCATATTTTGTATTATTTTTTTCTCCATTTTTTGTCATTCTTTTCTCCTTCTCCGTTTTCACTATTCTTCGTTTTTTTTTCTTTTTTCCGTTTTTTATTCTTTTTTCTTTTTTCTTTTTCTTGTTTCTAGTACTATTCATGTCTCCTTTTTTTTAATTTATTTTCTTTCTCCGTAATCTTATTATACTCATTTTTTTAATTCCAAAAAGGAATACTTTGTTCATAAACATAAAAATTGAAATATTTTATTAGCTCGATAGTATCTCACACTTTTGTCCAAACATAAAATGGTATATGAAAAGAGTATATGATATACAAAAAAGGTATACTTCTTTAAAAATAGTAAATATTAAAATATTTATATGCTCTGAAACATCTCGCACTTCGATCCAAACATAACAAGGTATACCGAAAGAGTATACAGTATATCAAAAAGGTATATTTTGTTCAAAATAACAATAATTGAAATACTCATTTGCTCGATAGCATCACACACTTTGATCCAAACACAAAAGAATATAAAAAGAGAATAGAATATATCAAAAAGGTATACATCTTTAAAAATAATAAAAATTAAAATATCTATATATTCTGAAACATTTTGCACTTCGATTCGAACACAAAAGGGTGTACCAGAAGAGTATAAAATATACCAAAAGGGTATACTTTCTTCAAAACAACTAAAATTGAAATATTTATTCGCTTAGTAGCATCGCACACTTAGATCCAAGCACAAAAGGGTATACCAGAAGATTATACAGTATACCAAAAGGGTATACTTTGTTCAAAATAACAAAAACTGAAATATTTATTCGTGCGGTAGCATCACACACTTGGATCCAAACACAAAAGAGTATACCAGAAGAGTATACAGTATACCAAAAGGGTAAACTTTGTTCAAAACAACAAAAACTGAAATAATTATTTGCAGTATCGTCCACTTTGATCCAAACAATAAAAGGGTATATCAAAGAGTATACAATATACCAAAAAGGTATACTTCTTTAAACATAATAAAATTAAAATATCTATGTGTTCTGAAACATCTCGCACGTTAATCCGAACATAACAAGGTATACCGAAAGACTATACAGTATAACCAAAAAATATACTTTATTCAAAACAACAAAAATTGAAATATTTATTTGCTCGATAGCATCGCACACTTTGATCCAAACACAAAAGGGTATCCAAAAGAGTATACAATATACCAAAAAGGTATATTTTTTAAAAAAATAAATAAAAAATAAAATATCTATGTATTCTGAAACATCTTGCACTTCGATCCGAACATAACTAGGTATACTAAAAGAGTATACAGTATGCCCATAAGGTATACTTTGTTCAAAACAACAAAAAATAAAATATTTATTTGCTCGATAGCATCGCACACTTTGATCCAAACATAAAAGCATATACCAAAAGAGTATGCAATATACCAAAAAGGTATACTTCATCAAAAAATAATAAAAATATATTACACTTCGATCCGAACATAACAAGGTATGCCAAAAGAGCATACAATATACCAATAAGGTATACTTTGTTCAAAGCAACAAAAATTAAAATACTTATTTACTCGATAGCATCGTACACATTGATCCAAACACAAAAGGTATACCAAAAGAGTATACAATATTTCAAAAAGATATATTTTTAAAAAATAAATAAAAATTAAAATATCTATGTATTCTGAAACATCTTGCACTTCGATCCGAACATAACAAGGTATACTAAAAGAGTATACAGTATGCCCAAAAGGTATACTTTGTTCAAAATAACAAAAATTAAATTATTTATTTGCTCGATAGCTTCTCACACTTTGATTCAAACATAAAAGGTATATTATAATACAATATATCAAAAAGGTAAACTTCATAAAAAATAATTAAAATTAAAATATCTATCTATTCTAAAACATCTTGCACTTCGATCCGAACACAACCAAAAGAGTATATGTATACCAACAACATTGAAATATTTATTTGTTCGATAACCTCATACACTTTAATCCAAACACAAAAGGATATACCAAAAGAGCATACAATGTATTAAAAAGGTATACTTTTTAAAAAATAATAAAAATTAAAATATCTATATATTTTGAAACATCTCGCACTTTGATCCGAACATAACAAGGTAAATGTCTCCCATTTAAATATTAATTTTTTTTTTAAAAAAAAAAGAAATTACTTAGCCACAGTTGAACACTAATTAATATAAAAAATCAAATTAGCCACGGGTCTTACGTGCAAATGTTAATTGGATCTTTAAATCTTCAACTTGTTAGCCACGGTAGACTGTGGCTAAATAAGTCGTTAGCTACAGTGAAGCCGTAGCAAATTCTGTCGATAGCCTCGGTTATTTAGCTACGGTTAAACCGTGGCTAAAAGCCGAACTTTTGTAGTGTGGGTAGTCCGTGTAAATATTTATGCTAAAATGGGTATGGGGTGAAATGAAATTTAAAATGGGTAAAAATATGTAATATTTTATAAAATATAGGCACGTAGTGTAAAAAACTCTTTCTTAAAGGCAAAGATGTGATGCTAAAATGTGGGGAAAAGTTGGAGAAGACAAGGGGCGAAGTGCACCAAAGACCACTTTTGGCAGTGGTCTTTGATTTGAGGCCACTTTTTTTATTGGTTTTACATGAGATGCCACTTTTTGAAACTTCAATTCTTTTGGGTTGAACTTCACACAAGTTCAGCCCACAAGGATTGAAGTTCAACTTCAGCTCACCACAAGGATTGAAGTTTAACTTCAGCCCACAAGGGTTGAAGTTTATGCATCTATACCTAAAAGTTCAGCCCTTACAGATTGAAGTTGAAACTTCATAATTTAGGCATGAAGTTCAACCCACAAGGTTTGAACTTCAACTCACAAAGATTGAAGTTCCAAAAAATGGTCTCTCACGTAAGATCAATAAAAAAGTGACTTCAAACTAAATATCAGTGATAAAAGTGATCTGTGGGTGAAAATTTTAAGAAGACGAGAGATGCAAGTTTTTACTCTGGGCAGCCTTTCTGGCGTGATGTTTATATGTTAGCCCTGGTTGAATATCTTTTTTAGCATTTAAATTTTATGGAGATCCACCAGAACTATTTTCTTGAACTACAGTCCTTTCGATTACTGCCACCTTGTTTCTAGCGCAAGGCTATTTTCGCATGTAAGTTTTAAGGAGTTTCAAAAGCTGAAACCGAGTTGTCTGTAAATAGAGAGTTATATATTAGATTCGTTCAAGTAAACATGGGATCCGTGGCGCAATGGTAGCGCGTCTGACTCCAGATCAGAAGGTTGCGTGTTCGATTCACGTCGGGTTCAATCCCCCTGATCTCATACAGTCCCTCCTTTTTGTTATTTTTTTCATTTAATTTCATACAATCTTCAGCAATAGTTTATATTCCTTCATTTCATATATATATGATACGTTTTTTTTATTATCTTATTTCAAAACAAGTGACAAACTTCTATGTCTAGATTAGCAACTCAAATTAACAAACTTCTATGACTAGATTAGCAACTCATATTACCTTAATAAAAATCTTTTATCGCCAGTTTTTTAGGGACTAATAATTTTATTAATCATCCATATCAGATTTACAAAGCAAGCAGTAGACTCTTACAACTTTTCCTCTACAAGTTTGATCTCTCTATACTTTAAAATAACGACACAAATGATATAACTTGATTAATATGATTTAAACATTGTGTAAATTCAAACTATATCAAATAAATTCAAGTAGTACAATTTTTTCTTATTCCCTTGGCTTCTTCCTGCAAGCACCTTGCATTATTAGACAGTGTAGTTACACTTACATCTGCATTTACATTTTTTATTCTCTATCACTTTGTTTTTCGTTTTCCCTTCTGAGCTTGTTTTGAGAGCATTGAGAACATATACATCCATGTACAGCACACAAGAGGAAAATGCTGTTATTTATCTTTTTAATTTTTGAAGGGAAGGACACGAAAAAGGAAATAAGAAGACGTAGAGCTTCTAGAGCAATTTGTACTACCAACCTGAGCAAAGAGACACTCTTAAAAATTACAGTTACAATTTGCAGCTCACACGAGCTCCACAATTGAGCTCACATATTGGAAAGACATCTAAATTCTAATAAATGAATGAGCAAGCAATAAAAATCATGTGACCTAAGAACTACATAATGGAAAAGGTATGCGACCTTTTTCCCATCACCCAGCAGGTAAAATCTGGGGACATGCCGATGATGATACAACAATATAGCTAAGATTTGTTTCATAGAACAATCGCATAAGGAAATCCAATGGGAGCTAGAGTAATGTTGGGTATTTTGCATCAAGGAAATCCCTCAACATTTTGGCTGCCTTCTGACCACCCATCAATTCTGCTAACCTCTCCAATGGAAGCATGGCAAGTTCTGCCAAGCTTTTGCATCCATCCATTATTGCCCTATAGTTGGAATCTGTCACGCCAGGCAGCCGTCTCAATAACTCTACTGCAGACGTATTATAATTTTCAGCTCTACAAAAAGTAAAAACGAGATGAATGTTATAAAAATCAGAATACAAATTAAAATTCCAATATACAACAATCAGAAAACAACTTTAGAACTAACCTGACATCATTTTCAATAACACCTTCTTCTGATGGGACACCCACTCTAATGGCCTTAACCTCATCAGGTTCATCTTGGTTTGCTTTAAGAGAAGCAAATATTTCGGCTGTTGCATGGAGACTACGAGACCAGATAATGCGAAGCCGAGGGAAGTGGAGAACAAGCAACGAGAGCTTTGATATAATGCTATTTGGGGTTACGTCATCACCAATTTCACTAGCAGACTACAAAGGCAATAAGAACTTATCAAGAGGAAAACCTAATACAACACAGATGTACAGCAAAGCAAAATATATGTAGCATAATGTACCTGAAATGAAAAGCTTTTGTCCTGTGAAAACTCAATAAGAAGAACTGGAATCCGATAATAACGGGACATCATTTCCACCTGGTGGTAAAGACGGCCAGATGCAAAACTGCCAAATAGATCCTGTATACTCTTTCTTTCTACGCATATCAAAGGGGAGAGTATGTAATCACCAACTTCCAAAGTCACTGGTATGATGCGCATGCCTTTCTGGTGGAGTACATTAGGAAGACTACTCATGAACTCCCGCATATCCACGATGACCTAGTTAAAAATAAATAGTCTCTATATTAGATTATGTCATGCAATTTGGCAATTATCTAGTGAAAAGACTTGTAAATACATACTTGTATTTCCTTTTCTGCTTCTCTTCTTCCACCAGCTTTTCTGGTTATTAGATTTTGGGATATAATGGACTGAGGCTCATTGGAGGAATCCAATCCCAGACAACGACCATCCTGATAATTATCCACAATTAAATCCCAAAACAGAAAGCATTCATTAGTATGAAAAATTGGGTTTCACCCAAATGCAAGTTCCAAATAACTGCAAATTTATGGAGACAATAACCAAAAACTGGAAGCAAAGAGTTTAAAGTACACAAATGCATTTATGCAGCAAATGAACAACTATTTTCACTTTCCGCTAGATTTGATTGCACACTAAAGGGAATTTCATTCTCCACCAAGGACAATCGATTATACACTTGAGATACAAGTCATTCCCCTGATGAAGATTCAATGCATTCACTGAGTACTCTAATTCTTCCATAAATTCTTCATATTTTTGTGCATGGACTCCACATCCTAGGCAGATCAATCTCATATTGTAACAAACAAATCAGGCATCTTTACTTTTACCATTTTTTTTTTTTTTTTTTTGATAAAGTAAATAATCTTATTGATAATGAAAAGGGAAACCCCCATATACAAGATGTATACCAAAAGGGTTTCAACATTTTATTCCTTATTAATCAGTAGTTACAAGGAAGTTAAGAAACAAAACTGTACTGAATGAGAAGGAGAAGAAATTTAAACGTATCGACAACTCGTCAAAGCTCAAGCGTGAAAGTACCACCCGAACCCACCCCCCACGCAGGTAAAGACAAAAGAAAAGAGCTAACCTGATCTACTGGGATCATCATCAGTGATTTCTGTCTTATAAGGGACTCAAATGCTCCATTCTCTCTACGCACACTAGCCTCAAACTTTTGTACCTCAGTAGAGTCTTCATAGAACAGGAAATACACTTTAACATTTCTTGAAGGGTTCTCAGATTTATAGATTTCAACTTCTCTCACAAATGCAATGTCAGGATGATATGCAATAATGGTAGTGGGCTTCAAAATATCAAGAATTTTTTTATCACTCTCCAATGCATAGAAAAACACTGGTGGGAGCTTCTTAGCTTCTCCTGAGGACTCTGCATCCAGACCTTGGTCGTGCTTTCGAAGAAACACTTCATCCAAACATCTGCCTTCCATTGCATTATCTGAGAAAATACCAGGAATGTAAGCTTTGATTTTTTGTCTATTATAAGAGGAAAATGTATCAGATTTACCATTTGGTGCTACATCATTGTTGGTTTTTTCACTTGCTGAACTTTTCTTTCTCTTTCCTTTACCCTTTCCTTTACCTAAAGCTCCACCATCCACATGTTTCTGTTCACCATCTTCAGCAACAGTATCTTTGTTGATTCTTTTGCTAATATCCGATGCAGCTGCAAGCAGTGCATCATGCTCCTGCTTGCTTATGCTACTAACTTCTGCTTTCTTTCCAGGTGCTGTTGCAACAACTCCATCAAGCACCCCAAACCCTTTAGGCTCTTTAGCTTTCTTTGCATTGCGTTTTGGTAATGCCTGCAGCTGTACCTTGCTCAGCAGATACTTTTCCCACTCTTCACGCATGACCTATCCAGTATGAATTGTATTTGAGTGCCAATCTAGTTTTGCACATTAGAAGATGATAAAAAAAAACGATCTATTGTGTGTTAGTTGAAGAAAAGATGAGATTGTGTCGAATAGCCTTTCTGGTTTAGGTCCAACATAATAGTTTGTTCCAAAGTTATGGGGCTTTTTGCAACTAGTCAATTAATGTACTAGAACTGCATCAAAGACTGCATCTTTGATGCAGTCAGCTAAGTCACACATAATTTCTACAGTAATTTGTTTGAGCTATTCTTTTCATGTACTGGGACTGACAAGCTTTATTAAGATTGGCTTGCATGTCTTCCCTTATCCCAGAAAATGTATAATTAAATAACAATTAAACCCCAAAAAAAGGGATAAAACGGAAAAATGAACAAGATAAGAGTGTGGGTTAGTACAGATAAAGAGACTGGGAAAACCTTCTGTGGGCCTTTTATGATGCAATCTTCGAGTTGCATGCATGAGTGTTCATCTTTGCAAGCAACTAAAATAATCCCATTATCATCCAATATACCCAGTTGATCTTTCTCTTCTCCAGACAATGCTTGTTTATCTCTTTCCTCTTGTATCTCCTTTAGGACATCCTGTGAAACATCAAGCGCATAAAAATCATAGTTGAAAATATATATCTAGGATTAAAACCCATGAAACCAATAAGTTAATTTTCTTAGGCAGAAGACACCAACCCAAATTGAAAACAGCAGGATTAATAAGTCAGTATGATAGTTATTTAGTACTTAAAGAAAATTCTTCAACTACAAATGGCTAATACGATATTGGGAAAATGGAAGTCACTCACTCACAAGTAAGACCTTCCACTTTGGTGGCTCCTCCAAGACTTCCTCCAAAACAACCCTGCTCTCTGCACTTGTTGACTGATCTAAGAGAAGTAGAAAAAATAAGAGGAATCATGTCATATTTTACAGCTATACCATTGAACTACATGAGTGCTTCTTTTTCTCCATTACTTGTTTTCGAATTTTGGGTTGGGGTGGAAGGAGTTGAGAAAGAGAGGAGTTTGGCACAGGGTTATCTCCATTGAGACGGGTACGAGTACATCAGATTTAAGTTAAAACTAGTCCAGCTCCATTATTATGTAAATACTGAGAATCCAATTGACATAGAAAGTATCAGCAAGCTAATACATACCTTCATCCTTCTTGTTGTCAAGCTTTCTCTTTTTGGTTGACGCAGACTTGCTCTGCCCCAGTTTTCCACTATCTGACCTCCCAAAATGATAAACTCGCTTCTTAGCATACTCAAAGATCTTGTAACTGGACTCTGCAAATATCCAAACGGACCGAAAACTCTCTGATGCTCTTAGTGAGTCTAGATACTTCAAATAAGTTACAGCATCATACCTACACATATAAAATAGATCCTACTATAAGTACAAAAACCATAAGCACTGAGAAACCAAAACGGACCTCACAGACAGCATCAATATCCTCCTTCCAAACTAAGATAAATAAAGGATTCAGACTAGCAAGTAGTAACTAAGTAGATTCACCTATTATATTCTCCCTCCAAACCAATCTGCCTCTCCCAGGCTGACAATATTGTTAAGGAAGTTTTTCGAAGATGCGTGTTTCAAGTATTTGCTGCGACTGTCTGGGGTCAGATATTATACCATTATAGAGTATTACAGAATATAGAATAAACTTGTATTAAGAAGAGTTAAGTGGCTCTCTGAAACTTGTTGTGGCATTTAAAGTATACTAAAGCTTTCCACCTACGGCAAGTGGAAGGTTTTGGGATAACCTGAAAAAGAAAAGGAGGCCATATTTTCTTTTTAACAAGGTAATGTATTATAACAAAAAATATAAACCTGGCACTAAGATGGTGCCAGGCAGATTACAGTTTTTTCGGAAACCCTTCTTAACAAAAACAAAAAAGAGAGGGTTCTTCCTACCCGACATCATAATATCCCTGTAATGAGTATATAAAATCTAACATTCTAAAAGGAGGCCATATATTTTAAGGAAATACCATTTAATATTCTCACATATTATGAGCAGATACAGTCTAAAAACCAGTAGAACATCCAAGTCATACCGAAACTAATGGTTTATATTTTCATTATTCCAAAATAAAGCTGCCTTCCAATCTCAAAAACTTGATCTCTTTGCCATTTGTTTTGCATATATACTCAGAACATTTAAGGGTGTCTTTACAATTTAGAATACCCCCATACTTCTACATAACCTAATCTTGCATGTTGCCTTTTAACTCAAATTGACACCCAAAAAGAATCGCATATCGACTTAACCGGGTGAGAGTATTGTTATAAGCGATAACCGGATTCAGCAATTATCAAGAGTAAGCAAATACCAAATATCAAATAATAACATCACGACCAAATAACAACAATGTCACAGAAACGAATGAACAATAGAAACCCTCTTGTCAGAAAAAATAAGAGCCATCAACTAGCTTGTTTATAGGGACAGAACAAATTTCAGAGACATGTAATAACCAACACCATGTAAACACTAACAAAATATTGCGCCATAGGAAAAATGGTGAAAAGAAACATCAAATTTTCATACCTTACAAGGTAATCCAACAGCTTTCTTAATGTCTTCAAGTCTGAAACAAGCTGCTTCGTTCTTTTCCCTAAGGTATGCCAGATGGGATCTAGCTGCCTCCTCACTATCTCATCAAACGACTTAAACAAACCATTCTCCACTGTCAAATCCTCTACATCAACCTTATTAGTCTTTCTCATTTCCTTCAAACATGCATCCATCACCTCAATGACTGCTTTCTGAATCCCAATCATATACGTCGACATTGATACCCTTATATCCACAACCTCTGGTGGATCCCTCTCTAAATCCTGTGATACATAAACCTGAAATAGCAACAGAAATTCACTCAACCATGTTATCCCACAAGAGTAGGTTTTTATCCACTCCCACTGCTCAGACACCGGCCCTCCATATTAAACTGAACTCGGAAAAACTTTTGAATAATTTAAAAAACAAATACCGCCTCCATTCCATGTAATTAACATAAGCAGTGGCAGATCTAGCCTTTCGACGACGCGTTCATCGAACCCAAATATCTTCGACACAGAGAAAAATATGTATGTGAAAACCCACTACAGTTTCAACAGTAACATTTGACCTGAGCACATAACTTAAAGATGCAGTGTATTCATCGGTAAGATTTAAAGGTCGAACCCATCAAATAAAAGTCCGGAATCAGAACGTAAGTAGACTTTCATGAAGTACAAGATTAGAGTCATCACATGTTATGGCAGACTGTAGAAATAGTGTAGATTATGGGTGTGTTCTGCATGACAGAAAGGATTTCCATTCTCCATTGCGGTCACCTCGAATTGTAGAAATATTCTTCCATTAAAAACATTTCCTACAACTAATTGTTGTCAACCTTTACAACTCAAAATTAACCACCAAAACACTATCCAACATGCACATGAGTTCGATTTATATACACCAAAAAAAAAATAAATAAATAAAATTACACTATCAGGTGACGTGACTTATTTTTCAAAATTACAAGGCTTACCCATAACCATTTGGGTGACTTGACAGAGTAAAAATTTCATGCAACGGTGTATACAACATAAGCTCCATAGACTATACACTTTATCGTATTACCATATGTTAAAAACTTTTATACTCAACCAAACACTAGAAAGTACTGAAGAAAAGGTAACACATTTTATGCTCCTTCATAATTTATGTGCCTTCATTGCCAAAAGATGCCTGATTCTGTACAAGTTTCTTTTTGCTGCAGACTCAATTTGATAAAGGCAAAACATTTTATGTTCCTTCATACCAAAAGATGTCTGATCGTGTAAAAGTTTCTTTACACTACCGGACTCAATTTGATAAAGTAACAAAATTTATGTTCCATCATACCAAACACATTTTATTTTCCTTCATTACCCAATGAAACCTGATCGGCCACACTTTATGTTCCTCCACATTACCAACTGCAGTCCAATAATGTAAACATTTCTTTACAGTGACATTGTTTATAACTTAAAACTCAATTCAAATACTCGAGTTTTTACCGGGAAATTACCTGGAATCGAGGCCAAAGATGAAGCTTTCTAAGAAAAAGGCATTTAAGAGTCCTCTCAGCTTTAGCAAAACCAGAAACCATAGAATGAGGACGATCCGAAAATGCACGAACATAAAGCGTCTGATTCATCGACCGCAGAATCCGCACAATAAACGCCTCGGTCGACGTATCCGAAAGCGAATGCGCGTTAAGAATAATAAGTCCAGCAACAGAACTCGCCGGAAGCCGGCGAGTCAACAGGTCAACGATGAGAATCCGAGAAGTAACGAACAAAATCCCACCGGATCCGTATAGCGACAACCGCTGATTTGCAGGAAGGTCGGAGGTGATCTCCGCCGGCAAAATCGGAACTTCGCCGGAGTTTTGAACCCGAAGGGCATTTTCGTAATTTTGCGAAATGGAGGATTTTTGTGAAGGAGTTGATGAGAGGATTAGTAAACAGCCTTGAGAAGTGTGGTGGAGGAGGAATAAGGAGGAGATTAGCTTGTGAAGACCGAGACCAGACGACGTAACGACTAAACCGCCGTTGGAATCTTCTAGAAGGTCTGTGATTATGTGCTCGTGGAATTGCACCATGTTTTGAGTTCTAGGGTTCCGCCGTATACGGTGGTTTTTTAGAAGGTGGTCATGGTGGCGGGAAGGTGGCAGTTTGTTGAAACAATTTAAAGAGATGGAATATATATGGGAGTTTATTGGAGTTTTTAAAATTTTAGTTTCACCCGCAATTTGAAAATGTGTCCGTTTTGTATTCATATTTCCTATTTTAATTTAGTGAAACTAAAGTCGCTCAAATTAACCGATTCACTAAATTGGGATGGACGGAGTATTTAACATATCCCAAAAGTTAAATATCTTTTTTCTTTCGAAGGAAAGCACTTTTGTGCAAGAGTTTGGCAATGCTTGATTTGAGGTGAGCTTGAGTTCGACTCAGTGCCGGCCCAATGGGGAGGCCACTAAAGCACTTGCTTTAGGCCCCCCAATTGGGAAGGACCTAAATTTTTCTAGTTTTATCTATTATTTATGTGTTAAAATGTACTTCTCTTTCTGAAATATTAAGGGATTAACTAGATAAATAATCTGAACTTTATAATAAAATGCAATATATAAAGATGGAACAATTTGATGACGATCTTGGTAACTAACATAAATATGTAATATATAAAAAGGAACAATTTGATGACGAGCTTTGTGAGTTTTTTTAAAGTATCTTTTATAATTGACTACTTTAAATAAAGAATGGATTAAGCTATTTATCCACTTCAAAATAAATTGAAATTAGTCCAAATATATGGCATTAATTTGAAATTTAATTAGTGATACGAAATTGTGTTAATTAGATTATGAGAATTTTTACCATTAATATTTTTTCTTGAAAAAAATTATTAAACCCAAGTGATTAAAATTACCAAATATCTCTAATGGTGGGAGCTAGTTGGTAACCGAGTAAATGATCAAGATATGTACACTATCGTTACAATTAAAAAGAAGGTGAAATCAAATTTTGTTAAATAAATTTAAGGCCTTTTATTAAGGTTATGCTTGAGGCCACCAATTTCGTTGGGCCGCCCCTGGTTCGACTGAGGAAGAATTGAGGAGATGTAATGAGATGACATGTTACAACATCATCTTACTGAGGACATGAACCTAAATTGGAGAGCATGGAGAACAAAGAATTATGGTAAAAAGTTAATAGATACCCGAGCAATTTCTTAGCATGGTCTAAGGTGAGGTAGAGTTTGACCATTGCTTTTAAGTTTGTATCTTTACTATTGTACTTTCCTACTTTTTTTTTTTTTTTTTTTGTATTTTCACCCAAGCTTTTACTCGGATAGTTTTTTTCAAACTACTTTCTTGAGCCGAGGATTTTAGGATTTTTTGAAAACAGCCTCTTTATCTCACATAAGATAGAAGTAATGTCTATGTACACCTCACAATCTCTAGATTCCACTTGTCGAATCACAGTACCTGATTCTGACTACCCTTTTCAAAAAAAAAAATAAATAAATAACTAAATAAATCATGTAATCTTTTGATGGAATTATAACATAATCATTGATAAGATTACTTCATTCAAAACGTGGTAAAATTGTTTACATTTTATTGGTGGATCGTAGTCATTTTCCCCTCTAATCTTGTGTTGAAAGTACCCCTAAGGCTCTAACTTTACACTATAATGTTTTTGTTCTCCAACCCAAGATCCGAGTGTTATTGCCTCCATTCCATCCAAATAGTTGCAAACAAGAATTTGAATATCTTTATATTTCAGTACAAGAAATCAAACATTCAATTGTAATTCTACATCGCCATCAATCTTTTAAGTTTTTTCACCCTAAACTTGTTAGAACTTTGAAAATTATGAGTTCAGAATACAACAGTTGAATAATACTCCATTTCATTAAATTTTCACGTTTATATCCATGTGGTATGTGTCAATTACTGTATTTGATTGAACCGGATAGCTGGTTAGCTACATCCTCCACTGAATCAACCAATTAAAAGATTCTTGCAGAATAAAAAAGATTTTAAATATAAAAACCAATTAAAAGACAACCAGTGCAATATCATTTCATTTCCACGGGGCAGTGAAACTTCAATGTGTTATTTTTTTCAATGTGTTATTTTTTCTTTCCAAAATTATGAAAACATGCTATGCAAAATTGATTACAAGATGGGATAGATAAGTGTGCATAAAACTATGACTTTAATGTACAAAGTAGCAGTAGAGTGCCAAATTGCAAATCATACAACAACTTACTACTAACTGCTAAGGTTTAGTTCACCATTAATTATTCGACTTGATTCTTCGGACCCTCAAAGGTACAGGGTTTTTCAAGACTGTCACATTAACTCCGGTCCAAACATCTAATTTTGTAGGGAGCTGAGCAATTTTCTCAACGATTTCCATGTCCTCGGGCAGCACATAGCCGAAAACAGTGTATGACTTTTTCCATTCTTGATGGTTCGCTAAGCTTATAAAGAATTCAGGGCCAGAACCAACCCATGCAACTGAACCTCGTCTTATTTCTGGACAGAATTCAGAGGGAACTGGGTTGAATGCTGCTCCTTGAGCATCAAGAGTTCCTTGTAACAATGCATATGGAGGGCCAAAAGAAGCCTGCAATTTTGTAAAGCAGATGAAAAGAACTCAGGAAATTTGAAGTTTATACTAAACGGTTAGCACCTGGGAAATTTTCATTTACATTATTTTGTTCAAAAAGAGGAATGCATTAAGCAAAAGCCAACAGAACCAAGTAAATGTTAACATGGTGCTCCTAAGACTTTTGAGCAGCCATACCAGCTGGGCAGGAAATTTCAGAGTGCAATGCATGCAATACAGAAGTTTCAGAGTGCAATACATGAGAAATGTGTAATACATGGGTATATGTAAAAAGAAATGGGACACAATTTTGGGATCCAAAGAGGAAGAGGCTGAACACTTTGCTATGGATGATATACATACATAAACATGCTCTCACTTTCATATTTCCCCATATATAATAAGGTAAAGATAGTACTCCCGTCATTCTATTTTATGTAACACTATTTGACTGGACATGGAATGCAAGATACATGATATGATTTATATATTACTTCCTCCGTCCCGAAATACCGGAGTTCATTAAACCTTCTACTTTTCAGCAAAATTCAGATATCAACAACCAACCCAGTATGTTCCACAAGTGGGGTTTGGGAAGGGTGAGGTATGTGCAGACCTTGCCCCTACCTCGAGTAACTCAAAAAAATTAGAGTAAAATTACATCGTCAGAATTTACATAAATAGCACTGAAAATAAATTTACTATATGCATCTATCGTCATTGATGCATAAATAAAGATACCAATTAGTAGTGAATGTTTAACCGATCCATTCCGGATCGACCGAATTGGTACGGAAGTTGTAACATGGGAAAGCCACGGAAAATATGACTTATTTGAATAACCCGGTGGACCTCGTGGCATACAACCGAAACGACTCCCGCTAGATAGCCACCCCTTTCTCTCTTTTTACAGCCTCGTGGACGAAATGTTTGAAGTGATCGTTGTCAAAGATTTCCTTTCTTGAAAGTTGTTTTGAAGAAAATATATTAATTGAATTTGAAGAAACTTAAATGGAAAGAGTATCATGAAAATTGGGTTGGAGGAAGTTTCAAATAGAGAACAATTACATGAACATTTATTCCTAATCTCTCTAGTCAAAGGAGCCAAATTGAGGACAGATTACATGTATAATTCATCTTACTCATGTGGTCAAAACCAAGCTGTATAGAATTAGAAGTCAATGTAGAAGAGAGACGAGAATTTACATCTTTTATGTGATCTCTGTGTATATCCCAAACTTGTCCCGACATTCGCATTGCTTGATAGCTGCTGCTCAGATCCGGTGATTCTTTTTTTTTTTTTTAGAGAGAGAGAGAGAGAGGGGTGGGTTTCTTTGGTGGCTACTATACGGTGGTTATGGTGGTTTGTTGGTTGGAAGCAGAAGAAAATTGTATGTCATGGGTATATTCATGGTATGTCCGGGGTATTGCCATTAGTATATATCAAATGGGACATACAATTGGTATAAACTTTACATACAATAAATGTATAAAAATGTATGTCGGTCTATCTATTGTATATACTGCGTATGTCCTATATATGAATTAACCAAATCTCAAAAATACTTTATTGACATTTCATAATTAACTAAATCTCAAAATATAGCTTGTTGTCTCAACGTAAAGCCAAAAAACGACTATTTTTGAAATTTTATTTTCATAAATTAGCTTTACGACGAGCACAATATTTGTGAGAGTTTATTTAATCGAAAGTAGTTTAAATTAATGTAGGAATTACATCAAGATTAGTATTCCTAGATAGTTTAGGATTTAGTATTTGGTAGCTTTTTAATTCATATTTAGTTAGGTTATTTTGGTTAAACCATATTGGAATAGGTTAACCTAATCAAAGTAGGTTTTATTTGCTACTATAAACAGGTTAGTTGGTAGTATTAGTTATTTTAGTTCTCAAAGTTCAATTTCTCAAAAGCTTCTCTCAGCTAAACCCTCCTAATCATAAAGGTGTAATCCTCTCCGTCCAACTTCCTTATCTAACGGCTTAGAGCCCTCCCTTCCCGCTTTACTTTGTTAAAATACATTTAAGAAGCCAGTATGTCAGTTTTTGGCAAGTTCACAAGTTTCTGCAGAATAAGCGTACGCATATTAGTGTGTAAATTTCTCTGTTTGTTAGCCGTGAATTTGGTTCAATCTGCTCTAGTTAGGCTAAGTTTGTTCAAGTGTCGTAAGAAATCTAAAACTGCGAGAGAGAACAAGACTGCTAAAGCTGAAGAAAATCTTGCCAATATGCAGATAAGTTTCCTGACAAGTCCAGGGTTATCCTTCTTGCAAGGGCTCAGGTTGCTGCAGCTGCTGGGCACCAGCAGATTGCGGCAGAGTCCTTAGCAAAAATACTAGACATTCAACACAAGCCTGCAACTGTTGCCACCCTTGTTGCTCTCAAGGAGCGGGCTGGTGATATTGATGGTGCAGATGCTGTGTTTGATTCTGCAATCAGGTGGTGGTCAAATGCCATGACTGAAGACAACAAGCTCAATGTCATCATGCAGGAGGCTGCTGCTTTCAAGCTCAGGCATGGAAGGAAAGAGGAGGCAGCATGGTTGTACGAGGAACTAGTGAAAAGCCATGGAAGTATTGAGTCTTTAGTTGGATTGATCCGGACAACTGCCCATGGAGATGTTGAGAAAGCAGAAGCTTATGAGAAGCAGCTGAATCCACTACCTGGTTTGAAAGCAATAGATGTGGATACCTTGGAGAAAAGCTCTGGTGCAAAGCACGTCGAGAAAGGTCCAGCTGTAACTGAAACATATGTAACTAAGACTAAGGATAAGGCGAAAAAAAGAGGAAAAGAAAGCCAAAATATCTCCAGAGCTTTGGCCCAGCTAACCCAGGACCTCCGCCCGATCCAGAGAGGTGGCTTCCCAAGAGGGAGAGGTCTAGTTACAGACCAAAGAGAAAAGGTAAGAGAGCAGCTCAGATTTGAGGTTCGCAAGGTGCAGCGGCTAAAGAGGCAGCTAGCAGTAATGGTACAAAATCAGACCAGCCTGCTAACTCAAAAGGAGCCTCTCAGAATGCAGGCACTGAACGATCAAAGGCTTCCAAATCTTCAAAAAAGAAATCAAGGAAGTAATCCGGCAAATAACCAATGCTTCTTTGTCAAGTTTCCATGGATTTTTTCTGCTCGTTCTTTTGGCATTTCTGTTGTAGAACATGAGTCTGCCACGGCCTGGAAATGATTACACGGAAGAGTTTTAAGGTGTCCCTTTATCCATTGTTAACGTTTATACTTTTGCATAGTCAAGGTTGTAGAGTCCATTGATGCTTGCATTTGACTTTACCTTGGTAAAATTGAGGAAGGCCTCAGTTACCAAATTCTGTATTAGAACTGCGGCATCAAGGCATGGCTGAGTAAACTCTCTTATACACACTCCCCCCCCCCCCCCCCTTCCCCCTTAAGAATTATGTTTTGGAGGCAATCTGTTTCTTACTACAACACTCTAATTTTGAGATTTTGCTTGTCTTATTTGCTGGAGGAAGTTGATTATACTCCAGAGCTTTATAGTTGAGAAAATAAGTGCAAAAGCTATATATTAAAACTCAGATAGTTCTCGGTCGCAGTAGTAATCATCATATATTATATATTATTACTATATAAGCATGAACTCAAACTAATCAAAAGTCAGATTACCAAAAAACCCTTCTATCTATAAATAGTCCTTCATTAGAAATTGTAACCAAACAACCAAAAAAAAAAAAGTCTTACGCCTACAAGCAGTTCCAACCCAACAGTCGCAACCATTTACGCCTACAAGCAGTCCCGACCCAACAGTCAACTATTTAGAAAGCCAGGTACGTACACATAGGCAAAAGATACTTAGGAAGCAAATAATCACATCTCATTCTACAAAATGATCCAAAAAATACTTACTTTAAGGGTACACCAAGAAACCACCAAAAGCAACACATAAATAATCATATGCTTCAAGTTTACTACCTACTACAGAAGTTCCAAATGCAAACCAATCTCACATGAACAAGAATACTCCAAAGCACCTCTTCATATTACCACCATATGAACAGTTACGTTGCCTCATATTTGTCTTCAATGAGTGAGTTCGTTTCGTCCATCATATCAATTCTCTCTAAAATATTGGTTTCATTTATCTATCTTAATGAGGTTAAACTGTGCCAGCATTCCTTTGTTTTCAAGATCAGCATAACAATTAATGGTGTGAGGATTCTGGACCAAGGATTACATGCATAATTCATCTTACTCATGTGGTCAAACCAAGCAATATAGAATTAGAAGTCAATGTAAAACTGTAGAAGAGAGATGAGAATTTACATCTTTTATGCGATCTCCGTGTATATCCCAAACTTGTCCACGAGTTTCCGCACGAAAAAATTGGCAACCAGCACAGTGGCGCAATCCCAACAACTCCAAAACGTTAAAAACAGAGTGTGGGGAACATTCTGGCAAAAGCTGCAGAAAATTAAGAAGAAAATACAGAAAGGAATATCAGTTGAAATTAGAGTATCCTGTTTAAGGGAAAGGAACAGATGAAAATCAAGTATAGCGACTCTGAAAAGTGATACAGTGTCGAAGTCATCATATGCATGATAATTTTCAGCATAAAGTCCTACTGTATCCCCTCTTATCTGGAACAAATCGTACCCTATATCTTTGAGAAATAGGAACATGCAGACTTGTAAAGGCACAATCCTCACTAGTAGCGACATATTTAAGTAGATACAAGGTTATAAAAGGCACAAGATATGCTTCATGTTTTGACAAACAAGGTCGTTGGCATATTAAGATTAGAGCAGTGAGTGTCAGCCACTGAAATTTGTGTCTAATCCAAGTTAATCAAAATGCACTCCGAAGGCTAACCCTTCAGTTATAGAATGAGTTGCAACTGTGCAGCATTTATTCAACTACTGTATTATTCTGTGGCAAGAAATATGAAAGTATGCATTCAAAAGAAACAGAACATACCTTGACGTGAATAGCACCAAATTCTGTTTCCAAGGCAACAATTCCCTAAAAGCAGCAGGATTATAAAAGAGAAATCTTAGCAGATATCCCATTAAGATTTTGTAAATGTTTCAAAACTTATTGTCACTATTTAATCTATTTGTTGACAAGAGGACAATGGAGAGTAATAATGCTACGGAGGAACACGCTAATTTTGTGAGAAAGTTGTTTACCTCTCCTTTTCCAAAAACAATGCCAGACGTCCACATATTCTTGTTTCCTGCTTCCTGTTTATCAGGAGCTAAAGTATCTTTTTGCTTCTTCAACCAGCACTGCATCATCAAGCAAGACCAAACACTCAAACTCTCATTTAAATTGTGTATATTAGTATGCAAAGTAACTTAAAATACCAAAAAGTAATCTTCTTTTTTTCTATAAAAGGCAAAAAATACGCAAAAAAACAAGGAACACAACCAAACAGAACCTAACATGATGTCTTTGTGTACTGGAACGATATATCTCCTTCACATCCACATACACCCTACAACATCTTAGGCAAGCATATCTAGAATCCCACAAGAAATGCACCTCTAAAGGAAAGAGTGGATAATTATATCACGGGAACAATGTGCTGCAAATTTGCAAAACAGCCCCAAATTGCCAATAGCTCACTTCTCTGATTAGTTTAAGAACCAACATCACAGTTCACTCAATCAAGTTCTATCTTTCATAGCATTACAATTGTATGATCTTTCATAATAAAACGTTCAAATCCTGCATGGTTCTATCAGAGCTGAACAAATACACATTCATCCATCACTTGGGACACAACAACAACTACTACTACAACGGCTCAGTCTAAAACAAGTTGGTTATTTGAAATCTCAGTGATCATGTTACTCTATTTAAACTCATCTCATGCCAATATTATGCAAATACAAATAAAATCACTAGAAGTTCTCTATATTTTCTAAACGTAAAAATCGATGGACACTAGGTAAATCATTTCAAATTACCAACAACTTACAACTAAAAACATATTCTTGAGCCGCATCTATCGGAAACAGCCTCTCTACCTCTCACAAAGGCAGGGTTAACGTTCGTATGCGTACACCTCACCCTCACCATACCCGACATGTGGGATCGCACTGGGTATGTTGTTGTTGTTACAACTAAAAGCATCATATATAAAGGGAAAAGGAAAGAATCTTCAAATTCACCTCACCAAATTTGTCACCACAAGCTTTTTGATTCCCACAAAAAACCCAGGAATCACAAAGACAAGGCCCATCATTACCAGTACACATAGCTTTACAAGCCTTACAACATTCCTTACTACTATTAACCTTAAAATCAGAACCCCACTTCACAGCAGCTCCCCAAAGTTCAAAACTTTCAATCCCATTACAACATTCACCACTCTCCACTTCACCACCACCACCCACCGCCTCCAACCGCCGTTCAACCGCCGCAGGTCTCATCGCCGCCGACATGAACATGTAGACAACAGTACAAGAAACAAGACCCATTAAAAGAAGGATCATAGTGGCATAACGGGTCGGTTCGGATTCATCTGGTTTCCGACCCATTTGAGATTAATGAGTGAAGATCAAAACCCAACAAGGGATTTGGTTGATTTGATTTGGTTTATGAGATTTTGTATAATTGAGGTTTGGTTGTACAGTTGACTATGAAATACTATTTGAAAATGAGGTAATTTTATAGTAAGGTAATTAATATTGGAGAAGTTATGGAAATTATAGGGAAAATGGCCAAATTTGCCCCTGTGGTTTGCGAAATTGGACAGGGATACCCTCCGTTTAAACTTGAGTCTATGTGTGCCCTCGCCGTTTATGCTTTGGCTCAATATTACCCTTCAGTGGCCAATATTCGCCAATATTGCCCTTCATCATAGACGGAAGAAAGATTATGCTTAATTAAGTGTAATTAAGGGCATTTATGTCCCTTACGTATAGCACAGGGGCATATTTGAACCTCTTTCACCGGTGTAAAACTGATACACATATGAAACTGCAACAATCCAATAAAGTGTCAATTTGACTATTAATTGATAGCACATATCCAAGTATCTCTTTCGCAGCAATGATTTCCTCTAAATACATTACAAATTTTAGATACCCTTGATGTAACATATTCAAGATTTGAAGCATGCGCTTAACTTCGACATGTCCTTTTTCCTCTTAAACTGCTTCTAACTCCAATTTATTTCCCTAGTACTAGGACTCCTCAAAATGTACACATACAAACTAGAAAATCAACCACAGATTTGACACTGAAAAACTTCACATAACTTTTCAAAAACTAACCACCCTATGTAAATTACAATCAAAATTAAGAGAAATAAAGCTAACCACTTAACAAATAGTCAGCAGATATAGAATATATGTATGATCCATGTATAATATGTTTATAGATGTGCACAATCAGCGTATAATCTATGTATATCAGTAAGGGCTGTAAACAGTAACTCTGGCTGCTATATGTGTATAGTAATCAGGTACAATAAGTGAAGAGCTCAAACAAGATGTATACAATAGTACAAATTCACAATATAAGTAGGAAAGCAAAAGTATTTCACATTTATATGCTACTTTCATCAAACAAGAACTAAAAATGCAAATGATTTAATTACTCAGTTGCTAACAGGAAGAACCTTCGTGACAATCTCATCACTAAGAGCAACAATCTGAGAATTTCCTTTTTTTGTCCAAGCTAGCCAAAGCTTCTTGCAACTCGGCTTCCATTTTCTTTCTTCCTTTAGCAATCTTTTGCTCCACTTCAAGTTAAGTTTCCTTCTTCATTTTATTCAATGCAGCAGAAATCTCAGCTCTCGCAGCTTTCATTATAGCAGCACATTGATCTACCAATTGTTTCACTTCACTAGAAATGTATTTTACATCGTTGAGTTTCTCTTAATCGCACCATCTCTTTTATCCATGAATTTACTTAAATCGAAGTTAGGTTCAGCTAATATGAATCCCCATAGACCATGTTACTCAATTTAGCTCAATTCATGTTATCATGATACTGCCTGTGAAATCTTGCTCACATTGCCGGTCCCAAGCCTGGGTAAAGGAGAAGGGTCGCGATAGGCCAGCTAGCCAGCGTAAAATATTACCAATCATGATACCTAACAAAACAAACGACAATCTTAGCTAACTCGATTGTTGCAGTTTCATATGTGTATCAGTTTTACACCGGTGAAGGAGGTTCAAATATGCCCCTGTGCTATACGTAAGGGACATAAATGCCCTTAATTACACTTAATTAAGCATAATCCTTCTTCCGTCTATGATGAAGGGCAATATTGGCGAATATTGGCCACTGGAGGGTAATATTGAGCCAAAGCATAAACGGCGAGGGCACACATAGACTCAAGTTTAAACGGAGGGTATCCGTGTCCAATTTCGTAAACCACAGGGGCAAATTTGGCTTTTTTCCCCTAATAATTATAATAAAGAAATTGTTAGATTTAGAAATGGTCATGGTGGCTGTATTATTATGTACTATAGTTCTGTGCTTTACAGTGTAGCAGTGGTCTAAAGAATCTTGGATCAAATGGTTAGGACAGAGAGTGACTTTTCTTTTGGATTTTTCTGCTTTTTCTTTAAGTACACTTGTTTGTTTGTTTGTTGCATGGAAGGTACTAGGAATTGCAAACAACTGATTATCATGTTCTTTCATTTTGGGAAGTTGACTTTTGTTTCATTGAGAAAAATAGTTATGATTCCAAATAATTAGAGGATTGATTTTCTTGAAATATGAAAATTTTAATAGTTAAGTACATAAAATATTTTCAAGATAGGGAGTTATTAATAATAAATTTTGATTTATTTAAATCTCAAGCAACTTTAACAACAGTATTACAGTTTGAGTTAAACATAAATATGAATAAGAGGATTTTATCTACATCTTTTAATATTTACTATTTTTGTGAATAGTTGTACACAATGTGTATAATATTTAAAGGAAAATAGGTGCTATATAAACTCAAGATAATACCACAAGACTAAGTATAAGTTTGCAATATTATGTAATTTTTCATTTGAATCTATGTTTATTTAAAAATGAAAATAGTTTCAGAGACCTTTCCGACACTCACTTCTTTTATGATATTCATGAGTCTTGAGGAATAGAAATGAAGTATGCATTTTAGTAAATAGAGACCTCCGAGAACAAGTGATGGAGATTAGGAGGGTAAATGATAGGATGATGGCTATTAAGTTGTATAAGGAACCACCTTTAATATAATTAGAGCTTGTGCACCTCAGGCGTGCTTGGATGAGGAGGTCAAAAAGCACTTTGGGAGGATCTGAACGAAATAGTACGAAGTATCCCTAATACTGAGAAGCTCTTCATATAAGGAGATTACTATGGCCACATCGGGTCAACTTCGAGGGGCTTGATTTTGGTGATAGAAAAGAAGGAGAAGTTTAACTTTTGAATTTTGTAAAAGCTTTTGATTTGGTGATAGCCAATTCGAGTTTTCCAAAGAAGCATGAGTATTTGGGCACCTTATGTAGTACAGTGGCAAAGACTCAAATTGATTTCTTACTACTTATATTAGGAAGAGTGATAGATGTTGATGTAGAATTGTAAGGCTATCCCGAGTGAGTACTTTACGACCCAGCGTAAGCTCTTGAATATGGATCTAGTTATCGGATGAAAGAAGGAAAGCGGGCTTTGAAGGATCAGCCTAAAACTAAATGGAGGGCTTTGGCCCGTGGTAAAAATTAAAGAGTTAGAGGAGAAGTTGGTGATTATGAGGGCTTGTTGAGTAAAGGGATGCGAATAATATGTGGAATTGGACAACTGATTGTATTAGAAGAGCAGCTAGAGAGGTGTTGGAGGTCTCAAAGGGTAAGTCCAATAGGCACGGAGGGAACTGGTGGTGGAATGAAGATGTTCAAGTCAAGGTGGAGGTCAAGGAAATTGCTACATGAAGTTAGTGGAGATCAAAGACGAGGAAAAGAAGATGAAAAATAAGGAAAGGCATAAAACTGCTAAGAAGGAAGCGAAGTTAGCGATAACAGACACCAAAACTGCACATTTTGAATGCATGTGTGAGAAAGTATCAGACAGAGGTAGAGAAAAGAAGCTGTAGTTTGGAATCCTTCTATTGAGAAACAACTGGAAATCTAATCTGACTTCTCAAATAGAAGTGAGCCCAGTTGAGAGGACCCCACTTTCCCTCATTCACGTGACCTAGACTAAGTAAGGTGCATTAAAGATAAGGATGACACAATATTGTTGGACGATGCTCTTATTAAAGGGAGATGACAAATATACTTCCATAACTCTTAAATGAAGAAGGGGACAAGAGTATTGTGTAGGGTCATTTAGAGCATGCCGAGAGTCGTCCTAATTCTAGGGATTGCACGTGTATAAAACCTGAGGAGATTAAGAAAGCAATTCGTAAAATGAGAGGGGGGAAGAGTGACCATGCCTGATCAGATCCCAATAGAATTTAGGAATGGTGTAGGTAGAGTAGGTTCAGAGTAGCAAACTGGGTTATTTGATGTCATACTTAAGATAATAAAAATGCCTGAAAATAGCAGAGGGAAGAAGAGCGATCATGCCTGATCAGTTCCCGATAGAATTTTAGAACGGTATAGGCTGAGTAGGTATGGAGTAGCAGACTGAGTTGTTCGATGTCATACTTAAGACAACAAAAATGCCCGAAAATAAAGGTGGAGTATCGTGATACTGTTTTATAAGAACAATGGCAATATCCAAAATTGCAACAACTATATGGGTATCAAACTACTTAGTAATACTGTGAAAGTTTGGAAAAATGTGGTAGAGAAGATAATGAGGAGGGAGGTAATTATGTCTGAGAAACAATTTAGATTCATGCTTAGGCGATCAACTATATAAGCCATCCATCTTTTGAGGAGGTCGGTAGAGCAGCATAGGAACAAGAAAAGAGACTTACATATAGTGTTCATTGCGAAAAGGCTTACGACAAAGTTTCAAGGAAGGCTTTGTAGAAACGCTTGGAGTTTAAAGGTGTAAGGGGCATACATTAGACCGATTAAGGACATGTACGATAGAGCCAAGATCTAAGTGAGAACGGTAGGAGGAGATTCAAAACACTTCCCAGTCGAGATGGGGTTACATCAAAGGTCAGCGTTAACCCATTTTTATTTATCGTGGCAATGGATGAATTAACATAGAGTATTTAGGGGAGGTACCATGGTGTATGTAATTTATAGATAACATAGTCTTGGTTGACGAGACACGAGATAAAGTTAAATATAAGTTGGAGATTTGGAGACAGACTTTAGAGTTTGAAGGTTTCAAGCTGAGCAGGACAACAATGGAGTACATGAAGTGTAAGTTTAGTGCTGCATCACATGAGTCTAATGTGAATGTAATGCTTGATAGACAAGTCATTCCAAAAAATGAAGCTTCAAGTATCTTTGGTCAATTATATAAGAGAATGTAGAGATTGACAATGATGTCACATATCGTACATGAGTGGGTTGGATGGAATGGAGGCTAGCTTCCGGTAACCTATACAATAAGAAAGTGCTTCATAGACTTTAGGGTAATTTCTACAGAGTGGTTGATAGAACAACTATGTTGTATTGGACTGAGTGTTGGCCAGTCAAGACCATCCACATTTAGAAGATGCAAGTAGTGGAAATAAGAATGCTTAGATGGATGTGTGGGCAAACTAGAAAAGATATGATTAGGAACGAGGTCATATAGGATACGGTAGGAGTGGCCTCAGTGGTAGACAAGATGTAGGAAGTAAGGTTGAGATGGTTCGACATATGAAAAGAAGGAGCACATACATGCACTGGTGATATGCAAGATGTTAGATGTGTTGGGTCTACGGAGAGGTAGAAATAGACCGAGGAAGAATTAGGCTAGGTGATTAGGCATGATATGGCTCAACTTCAGATCACTGAGGAATTGACCTTAGATAGAGGAGCATGGTGGTCGGAGATTTTGATAAAATGTTAGAAGGTAGTTGAGGGTCTAGTGTGGGGTTTAGTGAACCTTACCAATATTATTGGTATTTTTATAAATTTCTTCTTATTGTACGCTTTTACTAGCAGGTTTGTTTTGTTTAACCTAGTTGTTTTAATATTTTGATGTCATTTACTTTTCTTTACCTTGGTATTTTCATCTTAGCATTTTATTCTTATAATTTTCTTTCATTTCCTTTCCTTTTTATAAGCATGTTTTCAAAAATTATTTTTGTTGAGCCGAGAGCTCTTAAGAAACAATCTCTCTACCTCACTCGAAGTAAGGATAAGGTCTGCGTACACCTCACCCTCCTCAGACTCCATTTGTTGAATCATACTGGGTATGTTGTTGTAATAAATAGGGACAATTACATTGAGAGACACCCCACTCATGAAAATTACAAAAAAAGACCCCTATTTTGCTACCTTACATGACATAGCACCCCCCTCTCTTTTTTAAATTTTTTCTTTCACTCTAATAGCACCCCCTATTTAAAGAAAAAAAAAAACCCTAGCCCCCATTTTCCCTCTCTTCTCCTTCTCTCCTTCACATTTTTCTCTCTTCTCTTCCCCATCAAACCTAACGCCGCCGCCACCCCCAACCCTTCCACCACTGCCCCACCGTCATCCCCTCTCCTCCAAGCCACTGACGTCGTGGTCACCACCACCACCACCACCGCTGCTGCTTCTTCTTCGTCTTTTTTTTTTCTGTATAACAATGTCGATTTTCATTGTATATCTCGGTTAAAACTCCGGTGAGTTTGTTTAAAAAAGTTGTTTATTATATTTCTTCTTCTTTTTTCACAATTTTCATAAGTATCCTTTCAGATCTACTAGTTATTTCTAAAAGCTTTTTAGATCTAGTTTTTTCTTATATAAAACTGTATAGATCTGGGATGTTTGTTAAGATTTTGTGCAAAAGCTGCCCGAAGCACTGTTTAAAGTCAGTTTTGCGAGTTTATACAATTTTACACATTTTTATACAAGTTTATACAATTCTGTAAACGCGTATAAAAATGTATAAATCTGTATATGTGCGTATTGACAGTGTATAAACACATTCTATGCACTTTTATAAATTTGTATAAAGCTGTATATGCGTGTATGAACAATGAATAAAGTTGTATAAATTTAGATTTGTACACTATTTATGGATGTTTGTATAAATTTTATGTTTTTTGTGTATATTTTTGTATTTTTCTTCTTGCATACACATTTTTCTATGTATTTACATGTATAATTTATTATTTTGATAGATTTAGGTATATAAAATTATCAAAAAATAATTATTTAAACAAATTCTCAAATAAAATTAGCAAATCCGGCGAGATCCGATGAATTTTTCATTTTTCGGCAGTGGTGGCGGCTCAATTTCCGGTGGCGGGCCAGTGGTGAGGGAGGGTGGGGGAGTGGCTCCTAGGGTTTTTAGTTTAAATGGGTGCTATGTTATGTAATTTTGAAAATAAGGGGTGCTATATTGTGTAATTTAAAAATAAGGGGGTGCTATGGATGAAATGTGGCCCCTCATTTGTAATTTTGTGTTGTGGGCTGCCTAGTTTTGAAAATTTCCCTAATAAATATGCTGAAATGTTTGTTATAAATGATTAAAATAAGAGATATAAGTGTAATATTGCAAAAGAATTGTTAGAAAAGATTAAAATAAGAGAGGTAAGCGTAATATCGTAAACTACAAGGGAAACGAGTGTTTTGAGACTAACCCTAAAAGTAGATCTTTGAAATTATCCTTATTTTATCAAATTAAGGAAAGTGAGCATATGTCACATCACACGAAAAGTAGTGCTAAAATACGACACTTATTGGGAAGATTAGTACTTTAGCATCTAATTATACTTTTAAATCAACATTTATTTGAATAAGTGAGATTTATACTCTTTTCTTAATAACCTTTCCAAAAGAGAGAGGAGTAAATTGAAGTGAAGGGAGTATGTGCATGTCTATTATACTACTACTTTAAATAAGCATATGGCCGAATATATATTTTGCTCTGTACTTGGTCGAAAAATTATTTTGACGCACACTTCTTCATAGGCGTGTTTTTACATGTTGATGTATGCAAAAATATGTTAAAGACACCTCTTTTGTGTTTGATCATATTTTTTATATCTCACTAATTTTATTACTTTCTCGTAGAACAAAATCGTTATAATCCTTTTTACTTTATTTTAATTTTTATATTCTCAGGTAATTTATGAGACAAATACAATTTACACTATAACTAATGTAATAAGTGTGATACTTTGGGACTTGGCTTGGCACGACAGTGATAAGGATCGGAATTGGCATATTGGCCTTGTCATTAGCCTAAGTGTAGGTGAAAATCTGCATGCGGGACAATGAGGGTGGCATTGTTAGTGTGTCTGACGTGATTGACAAAGATATAACAAAGGTGTGGGCAAGTGAAAGCGTCATGGCATGGCATGGGCGCCTTTCAGCTTTTACACTAGCGTGTAGCATGTGTTGAAGTCGGGCAAGATATTGGTATGACAAATGCATACGCATGGCATTTGGCAAAGGTATGCGCATATCAGCATAGATATGGCACAGACAAAGCAGTGTCGAAGGCAAGCGTAGGTGCACAGATGAGTGTCAGGCGAGGACGTTGGCATGGGCATGTGCATGCAGGCGTGCAACGCACAAGATGGCAGCTAGGCGCACAACTAAAAGCGCGAGAAATGTGCGGAACATGACTTATGTGTGTCTAGTGGCCCTGGCTTGTGCTAGGGACACCCCCCTTGCAACTACCTTGGACAACCCCTTTTTGTATATAAATCTGTATGTAGTCATTGTAAAAATAGTTGGACGAAGAAGGAAAACTTAGTAAACAATGTGAGGGTTGTAAAAGAGTGTTACTGAGTGTAGAAGCCTTAGAATATCTTGTGTTCTTGGCTTAAGATGAAATGACATAGTTGTGACAGACTTGTGGTCATGAGCAAGACGTTTTCTTTGTAATAAACTTGATAATAATACAAAATTTAGGAGGTTTCCGTATTTGATTGTATTCCTTTACTTTTCTGCTGCCCAATTATATCTAAGGTCAAAGACACAAAATTTGGCTAAGTATTGGTAAGGGCTGCTGATGTTTGGCATTTTATACCTATATTTCCTTAATATTTCCTCACGTTTGAGTATTTTATTCGCCCGTTTTCTAGTTAATGAATGTGATTTTGCACTGATATTGTGTCGTATGTGTGTAGGTCGTTATGAAGTGCAATTGGAGCTTTAAAGAGCATGATCGAGCAAGAAAAGATTGGATTTTGATTGAGGATTGGATCGAGCACACGAAGGCATGACACGACGCGAGCTGCGGAGCAAGGCAAGGCAAAATATGCCTGGCGCGGTATGTGGCGCGCCGCGCCAGCTATGGCGCCCAGCTTCTGGCGCTTTTCTCAGAGCGGGGCGTGGCCAAGGCGCCCGGATTTCGACGTAAACTGCTTGTGTGCGCGCGTTCGGGGGCGCGGGGTGCCAGCTACAGCGCCCCTGGAACGTTTTTGGACTTCCTATTTCGTCTAGGCTTGGGTGTACCTTATTACTAGGCCTTTGTAAACTCTATAAATACTCTTTTACTTAGTTTTTTAGAGAAGTTCAGACTTTGGAGCAATTTGAGAGCACCATACTTCATTGAACAAGGGTTTAATTCCTATTCTTTCAACTATTTAATCATTTACATCATTATTTCATCAATTCGTTGCCTTGTGATTATGAGTATGCATGGCTAAATCTTACGTTCTAGGGTTAGAGTATTTCATGAAAGTTGATATTTGAAGATTGATTCCCATTAATTGAATCCCATAACGAGTTACTTATTCTTTCTTGATTTCACTTGCTTAATTATTAGAGGTCGATAATTATGCATTATCTATGGTTTTTAGATTGAACTCGAAAGAGGGAATTTACTAACGCAATAAGAAAGAGTAGGGCTAGTTTGTGAACCCGGGCATCGGGAACCAATTTGTGAGTATGATAGACATATACTTGCTCGCCTAGCTTAACTAATTACAGAATTCGTTAATGCGTGCACGTGATTCAACCCATAGACATATAGGGATTGAAGTAGCCTGCATAGACTGTGAAGAATTGAAAGGTTTTCACTGGTACATTTACTCTGTTAGTTAGTAACCCAGGATTTAAGAAGTGGAATCAATTGGAAAACTCAACTGGATTGTTCGTAACTCTGACCCTGGACCGTCTCCTTAATATTGTTTACAACCAACGTTTGCTCCATTGTTTGACTGAATTTCCATCATTTTAATTACTGCTCTTTAGTTACTAAAACTCTCACTATTGGAAAAGATCCCTGAATAGTTGTTAGAAATTGTTTGTTAAGCGTCAGTCTGAATAGTCCTCGTGAGAACGATACTCTACTTATCATTTTATTACTTGTCGACCGCGTATACTTGCGTGTGCGTTGGGAGCAACAAGTTTTGGCGCCATTGCCGGGGACTAATTATTGACTAATTTCTTTTTGAACGATTACTTATTATCTATTCAGGTTTAATTTTTTGTTGAGTTTCTTGTGCTGTTTCAAGCAACAGGTTTTGCATGCAAGGGAATAGAAAGGACGAACCACTCGCACCTTTTAATCCCGAGCCTGAAAGGACCTTGAGAAGGGTAAGAAGAGAAGCAAGAGACCGAAAAGCACTAGCAATTGTACTTGCTTCCTTACCCACTGAAATGGCAGAATAATGAGCAGTAGCAGTGCGAGATGTTTCTCTTCCCAGCCTGGGGGGAGTAGCGTCTAGTATTGTGAAGCCCGCTATCACCGGGCACTTTGAGATTAAGTCCGGCATGATTCAGTTGCTGCATGTGACTGGGCAATATGCTGGATTACTTCATGAAGATCCGCAGCAACACATCCAGAATTTCCTGGAGATCAGTGACACTTATACATCATCGGGAGTTCCTACTGATTATGTTCGTTTGACGTTGTTCCCGTTTTCACTGATTGGGGCAGCAAGGAAGTGGTTAAAGGCTGAAAAGCCTGGGTCTATCACTATTTGGGAGGATTTGGCTAAGAAGTTCTTGGCTAAATTTTATCCATCTGCCAAAACAGCCCGGCTGAGGAGTGAAATTATGTCCTTCAGACAGATAGAAGGAGAATCTTTGTATTCAACCTGGGAGCGATTTAAAGCTCTATTAAGGGATTGTTCACATCACAACCAATCCAATGAGGTTATTGCACATACTTTTGTTGAGGGGTTGAACGCGCATACTAAGATCGTGGTAGATGCTGCTGCAGGAGGCCAAGTACTGGCCTTAAATTTGACCGGATCTATGATTTACTTGACAAGTTTTCGCAGAGCAATCCTAATTGGCAGGGAGTTGGTAGAGCCACTGCACAGAAATCTACTGGGGTACTTCAATTAGATGCAGTTTCAGAGCTGAGGGCGAAAATGGATGCTATTTCCAATCAAATCAGCAAGCTAGCTCTGCCGCAGGCTCAACAACCAGCAGCTCCAGTGCAACAACTTCAAGTCTTTTGTGAGGCTTGTGGAGAGGATTATGCCACTGACGTCTGTCCATCTAATCCAGAGTTAGTGTATTATGTGGGTAATCAGAACAGGTCGCAGGGTCAGAATCGCAATCAATATGGTAATAGCTATAACACCAATTGGCGAAATCACCCTAAATTTCTTGAAGGGATAATCGCGAGCAGCTACAAGGCAATGAGAGACCCCAAAATAATCTTCAAAATGCACCACATCAGGGGTCACAGTCGCAGACTCAGCCACAACAGTCTAATTCAGTTGAGGATAAGCTTAGGAAAATTCTTGCAGGGCAGCAAAAACTCATGGATGATTCAGCAGCTCAGGCACAAACAATAAAAGATTTGAGCAATGCTCAGAAAGATCTTGAGAGACAAATGGGGCAACTAGCTGGAGCACAGAATAATAGACCTCGGGGTGCCTTACCAAGTGATACAGAGAAAAATCCTAAGGAATTTGTGCAAGCAGTTACTTTGAGAAATGGAAGAGCTCTAGAAGAAGTTCCCCCAAAGCCAAGGAAGCATGTTGGTGAGTTAGAGCCTAATGCTGATAGAGAGGTGGAGAAAGAAGCTGAGAAAGTGATAGAAAAGCAGCCCGAGCCTGCTATTGTGAGACCACCACCACCTTTCCCTCAGAGACTTCAGAAGCAGAAAGTTGATGCAGCATGCAAGAAATTTTTGGAGATTTTGAGTCAGATTCAGGTAAATATTCCTTTGGTGGAGCTTTTGCGGGATGTTCCCAAATATGCCAAATACATCGAGGATATTGTTGCTAACAAGAGAAGACTAACTGAATTCGAGACAGTTGCACTCACTAAGGAGTGCAATTCTAGAGTTAGAAGCAAGCTTCCTCAGAAATTGAAGGATCCTGGCAGTTTTACTATTCCTTTGAAAATTGGGGAGCATGAGGTTGGACGAGCTTTGTGTGATTTGGGTGCTAGTTTGAATTTGATGCCTTCATCAGTTTTCAGAAAGCTAGACCTGAGTGAACTACGACCAACTACTGTGACTCTGAAACTGGCTGATATTGACATGCCCCGAGGGGATTATTGAGGATGTGCTTGTACAAGTGGGTCAGTTTATATTGCCTGTTGACTTCATTATTCTTGACTATGAAGCTGATCTTGAGGTTCCTCTCATATTGGGAAGAGGATTTTTGGCTACTGCTGATGCTGTCATTAGAGTTAGAGCTGGAAAGATGATTATGAAGGTGAATGGTGAAGAAGCTGTTTTCAATATGTCCAGAGCTACCCAGCTTCCTTCCCATTATGAAGAGTTGTCCATGGTAAAAGTGGTAGATGATGAGTTGACTACTGATGCTTGACCTCTCATGTTGATTCTCTGGAGAGGGCACTCTTATGTGATGATGATGATATCCTGAAGGATGATGACATTGAAGAATATGTGGAGATGCTTAATATGCAGAGTAAATTCATCCCAGGATGGAAGAAATTTGAGGAGCTTGATAGACCGTTGACCTTAACTCTTGCTAAACCGTCTATTGAGAAGGCTCCTACTCTTGAATTCAAACCTTTACCTGCGCATTTGCGTTATGCTTATTTGGGTGAGGGTAATACCTTGCCTGTGATCCTTTCTTCTTTATTGTCTGATGTGCAGGTTGAAAAGGTGTTGAGGGTGCTGCGAGAGCGCAATAGAGCTATTGGCTGGACCATTGCTGATATTAGAGGGATTAGTCCTTCTTTCTGCATGCACAAAATTCTTTTGGAAGAAGGCCACAAGCCATCTATAGAGCAGCAGAGGAGATTAAATCCAATTATGAAGGAGGTGGTGAAGAAAGAAATTATCAAGTGGCTGGATGCTGGCATTATTTTTCCTATCTCTGACAGCAAGTGGGTTAGTCCAGTGCAATATGTTCCAAAGAAGGGGGGCATGACAGTGGTGAAGAATGAGCACAATAAGTTGATTCCTACAAGAACAGTTATAGGGTGGTGAATTTGCATTGATTATAGGAAGCTGAACAAGGCCACTAGGAAAGACCACTTCCCACTTCCCTTTATTTATCAAATACTGGATAGACTTGCTGGGCACGACTATTATTGTTTCTTGGATGGGTATTCAGGCTACAATCAGATTGTGATAGCTCCTGAAGATCAAGAGAAGACTACATTTACTTGTCTATATGGCACCTATGCATTTAGGAGGATGCCATTTGGGTTATGTAATGCCCCGGGGACTTTTCAGCGGTGCATGATGGCTATTTTTTGGTGGAAAAATTTGTTGAGGTGTTCATGGATGATTTCTCAGTGGTTGGTGATTCCTTTGATGATTGCTTGAAAAATTTAGATGCTGTGCTGAGCCGTTGTGAAGAAACAAATTTGGTGCTGAATTGGGAAAAATATCACTTTATGGTTCAAGAAGGCATAGTACTTGGGCACAAGGTGTCAAAGCAAGGGATCGAGGTAGATAAAGTGAAGATTGAGGCTATTGAGAAATTACCACCACCTATCTCTGTTAAGGGGGTGCGTGGTTTCTTGGGACATGCAGGTTTCTATAGGCGTTTCATAAAGGACTTCTCCAAAATTTCTAATCCCATGTGTAAGTTGTTGGAGAATGATGTGAAATTTGAGTTTAATGATGCTTGTCTCAAGGCATTTGAAGAGTTGAAGAAAAGGTTGGTGACTGCACCAATCATCATTGCTCCTGGCTGGTCTTTGCCATTTGAATTGATGTGTGATGCGAGTGACAATGATATTGGGGCTGTTCTAGGCCAAAGAATTGGAAGAATCTTTCACTCCATCTATTATGCAAGCAAGACTCTTGATGCAGCCCAGTCCAATTATACCACCACTAAGAAGGAGTTGCTAGCCGTAGTGTATGCTTTTGATAAATTCAGATCGTATTTGGTTGGCACTCGTGTTGTTGTTTACAATGATCATGCCGAAATCCGGTATTTGTTTGAGAAGAAGGATTCCAAGCCTAGGCTAATTCGATGGGTTCTCCTATTGCAAGAGTTTGATGTTGAAATTCAAGATCGCAAGGGGACTGAGAATCAAGTAGCTGATCATTTATCCAGGCTGGAGAATAGAGATCATGTAGATGAAGGGCCTGCGATTAAAGAGGTATTCCCTGATGAGCAGCTTTTTGCTTTAGATGCAGCCGAGGTGCCATGGTATGCTGATATGGTGAACTTAATTGTGAGTAATGTGTATCCTCCTGGGGCTACAGCTGAGCGAAGGCGCAAACTCCTTCATGAGAGCAGATTTTATGTGTGGGATGAGCCTTATTTGTACAAGATTGGCCCTGACCAATTAGCTAGGAGATGCATTCCAAGGGAAGAAGTTGAGCCGATTCTACAGAGCTGCCATTCCTCTCCTTATGGTGGCCATCTTGGTGGAGATCGAACAGCTGCAAAGGTACTTCAGTCTGGTTTCTTTTGGCCTACTTTTTTTAAAGATGCTCATGCTTTGGTTAAGCAGTGTGGTCGTTGCCAAAGAACGGGTACTATTTTTAGGCGTCACGAGATGCCTTTGAATAATATTATGGAGATTGAGCTGTTTGATTGTTGGGGGATTGACTTTATGGGTCCGTTCCCACCTTCCATGGGCCACAAATACATTCATGTGGCAGTTGGTTATGTATCTAAATGGGTGGAGGCTGTGGCACTTCCAACAAATGATGCGAGTGTGGTGGTGAAATTGTTGAAGAAAGATATTTTCACTCGTTTTGGGACACCGCGGGCCATAATCAGTGATGAAGGTACTCATTTTTGCAACCGGTTGTTCAATAAATTGTTGGCCAAGTATGGGGTTCGCCACAAGGTGGCAACTGCTTATCATCCCCAAACTAGTGGCCAAGTGGAAGTGTCCAATAGAGAGATCAAGCAAATCCTTGAGAAGACTGTGAATGCCTCGAGGAAGGACTGGGCTATGAAGTTAGATGATGCTCTCTGGGCCTATCGGGCTGCATTTAAAATGCCTATTGGAACTTCTCCATATAGGCTTGTTTATGGTAAGGCCTGTCACTTGCCCGTTGAGCTAGAGCATAAAGCATATTGGGTAATTCAAAAGCTCAATCTTGATATGGCCATGCGGGTGAGAAGAGAATGGTTCAATTGCATGAGCTTGAAGAGTTCCGTTTCCATGCTTATGAAAATGCAAAATTGTATAAGGAACGGACAAAGAAGTGGCATGACAAGCATATTGAGAGTCGTTAGTTTGAGCCAGGGCAGCTGGTGTTGTTGTTCAACTCGAGGTTGAAACTATTTCCGGGCAAGTTGAAGTCTAGATGGTCGGGGCCGTTTGAAGTAGTTCATGTTACCGCACATAGAGCGGTTGAATTGAGAGCCCCCGATTCAGAGAAGACGTTCTTGGTGAATGGCCAAACCGTGAAGCATTATTGGGGAGGTTCGGTGAATCATCGTACCTCCATTACTTTGAGGGACCCATGGTTGATACTCGTCGTGCCACGACATTAAATAAGGCGCTTCTCGGGAGGCAACCCGAGTTTGTACTTTAAATAGTTTAGTTGTTTTGTGTTTTATAGTGTCACATAGTTTTTGTTTTGTTGTGTCGTTTTTGTAGGTGTCGTGAGTGCTAAACGAGATGAAGTTGATGTATTGAGGTGTATGGGACGCTTTGAGGCATGTCCCGCGCTTGGGTTCGCACTTGGAATCGAAAAATTGGTACGAAAAAATTGCTCCGGCGTGTTTGGGAGCGCCCCGCGCCTGGAAGCCACTGAAGCAAAAGCCTTGGGCGCCTTTGGCCCGCCCCGCGCCTCCCATCGCGCCGGGGCAGGCAGAATGTTGAAATTTCCAAGCTCCTTTGGGGCGCGCCGCGTGGACTACCGTGCCAGACGAATTTTCGAAAAAATCCAGGTCCAAACTGGTTTTAACCCGCGACCCGGATTCCCTTTCCCCTCCCCTTTTCTTCATTATTTTCTCTCAAAATACTCCCAAAATCTCCCCCAACTCACTCCTAATTCTTGGAATCAATCACAAGCTCTTCTCCACTCAATCTAACATCTTCAAGTAAGTAAATTCTCTGCCTTCTCTCTCCATTACATGTAAGTTGACAATCTCTTTCCATGTTAAATCCCTTGACTAATATGCAAGCTTGTGATTAGAATTTGATCTTAAATTGTTTAGATTGATTATTATGCTTCATGGTTAGCTTGTGTACTTGTAAAAAGGGATCTCCCAACAATTTGGGAGGGTTATCACATTACATTAGCCATTGAAATTAAAAGTTGAATATTGTGCACACCAAGTGTTTGTTAAAAAGCCTCAACCATGAAAATTGCCTAACATTGTGAATTCTTGAGTAGCAATGATATCCTTAGGCTTAAGATAAACATTGAGTGTCGCACATGCATAAAAATTGGCTATTTTGTAACCCCCACTAGCTTGATCATGAAGTCCACAAACGTGGCAATTTTGTGCAATGCTAGTTTAGCTAAGTGTGGGGTCGCTCGTGCTTATGAGTTGAATCGTTGATACATAGAATGAGCGATAAGTGTGGGGTGGTGTCCTACCAATTGTGCTTGAATTGAAATCTTGTGCTTGAATTGACATCTTACATTGGTATTCTTCTTTGTTGTAGGCACCATGATTGTAACACCCCACAAACCAAGCTCTTTATCTGCCTCGGCTCTTGAGAGATCACTCTAAGCCGGGCCTTCATCTAGCAAGGCAAAGGGCAATGCACCGGCCAAGCCCAAGGCCAAGCCAAAGGCCAAGGCTAGAATTCCTAAAGATGCGGTGCCTATCCCAAGGCCCGGGGGCAAGACGCGTTTCGGTCTCTCTTTTGTGAAGAAGGATGAGTGCCAAGCTTGCTATAAGAGTGTGAGGCTTGCGGGGTACATTCCCGAGCAAGCCATTGACAAGAGGAGATTGATGCAAAAGTGTCGAGGTGTGGGTGATGATATTCATGCCTTGCATTGGGACTCGGTCTTTGAGAGTCCGGGGCATGCCAACCTCGACCTAGTACAGGAGCTCTATGCCAATTGGGATCCGGATGAAACATGGAGAGATGATGATATGGTTGCTATTTGGGGTGAGAAGGTGAGATTGGACCACACTGCGTTGAACGCTTTCTTGGGGGTAGAGGACCCCGACTATGATAAGCTGAGGGACTTTATTAGGAAGCCTGATTACAAGGCTATGCGGGAGACATTGTGTGGTGAGAGCTCCACTCATAGGTGGGAGCGAACTGAGTCAGGAAGACACAAATTCATGTTCTTTTTCGCAATTTTGAAAACAGCTCGAGTGTGGATGAGATTGATAAATGCACGCATCTTGCCTTCATCTCATTATTCCGAGGTCACCAAGACTTGGGCGTGCATGGTTTACTTTTTCATGACCGGGAGGCCAGTTAACATCGGCTACTATATGCTGAGGTTGATGAGAGAGCAAAGACAGTCGAAGACATGTAGTCGATTGTATTTTGGGAACATTCTTACCCGGTATCTGGAGCAGGCTGGAGTCCCAGTTGATGAGGTCGGGGATCGCATTGTCCCCGAAATTGAGAAGCCTTTTGATATTGCCGCGTTAAAGAGTGTGACCACTACTGCACCAGTGAGACTGACGGCAGACGAGTGGCGGGACACAGACGCCAACTTGTCCGCACGTCATTACTTGATGATGGAGCACATGGCCCGGCAGGCTGGCATGGATATGGCGGCGCTTGATCGCACCGTGCTTTTATTGGAGTCTTCGAATCGCCTGCTGGGTATGACTCAGGCCGTGGAGATGCCCCCGGAGGAGGATGAGAACACTGATTCGGACATCGTTGACCGTGATCCGGACAGTGAGGCTGTGGAGACTGATGCTGAGGGAGGTTCCACTGGTGGGGAGGAGGAGGACTAACCACCCAGTGTAGGCCGGCTGGCCTTCAGGGAAGTTTCCTTTATTCTTGCACTTTCTTCTTTGTCGCACTGAGGACATTGCTTAGTTTTAAGTGTGGGGTGGGGAATTCCCCTTTATTTTTGAGGTTAGGGATGCATGTACCGTAGGATTTTCTTTTGTCACTTGACTTTAGTTTGATTTGTTTCTTGCTTTAATATATGAAAAAAATTGAAAAAAATTAGAAAACCAATGAAAAATTTCAAAAAGATTTTCCTTTTAGTCTTTATTAGTGGTACATGTCATCCACCCCGTGGTTTTTCTTATGGCCTTGGTTCTTTTCCACGAGGAGGCCTTTGAACCGGGTAGTTTTTATTTAGAGGATTAGAATAGTTAGTATAGGTGACCCTAGACGAAGGAAATAGGTAGAATGCTAGGTGCCTTTGATTTGTTTGATACCAGTGGACTTGAACTTGTTGCATGTGCTATTTGTGGTGTTCTTTGGTTTTAAATTGTGATGCATGCCTAGAAAAAAATGGAACGACCCCCTTGAGATGCTTGAGTCCACTTGCTAGACTTTGTTGTGAACCGTTGTGCATTAGTGCTTAATTTTCCACAAGTTGCACTCTAAATGCTTGATTGAGAGTTGTGATGGAGCCTTTTTGTGTGGATTGTGTGCAATGTGTGTTGTGAGGCATATTCTTATTTTACTCCATGTTTGCATATTGGTGTCTAGAACTTGACCCGTGTGTGTGCAAAGCGAAATCCTAGGTTTGCTCTAGTCGGGAAATGATACAGGCCTTCTTTTGATTTGCCTACCCTTACATATACACCTTGGACTTGATTGTTGTGATTTCTTTGACCTTTTTGTTGGCACTCACACCCCGAGCCTACCCACTTGTTCTAAATTGTTCTCTTTTGGCCCTTTACTCCTTAAGCACTTTAATTGATAATGTGATATTATTGTGGAGTTGTGGTTGAAATATTGGGAGGTTTTTGAGTGGAACCAATGAGGGGAATATGTAATGAATTGTGTAGTAGTTGATTATGAGCATTGGAAAGATTGGAAAGAAGTGAATAGAAAAAGAAAATAAATGAATAAAAAAGAGCAAAGTTGAAAAGAAAAAAAAATTGGAAAAAGAAATAAAGAGAGAAGAATGTCCATCCTTGCTAGTGTGTGCTTAAAAGAAACAATTTGCTACTTGTTGAAAAGGTGTGTGTGAAATTTGTTGATTGGGTGGCTTTGATGAGACTTGTGCTTAAATTAATTGTGATCTATTAAAGTGCTTAGGGAGGTAGTCACTATTACCCATATGTATCCTACCAGTCCCTTAGCCTACATTACAACCTTTTTAAAGTCCTAGTTAATCCCGATTTGGAGTGAGCTTACATTAGTGGAGTCCTACACTACGGGCAAGCCTATGGTACATCGTGTGTGACATGTGAAATTTTCATGAGAGTGAGTGAATTCTTTCTATGTTATTGTCCCCGTTCTATTCTTGATATTCATTGTTGTATGTGATATTTGGGGGACACTCTCTTGCTTCATTTTGGTAAGGGCACATGGTTTGCATGAGATAGGTGAAGTTGCGGCTTCTTGGTTGAGTAGATAGGTGTGATTTTGTGGGAGCATGGTTGCAATGAGTTGAGTTTGTGCATTTGAGTTATCTTGGGGTGGTTGTTCTCATGTTTTGAGTTTGATAAATTGTTGGCATGTTTGTTGGACCCATAGTAGTCATGTGTGCATTTGTTCAATTGTCGGTATCAACCATAGTCATAGGCAGACCTGTTCTACCTAGGTTGGGAAGTTATTTGTGATTGCTCAAGGGCGAGCAAAGGTTCAAGTGTGGGGTGGTGATGTTTGGCATTTTATGTCCATATTTCCTTAATATTTCCTCACGTTTGAGTATTTTATTCGCCCATTTTCTAGTTAATGAATGTGATTTTGCACTGATATTGTGTCGTATGTGTGTAGGTCGTTATGAAGTGCAATTGGAGCTTTAAAGAGCATGATCGAGCAAGAAAGATTGGATTTTGATTGAAGATTGGATCGAGCACACGAAGGCATGACACGACGCGAGCTGCGGAGCAAGGCAAGGCAAAATATGCCTGGCGCGGTATGTGGCGCGCCGCGCCAGCTATGGCGCCCAGCTTCTGGCGCTTTTCTCAGTGCGGGGCGTGGCCAAGGCGCCCGGATTTCGACGTAAACTGCTTGTATGCGCGCGTTCGGGGGCGCGGGGCGCCAGCTATAGCGCCCTTGGAACGTTTTTGGACTTCCTGTTTCGTCTAGGCTTAGATGTAACTTATTACTAGGCCTTTGTAAATCCTATAAATACTCTTTTACTTAGTTTTTGACAGAAGTTCAGACTTTGGAGCAATTTGAGAGCACCAACTTCATTGAACAAGAGTTTAATTACTATTCTTTCATCTATTTAATCATTACATCATTATTTCATCAATTCATTGTCTTGTGATTATGAGTATGCGTGGCTAAATCTTACGTTCTAGGGTTAGAGTATTTCATGAAAGTGGATGTTTGAAGATTGATTCCTATTAATTGAATCCCATAACGGGTTACTTATTCTTTCTTGATTTCACTTGCTTAATTATTAGAGCTCGATAATTATGCATTATCTATGGTTTTTAGATTGAACTCGAAAGAGGGAATTTATTAACGCAATAAGAAAGAGTAGGGCTAGTTTGTGAACCCGGGCATCGGGAACCAATTTGTGAGTAGGATAGACATATACTTGCTTGCCTAGCTTAACTAATTACAGAATTCGTTAATGCGTGCACGTGATTCAACCCATAGACATATAGGGATTGAAGTAGCATGCATAGACTGTGAAAAATTGAAAGGTTTTCACTGGTACATTTACTCTGTTAGTTAGTAACCCGGGATTTAAGAAGTGGAATCAATTGAAAAACTCAACTGGATTGTTCGTAACTCTGACCCTGGACCGTCTCCTTAATATTGTTTACAACCAACATTTGCTCCATTGTTTGACTGAATTTCCATCATTTTAATTACTGCTCTTTAGTTACTAAAACTCTCACTATTGGAAAAGATCCCTGAATAGTTGTTAGAAATTGTTTGTTAAGCGTCAGTCTGAATAGTCCTCGTGGGAACGATACTCTACTTATCATTTTATTACTTATCGACCGCGTATACTTGCGTGTGCGTTGGGAGCAACAACTGCATTTAGTAGGACTTGACTATTGCGTGAGTGCAAACCTCAACTGTTACAGGTTAAGAAAATCACCTCGTGACAACTATAAATCTACAATGCCGATGTATTTTGCTCTTGCAAAAAGGATTCAATTAAAAATTTATGGTTCGGTGGATTTCACTGCAGGACCAAAAGATATTTGGCATATAAAAGAAATCCATTAGGGATGGTTTAAGTACTTTTCCCCTTAATTGCAGGTTTCTGTCAAAAATTGAATGCAAGTATATATATAGTATACTTTTGGAAATATAAATTTTTTTAGAGGTACGTAGTGTAGTGTTTACACTGATGTGGGATGCCTGCAATGCGAGACTCTGATTTTTTTTTTTTGGCCAAAATATTGGATGATTGAGGTACTTAATTGCCAAAATAAATTAAGTATGATAATTAAAAAACAATTTGATGAAGCGAATTGTGCACACAGTCGTACAATAGATTTTCTCAACATCGTTACTAGTTGAAAAAAAAAGAAGCAAATCAAACATTGTAACGGCTATTCATTTTCAACAAGTAAAATATGTCATCTTTCTTTCTAGCTTAGGTTAATTTGGTGTAGATGATCCTTTTGAGACACATAAACTTGGAACAATGAGTCAATGACCAATTAAATCAATTTAAAAGTAGTACACTTTTAGAGAAAAGGAGGGATTCGGATAGCAAGTGCATTGACTTCTCCTTGCACCAGAGCAAGAGTTCTCCTCAAGGAAAATTCAGACCTGAAATATAAGAATTGCTATTACCCTCTTTGACAAAACGAATAAAAGAAGTAGATTAAAATTACATTCATTCTGAACATAGTGATGGTACAACTTTGAATTCTTCTCTGGTTTAATGTTTAATCAAACTAGGGAGATATAGAAGAAGACAGATGCTTACTTCCACACTTGAAATGACGAGGAACGATCTTTCCACAAAATTGAAACAACTGTATAACTTGGGATACATTGAGAATAGTGGAAAGCTTAGTCTGTTTTTTAAACAATTGGCAGGCACATTCAAGGTGTGCGGCTTTCAAGAACTTGCAGCAATCTGTCGATGGTGGCTGCCCAAAAGCTATCAATCTGCAATAGTATACCACTACTTTTTGTTCTCCTTGACATTGCCTTGGACTTACCTTTTGTCCATGCACCATCACCACTGACACCACGAGAAAATAAACCAAGATCATGGACAATAAACTACCACGGGTTCTCATCATATTCAATATTGTTTATTGAATTCTGAAGAAGTGAATTAAGGTTATATATAGTGTCGAACAAGATACCTCTAGGAATTCTTCAAAGTCATTGCAAGTGTTGTAAAACCGAACGCGAAAACTCTTGCTTTCATTGATGGGGGAGTCCCTATTTATACAAAAGAAACCTAGAGAAAACCTAACCCTAAACCTAACTTAGGAACCAAGTAAACCTAACGGGCTTGGCCCACTATACAATTTACATAACTAATCTATTTACCATAATCTATTTACAATACCCCCCTCAAGTTGGAGCGTGAGGGTTCCTTATGCCCAACTTGTTAAGGAAGAATTCGAACTGGGCGCGTCCCAGCGCCTTCGTAAAAATATCAGCAAGTTGCGTGGTCGTAGGCACATAGCTGGGACGAATGACTCCTCCGATGATTTCATTCCGAACAAAATGACAGTCGACTTCGATATGTTTAGTGCGTTCGTGAAAGACCGGATTCCGAGCAATATGTAACGCAGCTTGACTGTCACACTTCAAATTTATCGGAGAGTCGTGATCAATTCCAAGGTTCCATAAAATCCCTTTCAACCACTTCAATTCACACACAGTCATCGCCATCGATCTATATTCTGCCTCAGCGGAGGACCTCGACACGATCTGTTGCTTCTTCGTTCTCCAAGATATCGGTGAGTTCCCTAACGACACATACCAACCTGTTAACGATCGACGTGTCAACGGACAGCCTGCCCAATCAGAGTCACACCACCCGTGCAATCTCAGATCACACTGAGAATGAAATACAATGCCTTGTCCCGGACAGCCTTTCAAATATCGAACAACCCTGAGTGCCGCTTCCATATGCTCAATACGGGGACTCTGCATGAATTGCGACAACACATGCACATTATAGGACAAATCCGGTCGTGTAAAACACAAGTAAATTAATCTTCCAACCAGTCGCCGATAGCGTTCAGGATCTTTGATAAAACGACCAGTCGCAAGTGCCAAGCGATGGTTTTGTTCTATCGGTGTACCAACCGGTTTTGCCCCCAACAAGCCTGTTTCCGATATGATATCCAATGCATACTTCCTCTGACACAGGAAGATTCCTTTCGGAGCCCTTGCCACTTCAACTCCCAAGAAGTATTTCAAGGCACCTAAATCCTTCATATGGAAACATTTCGAGAGATATAACTTAAAAATTCGAATTGCCTTCGAATCATTACCAGATATAATCAGATCATCCACATAAACAAGCACATTTAAATGCACATTTCCCTTCTTCATCGTAAATAATGAGTAATCCGAATATGATTGTCGAAACCCATATTGCTTAAGTGCAGTAGACAACTTCGTAAACCAACATCGGGGAGCTTGTTTTAATCCATACAATGATTTTCGAAGGCGACACACAGCTCCTCTCCCCGTCATGCGATGTCCCGGAGGCAATTTCATATATACTTCCTCGTGAAGATCACCATGAAAAAATGCATTGTGCACATCCATCTGATGCAATTCTCAATTTTTGGCAGCTGCTACGGCCAGAAAAACTCGGACAGTCACCATCTTTGCAACCGGTGCAAATGTCTCCGTATAATCAACCCCTTCGATTTGGTGATTTCCAAAAATCACCAATCTTGCTTTGTACCTTTCAATAGTTCCATCCGAGTTGTACTTTATCTTGTATACCCATCGACATCCGAGGGCCTTCTTCCCGGTAGGCAAGCGAACTATCTCCCAGGTTCTGTTCGCTTCCAATGCCTTCAATTCTTCCCCCATGGCTGTTCTCCATTTGTCACTTTTTACCGCCTCCGAATAGGAGGTAGGCTCATGTCCTTGCGTTATAGCTGCAAGAAAAATCACATGTTTCGAAGAGAAATTATCACAATTGACATAGTGTGCTAGAGGATAGGGCTTACCAGAGGGTTGTTGAGAAACAGATGAACAAGCAGACTTTCGAACACAGGACGATACCCGGTGACTCATCTTTTGGACCGTATTAGTAACAAAGTCTCTCAGCAAGATATTCTCTTTCTTAGTTCGTTTTCCCCGACCCAACTCTCCGAGTTCAACTTCGGGAACAACCTCAGGTTCAGCTTCCGGAGTCACCACTTCGGGTTCAATCACCGGAGTCACGACTTCGGGTTCAACACCCCCCCTTCCTTGCACACTCTCCTCTTCCTCCTCCAATGCAACGGTGACAGAAGCCGTATCTTGTGTCCGTTTTTCGGCATCAGTCTCCTTGGAGTCGAATGGAAATTCCTTTTCGTAAAACACCACATCCCTCGAGAACACAAACTCCTTTGTCTCCAAATCATACATTTTCCACGCTTTCTTCCCATTTGGATAACCCAAAAACACACATCGACGACTCCTACTTTCAAACTTGTCACTTGTTCGTCCTTGATTGCGAGCATAACATAAGCAACCGAACACCCTCAAATGATCATAATTCGGTGTCACACCCATCAAGATATCGTAAGGTGTCTTCCCATTCAACAACTTAGTGGGTGTCCGGTTAATCAAATAACATGCCGTCATCACACATTCTCCCAGAAGTCAATCGGTAAATTAGCTTGAAAACGTAGCGCCCGTGCCACGTTTAAGATATGTCTATGTTTCCGTTCAACTCTACCGTTTTGCTGGGGTGTCCCCACACATGAAGTTTGGAACAAGATCCCTTGTTCGAGAAAATACCCTTTCAGACTTACAAATTCGGTTCCATTATCACTCCGAACGCACTTAACCCGTTTATTGAATTGTCTCTCCACCATTGCAAAGAAACCCTTCAATTTTTGTCCGACCTCTTTCTTATCAACTAACAGGAACACCCATACTCCTCGTGAACAATCATCAACAACAGTCAAAAAATATGATGCACCACTCGAAGACTCAGTTCTATAAGGACCCCACAAGTCACAGTGAACTAAATCAAAAGGTTCAGCAGCTTTATTATTACTCGAAGGAAATACATTTTTAGTTTGTTTTGCCCTAAGGCATACATCACATGCTTTTTCTTCTAAGCTACCTTTCCCACTATCTTCTAAGACTGAAAGAGATTTTGTCACTTGCATCGAAAGATGTCCCAACCTTTGATGCCATAAGTCTACCACATCAACCTTCACAGCTTTCACCACGGGTATCGTCCGAAAGTAGTAGAGTCCGTTCTTTTGTTCACCCGCTCCAATCAACTTCCCCGTAGTTCGGTCCTGCATAACACACAAATCATTAGTGAAATTTACATTGCAACCAACTTGATTAATTAATTGAGACACAGAAATCAAGTTGCAAGTCATTTCGGGCACATATAACACTCTGTGAAGAACCATGTCTTCGTTAAATCTGATGGATCCTTTCTGAGTCGCCATCGTACTGCTTCCGTTCGGTAAACCTACCGGACACTTTGGTATTGTTCGTAAATTCTCCAAAATACTTATCTGACCGGTCATGTGATTTGACGCCCCCGTGTCAATAATCCACGAAGGATGAGTTTTCTTACCGATCGATGGTTCACTTGTGCTTGCCTTCTCCTTTTTCAGCAAATCGAACAGCATCTGCAACTGATCACCTGTTATTCCGGACAGGTTAGTCTGTCCGGGCACACTCATGTGTCCGTTTTCTCCATTCTCGAGCTCAGCTTGAGCAGCATTTGCTTGATTATTGCCACGTCCCCGACCAGCATTTGAACCAAACGGTTGATGTCCACGACCTCTTCCACCTTTGTTACCTTCAGCTCTTCCTCTACCACTTCCTCCATTCGAAGTGCCTTGCTTCGGATAATGCACCCACCCCTTCGGATAGCCAATGACTTCATAGCAGCGTTCCGGAGAATGTCCTCCTCGATCACACAAGTGACACTCCTTATAGCCTGTCTTCGGCGGTTGTGATCGTTGTGCAGCAAACGCCGTCACCTCCCCTCGTTCTTCCTGAGTTCGTGCCATCCCTTTGACCCGTTCATCTTGGATTACCTTTTGGTAGACTTGATTCATCGATGGCAATGGCTCCTGAGCCAAGAGTTTGGAACGGACAGTTCCATAAAGACTTTCATCCAGGCCCATAAGGAATAAGTGAACCATATCTTCTTCCCTTTTCTTCTCCAGTGCAACCGTTAGATTGCAAGTGCAGTTTCCACACGAGCAAGTTGGAAACTTATCACAATTTCCTAGTTCTTCCCACAACATAGCCAGTTTTCCATAGTAAGCAGCAACAGTTAAACCCTTTTGCTTACAACCGGCCAAAGCCACTTTTAATTCCTGAATCCGAGGTCCGTTTCCCACGGAGAAACGTTCTCGAATACTCTCCCACAGATCTTTCGCTACTTCCATGTGCGATATGGTGGTCCGAAGAGTAGGCTCGATCGAATTCCTAATCCATGACACTAGAAGAGAATTGATAGTCCACCAATCCTCATAATCAATCGACTTTTCATCGGGCATCTTGATCGATCCGTCAACAAAACCAAACTTCTTCCTTGCACGCAGCGCCGTTCTAACCGACCGCGCCCACTCATAGTTTTCACTGGTCAACTGTACCTGTGTGATAATCAAACCAGGATTATCATTCGAAGTGATATCGTACGGAGAGATTGTCTTCCGTACGGCTGCAACATCACCTTTTGGAGCCTCCATTACTTTTCTACTTGAAGAGTTTCACGATGGCTCTGATACCATGTAAAACCGAACACACTCACACGAGAGAAATAATGTTTGGGTGAAAACTCTTGCTTTCATTGATGGGGGGAGTCCCCTATTTATACAAAAGAAACCTAGAGAAAACCTAACCCTAAACCTAACTTAGGAACCAAGTAAACCTAACGGGCTTGGCCCACTATACAATTTACATAACTAATCTATTTACCATAATCTATTTACAATAAGTGTCTAAGCATAATTTAATTAGTCAATATTCTAAATTATTTGACCCGATACTTATTATCTCCCACCAGTACGAGTATTAGGTAGTTAACTCTATATCCGCCACGACTTTGACGGGTTAAAATAAATCGCCTAACATTTTTTTGTCTGTACTAAAGAATTTGAACTTGCTCCCCTACAATTTTTACTCCATCAATCGTTAGGTAAAGACAATTAGGTGCTTGAAATTGTCAAATTTTGAATTGCTTTAGCTTGTAAAGTTGTACTTATACCAATAAAGAATAAAGATTCAATTTCCTTTAAAAGAAAATCCATTCAATAACAGAGGAATTCATTTGGTCAAGATGAAAGATGAGAATCATTAATTTTAGGCTGCTAAGATTTCATGTAATATAATAAGAATAACGTTGACATTAATTAGTTTTAGATTATAGGCTAAGGTTTCTCTGCATCTTTCTGTTTCTCCCTGCTGACTGTGGACTCTCTAGGGCTGCTAAGGATGACTAGATATTCTTGGGATAAATTAGACTACATAATGACAAGCAGAACACATAAAATAATGTTACTTGCAAAAAACTGCTGTCCATGTTTAATAGTAGTAGTTGTTTCTACTTTACTGTTTGATGTTCAATTAGGCATATTCGATAGTATGCTATCAGCATCAGTGTAATTGAAGTTCATTCAATCATGGGCTAAATTTAATTAGTCAATGGAAATGGTATGATGCTGATCATTCATCAATCATCTCTTTAGTTGGCCTTGCTTTTTATTACAACCTGCGCCTAAATGACCTCAGGATGTGAAGAGACTACAACTTTTCAACATATTACTCTCAAGTTGATCTATTTTTTCCCCTCTTAAGTTGATTTTTAACATTCTTTTATTCTTGAAAGGGCAAAAAATAGCATAGCTGATGCACAGTATCCTTAGTGCTCAAGAAGTAACTAGTTGAAATGGTAAATGAATTTTGGAAAACAGTTACTACCACTCAGCTTTATATTCCCACCTTCCCTTAATTTGAGGGGCTGCTTGTCGAATCCCACCAGACCTACCTCACTACCATCAAGTGTGCGACAAGATAATTGGGATTCCTCCATTCTTAATCAAATTCTTTTATAGAGAGCGTTTTATCCCCTTATTGGCCTACCAAATGAAAATCCAAATTAGTTGATACTGTGAATTTTGAATACTTGATTTTTAACCAAACGAAAACTCCTACTTAGCTGGCAATAGCTAAGAACAGTTGCTGATTTTGAGGAGTTGAATGGAAGATCTCATTTTAGGAGATAGTTGAAAGTACGAACTAAAAGCCAGACGAAAAATTCACTCAATAGACAAATCAACTGTCGACACATACAAAATGAGGAAAATCTGTTTGCTGCAATACTACATCCATCTAACAATTTGAATGCACACCTTAGAACTCATAATTAGTTCTTTGCATAAACATTGGATCAGCCAGCAGATAGCTAGTCTTCTATACACCATAAACAACTCAAAAGTTGCATACTTTTCTAAATCCACTTGATAATCTCATCCTTAGACATGAACCGCAAAGTCACTGCTGCCGTCAATTTCAGATTCGAGGTCCTCCTCTGAGTCATCTTGTTCTGTTGTCCCTGCAGTAGCTTGCCCTTCAGGTTTTGACGCTTCTCCTGGTACCTTAGCTTCCTGTATTATCCGCATTATTTCTTCCACACTTTGCTGTAGTTGCTCAGAAGCATCTTCATACTTTGCATGCTCACCATCCATCAGTTCTTTTGGCAGATTCTTTAAGAACCAGGGATGTTTCTTTATCTCAGGAATAGTAATCCTCTGTGCAGAAAATTTGAAGATTCAAGGTAAATTAAGCTCAACTATAATATAGCGTGACACATATATGTAAATGAACTATAGTTGGTCACGATTACATTAACTCGTCCCTAAGGAGCATGCCATAGTTTATGAAAATGTAATTGACATTCCCAATGAATCCGGTATCAGAATATTCATTGAAAAACTGTTCATATATCGACATGTTAGTCAAGAAAAGAATGTTACCTTTGAGGGATTGGCAACAAAGATTCGCGATAGGAGATTCTTACAATCAGCAGAAATTCGTACATAATCAGGTATGGAGAATTGGGCACTCATTATTCTCTGAAACAAAAACAAGATTCTTAAGCAGCTAATTAACAGTACAGTGGGTCGACCCTCTAAGCAAATTTCAACACACCCTACTTCAAACTTGAAATAAAGAATACACAACTCACCCCAATGGTTTTACGGAAATTTTTTGGATCTTCAGGATCCTCAAAAGGGTATGCTCCTACTAGCATAACATACAGTGTCACCCCACACGACCACACATCTGCGATCTGAAAATGTTTTACTATCACATGAGCACAATATTCAAGTGAGACAACTAGAAAAGATTACAATCTATAACTAAGAATTCAGATTTTCTTCTACAAGCACAAGAACATATGTTCCAAAGCTATTGGAGATTTAGTACGTTATCCAAATTCTTTATTCCTTTTTTATAAATTCTTTGTGCATAATTTAGAGCACCACTATTAGCCAATATCATCAGAGATTCCGAGGCATGAATGCAAAATAGAAAAATGATCAGTTGACACAAAGCCAAAAGTTTTGGTCCAAGAAGAGAGCCTGCCTTCCCATCATATTCCTTCCGTTGCAGGACCTCAGGGGCGATGTAAGCAGGTGTTCCTACAGTCGACTTTGGTTGGGAATGCAACAATCCAGACTGCATGACAAAGTATATATAAAACAAATTAACGTCGAGTTAAATAAAATAAAAGCAAGCTTTGCAACTTGAAAAGAAGCACAAACCTTGGAATAACCAAAATCGCATATTTTTAGACGCGGTGAAGGACTTCCATCAAGAAGAGTGTTTTCCAGTTTCAGATCCCTGTGACAAATTTCCTGACAGAAAAAATGAAATTATGAAAGTACTACTTGAGAATAGAAAATCATTAGAAAGATGAGTATTGTACAAAATGTCAAATGTATTTTCAAATTTACCATGGAATGACAGTAGCTGACTCCAGATATTAGCTGTTGGAAGAAGAAGCGAGCCTGTTGTTGATTGACACAAAAATGAAGATGATAAGTACAACTTCTCATTTTCATATCAAGCATAGGAATAATAGAAGGAATTTGTGATCTGTGTAACCTCATCTTCACTAAATCTGCCAGCACTGCATATTCTAGCAAAAAGTTCTCCACCTGCTGCATACTCCATAACAATCGCTAAATGTGATGGAGTTACCCAGACCTACAAAAGTGGGGCATGCCATGTTAACTATGACATACCAAGAGAAAAAGAGCAGTTCATGTCAGAGAAACCAGCCGGACCCCTTTAACTCTTTTGATATACTCTTGAATCTTGATATACCAAAAATTATCCCGATAAACATGTAACTCGTTCTGAGTGGATTTCGGTGGATGATAATACCTAGATCACCACACCAGTATATGGAGGTATGGTTATATCTCATGTAGCCTACATTCAGATCATTGGACATGGCCAAGGTTTGTTGGGATTAACAGGTCATTAATAATACTTTTTTGTTGTCATCATATAGCTTTCCAGATTTTCAAAGTAGTTCCAACGTTTCATGAATGATCTATAGAAGAAAGTCATCAAAGGCAATATAGCGAGATTTTACAAAGATGAGAAGCTTTTCTTGTTTTCATTTACTACTAATACTAAACCTCATCCATTAGGAAATTAATTACTAGAAAACCTCATCTATGAACCTGTAATGGTCTAATGGGTACATTGTCATTCGATATCTAAGTCTACTAGTCTAACAGCCAAATGTCATAGAAAAATGACAATAATACAACAGAACATTGGTAAAAATACAAAACCACAATTGATAGATGCCTAACTCATGTTAACATCTATTGGCTTACTAATTCAACAGAAAAAAGGTAATTAGTTGACCAAATTGGCTTGTACTTTTAGCTACCTATTGTTAAATGAAAGGAACCAGAAATTTGAAAGCAGAGGAAAAGAAAATACAAATGACGCCAAACAGAAAAAGTGAACTACTGTAGTATATATATATTAGAAAGAAAAAAAGCAACAACTAGCGATAGAGGATCAAAATTATGCATTAAAACCCATATCAGATGACAATACACGTCTTATAGACATACTCAACAAGATGGAGTGACACTTTGAAGTTGACACTTGGTCCTTGTTGGCTTATACATGAAGAAGATACTCAACTCCATTAGTTGTTTTTACCCTAAAAACAACATTGCCCCAAACAGAACAAAGTTCAGGAAATCAACCACTTAAACGTCTTGAGGTAGGTCAGAATGATGGTGCTAAGTGGAGCATAAAACTGTAACTTGTCAAGTTAAATAGGTGTAATAAATCGCAAGAGCTCTCAGCAATCCAAAACCATCAGTTAAAAACAACAGACAGTGCGCACAAGAAATGAAAACAGTCAATCCATTAGTCCACTATATCAAAATTGGGTCAACCAAAGAGCTCCATCTAAAGGTTAAGCACCATGAATTCGTCATTTGAGATTCCACATAAATTCATCATTAAGAGTCGATAGTAGCTCAAGAGGGGCTCATGTAATAAGTGTAGCCTAGACTACAAAGAGGAGTTGAAGTTTTGAGTTTTAAGACTCAATATACGCCCTGCTCAGGAAGACTATTGGAATATATCTCTGGTTCCCCTATTTCTTGGGAAGCATCTTAAAACTGCAAGGAAATACTCAATATACATACTGCTTACCAAAATAGAACTATTGTAATTCATCTCTATTTCCACTAAATCCAAGTGGCCATCTCGAAATGTCTATCATATCTATCCAGGTTCGATAGAAGCATGATAATTGTTATAAAGGAAAGCTAAGCTCTACCAATGCCTTTTGATTCAGGAACTGCACAGGGATGGTAATGTTGCTTCAGAGAGCATAAGAGATGCTTAGAGCTGGTAGGGTAGGCAATTATGCTCATAAAAAGAATGTATACAGAAACATCGGAAAGATACGCATTTCCAATCTCATAACAAATAGACATAGAGGAAGTATTTACCTCTTTAAACCTGACAATGTTTGGATGTCTCAACGATCTATGATTAATAATTTCTCTCTGCACATTCTCGTCAATCTGAGATGAGGAAAGAATAAAATAACTGTTACATCGGGCTAACAGAATCGAAGGAGATAACAAATGCGTACGGAAAATAAAAACTGTTACATCAGGCTAAAAGCATCTTGACACAACTTAGAAAAGTGTACTTAAAAGCTTTTGCAATGGGCCAAAATTGCTCGTTTACTTGGTTTTGTAGTTGAATCAGTGACAATATAAAAGGCAACTGCATTTCCAGCTAGAATACCTAATTCAGTTGACAACTATAGTTTTGGGAGGGGGCTGTGCAATATCTCAATCTTTAATCAGAACCACACCGTTCAACTCCATAGTACCCTTAACAACTTCAACTTTCAAGTACTCTTCTAATTTTCTTACTTCAATCAAATCATGTCCAAATACCTACTGAATTTTTCAGTTCTTGAAAAAATTGAGTTTGGAAAGTTTCAAAAAAGTATGAAACAACCTAAACAACAATTTTTTTTTAAGCTCAAGGAACCACTTCTAGCAAAAACTCGAAAGCCCAAAAAGTCAAATAAATGGCACCTAAATTATTTGCAGAAATTTAACTGAAAAGGCAAAAGTCATCCCAAGACTAAAATCAAGCTACGTTTTAATACTTAACAAAGCAAATCCAGCAGAATATTCAACTCAACAAAGTGAAAAATAATGATCTAGAATCAAACAAATACAGACATAACATTACAAAAGTCACTTTTTTTAAAACAAAAATAGACTTACCTTCTTCCCTCTTTCTATATATTTGACAGCAAAAAGCTCATTTGTCTTCTTGTCCCTAATTAGCCTTGCCACTCCAAAGTTCCCAGCTCCAAGTTCTTTTAGCAGCTCATACTTCTCCTCCATTTTAGCTCAAATCAGCAAATTTCAAGCTTTCCAATGATTCTTAAAAAGAAAGACAAAAAGAGACAGCCTATTAGCTTTTGTAAAGCAAAAGCAGAGTTCTTGACCAATCCTTGCTTCTGAAATTTTCAACTCTCACTATTACTGCTATTTATAAACAGAAAAAATCAATTATAGTATTAGGAGTATAAAATACTTAGAACTTTGACAATCAAATAATTGGTTGTATTAGAAGACACGTATACTATTGCTAATCCCTCCAATGTATACACATTCCTTTGAATTTAGACGTGCTTAGATATGTCACACTAGTCATTAACATTATTTTAATGCAGTGTTTACCACTTTCAAGAATTCAAATTCATTTAATTAGATCAAATCTTTTAAATATTGAGCAATACTTCATTATTTTTAACGTTCTGCTTCCATTTGTATAGCATAAAAACCAATTAATCTTTATAAAATAGAAAAGAAGACATTGACATTCATATTCAGTATTACTCCCTCCTATCCAAAATAAGTGGTAATTTTATCTTTTTCACACTTAAAAAATTGAAAGTGCAATAATTTAAGATAATTTTATTATGTTGCCCTTTACTTTTTCTTACACTATTTAAAAAATGAATTTGAACAACAAAAACAAGAGTATATTGGGAAAAAAATATTAATTTTTTTTAAATAAATACTTATTTTGAGTCGGAGGAAGTAATATTCAAGAGTGTAACCAGGTGATCAATGATGAAAGAGACTGAGATTTAGAGTCTGTTTGGGTGGGCTTATAAGTGACTTATTTTAAGTGGCTTATAAGTCAAAAAGTAATTTAAAAGCCACTTTTTGAGATCCTAACTTGTCAAAAAGTGCCTTTTAAGCCACTTATGGCTTATAAGTCCAAAATTTTTTAAGTTACCAAATAGGAGTATATATTAATGGGCTTATTAGCTTATAAGCCAATTTTAAGCTCACTCAAACGGACTCTTAGTCAATATTGTGGTAGTAGCTAGAGCCGTCAATATGGGCTTGGCCCGACCTAGCCCGTAATTTGATAGGTGTGGGCTATGAATTTTCTAGCCTGTAGGACACCGAGGCTTTTTAGCCCGCCCACACAAGCCCACAACCCGTGAGGCTTGATCGAGGCTGGGCTGGGCAAGCCCGTGAGCTTAGTAAAATAAAATTTACCTTTTTACCCTTCATAAATACATTTAATTATGGGTATAATGGTATAAATCAATACGTCGATCAAAATTAATAATTGATTTTGCAAAATAAGTTAGAGTTCAAATGTAATACTATCTGTAGATTATAGTATTGCATTTTTCTTAATCACGAAGTAAAAGGAATATCCTATTAGGATTGGACAATCACCTATCTATAAAAAATAGCTTACTGGTTAATGGAGAATATCAAATATGTGTGGTGAGAGGCGGATCCAGAATTTTAAGTTTATGGGTGCATCACATTAACGTGTTCTTACCAATGGGCTCACACTACACCATACAACCACAATTTATAAAAATTAACATATAAAATTATGATCTTCAACCAAATAGTATGTGTTCCTATCAGGGGGCGGAGCTACGTTGTGCAAAGGGGTGTCAATTGAACCCCCTTTTGGTAAAATTTTACCAGCTTCATACATGATAAAATGACATAAAACACAGGTCATGTATATCTTGAACCCCTTTCAAACTCAAGGAAGAAGCTGTCCAGCGGTCAAGGGGTTTTAAGATAGGCACTAGGTTTGGCGTTCGATTCTTGCTCCAAGCAGCATGTCATTTTATTCATTACTTTCCCAATGGTAGAGATGTCATTGCTTGTGATATACTTTTATGCTTTTTTTTTTTTTTTTTTCTATTTTCTAAGTATTATTACATATTTATTACATTTGTAATATGTAATATAATAATATATATTTATCATCTTTTGATTAGAGATTTTGTATCTAGATATTGCTCACACCATATAATATCTTTATTCTTTAAATTTATCAAGGTATTTATTTTTGCAATCATTATCCCTACATTTTATATATTTGAGTTTCAGAGTAGTAATTTAAATTTTTTCAAGAAGTTTTTTTATTAAATAACATACTGCTATTTTAGTTTGATATAACATAAATGGTACTTTAATTTATATTTTGTTTAAAAAAATTTATGACCCTATTTTGAAATTTGACGGTTGACTTTTATCAATATACATGAAGAAAGAAAATTAATTAAATGTTGAACCCCCTTGTTGAAAATTTTGAATCCGCCCCTGGTTCCTATGAACCGTATTATACATGTTATATCCGCTATTGTATGTGATAGCTTGATCGAACTTTGTGATTTAATTCTTATATCTTGTGTTATCTGAAATTGCTTCAGGAAATTTTGAAATTATTATTCGTTTTCTTTTAACGAAAGTTGAATGATTAAATTCAAATTAAATATTTGTTATAATCAAAGTTTGTACTATTTTTCAGCTGAAAATAATGGTAATAACTTGTGTACTTTCCATTTAAAATGTTATAAAAAATTTAAACATAAATATTAAAAAAATTAAAATAATAATAATTATGGTTGGCCTTGCTCGGCCTGCCGCCCACATAGAGTTGGGCTGGGCTGGGTTAAAGTTTTAATAGCCCATAAAAATCGTGGGCCGGCAAATTGTAAAATCCATGTGGGCTGGGTCGAGCCGCCCATATTGAAAACACTAGTAGTAGCAAGTACATAACTTAATCATGTAACTCATTCACAAACTGACCCCAAATATGATTATTATTATTATAATAAATGAATAATTTAATATAGAGGGGTTGGCTTCAAAGTTCAATCAGTAATGAAGTGACTGAGCATCTGACACTTGGTCATGCTGAGGTGGATGCATGAATTTTAAGCTTGCAAAATGGGCATTGGATAAAGTCTTAGGATTTTGGTAACTACTATTTAATAAACGTGTGTTAAGCGTGGGACCCTCGTTAGTGACTTGGGGTAGTTGGTGTATTTAAGAATATACTCCCTCCGTCTCAAATTAGTTGACGCTTTAGCAATAACTATTTGTCCCAAATTAGTTAACACTTTAGGATTTTAAGACAAAAATAGTTAGTTTTTCCAACTATACCCTTAATAATTAAAAGAATTCTCAACAAAATTCAATAGTCAAATATTAAATAGGGGTAATATAGTAAAATACATACTCTATTTAATGATCTTCTTAATGGGCGTGAAGAAGCTAAAAGCGACAACTAATTTGGGACGGAGGGAGTATTATCCCATCATAAGCCAATGCTAAATTAAGCCAGCCGACCTTTCTTACATATTTTTCGTTTTGCCATTTTTGTTTGGTTTTAAAAGGTCGGTTGATATTCATATTCTTTTTAAAAATTTCGTAAAATCTACGCATTATTCTATTTGTCTCCATTTTGTTCTATCAAAATGTGCACAGGGTCTTGATTCAAATATAACTTGCAAATATAAAAAATTTTCTTACCTATTTAATATTGCTGTATGAAAGGGAAAGCCATCTCTTCTTTCTACTATAGTAGGAGTATATTTTTTTCCAATAAAGTGGAAGTTATGAAATAGGGCAAATGAGACATTGGGTCCTACCATTGCTGGTCGGTTAGCAGGTTTCATTCTGTTTGATGATAATGCTACAGTTTTTTGTCCAAATTACATGTACACAACATCACCCACCAAGAGAGGGATCCAAAAAAAATTACACGTCTGAACTCCAGGGCAACAACCTCAAGTATTAATAATTAAATTTTAAACTTAATTGTAATGGTTTTGTAAACACAAACTTGAAATATGAATTCTGCTGACCCTACAGTACTCTAAATTACATCCCCCACCCCCATCTCCAAATTATTTGATTTTTGAAAAGATGATGACTAGGTCTGGGCATAGAGCTGAGTTGGCTCGGAGCTTGCTCGGCTTGGTTGTCTTTTAGCTCGGTTCGGTTCGGCTCAATCTCATTTAAAATTTGCTCAGCTCGGCTCGACACGATTAGCTTGATTAATTTTGTAATTTTATCTTTAAAATATAACTTCCATTTAATAGGCTTAATTACCAAAAAATATTAGAAGTCTACGTATTGTTTAATATTTTAATGCAATAGTTAACAATTTATAAACTAGTACTCTTATCCTTATCTATGATTAATCAAAAGAAAAATTCAAATATTATTTTTTATATTATTAAGTACGAGGACACAAGAAAAAAAGTCGGCTCGGGCTCGGTCAAATTCTAACAAAGCTCGGTTGAGCTCGGCTCGGACTCGGCTCGCTATGAATAAGCTCGGTTCGGCTCGGGCTCGGCTCACTTGCTCGATGCCCAGGCCTAATGACGACTCTCTCTATCTCCATTTTTCTTTATTCTTTTGAAATTTTTTATTACTAATTATATAAGGGGGAGGGATAGGGACAGGAAAGAAGGAATATAACATAACGAGATTCAATCCTCTAGTATACTATATGTTCACTTTTTCATTGAGAAAATATACATCATAGTTTATTTAATACTTGATCCACTCTGAAAAGTTAATTCATCACTAAGGGATCGTTCGGTTACTGGATAAGCAACTTAATACCCGCACAAAACTCCGCGCTAATTTAACGCAGCCTTCGGTTGATTTTTTGTGAAATTTTAATACCCATAAAATTAGTGCAACGTTTGGTTGCGTTTTTACATATTCCGCATTATTAATACCCGCATTATTATTGCGGGAATCTATGTATTATTTTATGCGGGGTAGAAGGTGGTATTAATAATGTGGGTATTAATAACGCAGATATTAAAATTTAAAATGAAGAAAGTGACCCTCATTTTGAGGATATTTTAAAATTTTATTTAAGGAGTAAATAAATATTTTAAATAATAATATTATTTGTTAATTTGTAATATATCAGTGATTCAAAAATAATCCATACGTTATAATATATGCATGGATAATACCCACATTACTAAACCCGCGCTAACTAATACCCGCATTATTAATACCCACATTATTAATACACACATTACTAATACTCACATTACTAATACCCGCATTAATAGTTAATACCCGCTAAACAATACCTTCAACCGAACGACCCCTAACAGTTGAATGTGTTAGCGTTTTGTTGCAAGTCTAAACTATATTCCATATCATGCTTTTGCTTAATGTTTAAATGTCGTTTGCTTAATGTTTAAACTGTTGGGGTTTGGAATAAATAGAGTGTGAATGGAAAATGGGTGGGAAGGTGAAAAGGTTCCTTTTAGTAAGGAAATGCACCTTCTCCCATATTGGTAGAGGAAAAGACTTTTGTTGGGCTTAAATACAGATTCACTTCTCTTAGCTCTTAAAAGGGTTGAGAAGAAGGGAAGCCTCGCGCCGTCGTCGTCGCTCGCTCGTCTCGGCTTCGGATACCAATAAAACTAAAAATATTAATTAATTAATAATTTATTATTAATATTTAATATTAAATCTGTTTGTGTAACAGAAATATGAATGGATTAAATCAGATTAATCCAGATTAATTATTCCTCCATGTTCTCCCACGTTTTCCCATTAGTGGATAATTCATTACTGACATTTAGTGAATTCTGATGCCATTAGTGGCAGTGAAGTCAGGTGTTAGTGGCCATTAGTGGTGACTCTTCATACTCTTTCCAAAGGCTATATAAACTGGTCAGTCATCAACCTTTGAACACATACTAGTGGCCATTAGTGGTGACTCTTCATACTCTTTCCAAAGGCTATATAAACTGGTCAGTCATCAACCTTTGAACACATACTGAAACATAGAATACACAAACACATCTTACTGCATTCCTTCTCTTTTCTGCATACTAAGTAAGTCGTGTGATTTGCTCAGTTTCTTTGAGTTCGCAGTGTTCTACTGTTTGAAGTGCCGCTACAGTAGAACTGTTATCCCGTTCCATCTTGGGAGAAATTAACCCGTGAGCCTTGGGCAACTGTGAGGGGGTTAGATTTCTTAAGGAGACACAAGCAAATTGTGGGCTCGGGATCGTCCCATACCAAACTGATAATATACTTCTGTTTTTCTGTCTTTTCTGATTTATTTGGTTACAGGAATAACAAGCTTAAGAAATCTATTGTTATTTATTTTCTGCACTTAAATAAATATTGTTTAAGGAGACTGCTTAAGGAGACTAAAATCTTTGTGGTTTTCTACTCCTATATTGTATATTAATCTGCTGTGGAGACTAAAACCTTCGTGGTTTTTCTACTCCTAATTACTGTCAAATAATCTGTTTGTGGAGACTAAAAGCCTTCGTGGTTTTTCTACTCCTACTGTTTAAACAGTTTATTAATATTGTTTTCTGCTTGTGTCACTTGACAGAGATGACAAACGGAGTGGAACAAACTGTCCCTGCTATGAATACTAATGCTACCGCAGTTTTTGGTGCTGCTGGGCCTAGCCGTGCTGCTGCAACGGTTATGCCACCTGCAGAAAAGCCGGGGAAGTTTTCTGGTGTGGACTTTAAAAGGTGGCAGCAAAAGATGTTCTTTTATCTGACCATCTTAAGCCTGCAAAGGTTTATCAAGGAGGATGCTCCAGTCCTGACTGATGAAACACCTGAAAACGAATGCTTCCTTGTGATTGAGGCTTGGAAGCATTCTGACTTCCTATGCAAGAATTACATTCTAAGTGGCTTGGAAGATGACCTGTACAACGTTTACAGTAATGTTGAAACGTCTAAGAAACTGTGGGATGTTCTAGAAAAGAAATATAAGACTGAAGACGCTGGACTGAAGAAATTTGTGGCTGCCAAATTTCTGGATTATAAAATGGTGGATAACAAATCTGTTGTTTCCCAAGTCCAAGAACTTCAAGTCCTTATCCATGATCTCCTTGCTGAAGGTTTGATCCTGATTAATACTTATGTTAAGAGTATTATTTATATTGTTGCTAACAAATTTTTCTTTGAAGGTTTGAAGATTAATGAGGCGTTTCAAGTTGCAGCCATGATTGAAAAGTTACCTCCATCATGGAAGGACTTTAAAAATTACTTGAAACACAAGCGCAAGGAGATGACCCTTGAAGATTTGATTGTACGGTTGAGGATTGAAGAGGACAACAAATCTGCTGAAAAGAAGGCTTGTGGAAGTGCTGCAATAGCGGGAGCAAATATTGTTGAGCATACTCCAAATCAAAATAAGAGAAAGAAGCCTTCTGGAGGGAAGACCAACCCTAGCAAGAAAAAGTTCAAGGGAAATTGCTACAACTGTGGCAAGAGTGGACATAAGTCCGCAGACTGTCGTGCTGCAAAGAAGGACAGGAAAAAGGAAAAAGGTCAAGCAAACATGGTTGAAGAGACAAAATTGGCCCAAGGAGTGCAAGACATTGATTTATGTGCTATGATTTCTGAATGCAACTTAGTTGGAAATCCTAAGGAATGGTGGATTGATTCAGGAGCCACCCGCCATGTTTGTGCTGTGAAGGAAGCCTTTGCTTCATATGCTCCCGCTGGACCAGATGAGGCGCTCTCTATGGGCAATTCTGCAACGGCCAAAATTGAAAGATATGGGAAGATATTCCTCAAGATGACGTCTGGCAAGGTTGTGACTCTGAACAATGTTCTTCACGTTCCTGAAATAAGGAAGAACTTGGTGTCTACTGCACTTCTTGTTAAGAACGGGTTTAAGTGTGTGTTTGTTTCTGACAAAATTGTAATAACTAAGAATGAGCTGTATGTAGGAAAAGGTTCCCTGACTGAGGGCCTTTTCAAACTCAATGTAATGGTCGTTGACACTATGAATAAAATTGCAGCTTCTTCTTACTTACTTGAGTCAAATAATTTATGGCATTCTCGTTTGGGACATGTCAATTATAAAACCTTGCGAAAAATGATCAATTTGGAAGTATTGCCTAAATTTGATTGCGCTAAGTCAAAATGTCAAATATGTGTTGAGTCTAAATATGCTAAACACCCTTACAAGTCAATTGAAAGGGATTCTGAACCATTAGACTTAATTCATACAGATATTTGTGACATGAAGTCAATACCATCTCGCGGTGGAAAGAAGTATTTCATAACTTTTATTGACGATAGCACTCGTTACTGCTATGTTTATTTACTTAGTAGTAAAGATGAGGCAATTGACGCATTCAAGCAATATAAAAATGAAGTTGAAACGCAACTTAACAAAAAGATCAAAATGATAAGAAGTGATAGGGGTGGAGAATATGAATCTCCTTTTGAACAAATATGTTTGGAACATGGCATTATTCATCAAACAACTGCCCCTTACACGCCTCAATCCAATGGGATTGCGGAAAGGAAAAATCGGACATTAAAGGAGATGACGAATGCCTTGTTAATCAGTTCGGGTCTATCCCAGAACTTGTGGGGGGAAGCTATATTCACGGCTAATCAAATACTCAATCGAGTTCCCCATAGAAGAAGACTTTCCATTCCATATGAAAAGTGGAAAGAAAGGAAGCCCAACTTGAATTACTTCAAAGTGTGGGGGTGTTTGGCAAAAGTGCAAGTTCCAAAACCCAAAAGGGTTAAGATTTGACTGAAAACAGTTGATCGTGGTTTCATTGGGTATGCTATAAACAGTAAAGCATATCGGTTTCTGCTTCATAAATCAGAAAATCCCGACATTCATGTTAATACGGTGATGGAATCAGATAGTGCTGAATTCTTTGAAACAATATATCCGTATAAGAAGGAATGTGAGTCAGTTGGTGAAAGATCCAAACGACCTCGGGGAGGAACCAAAGAAAATTCACCAAATGAGGAAGAACCAAGACGAAGCAAGCATCAAAGAACTTCTACTTCATTTGGAGATGACTTTGTCACTTTTCTGTTGGAAAATGAGCCTCGGACGTTTAAAGAAGCAATGTCTTCTTCAGACTCTCCATTTTGGAAAGAGGCAGTCAATAGTGAAATAGAATCTATTTTGAGCAACCACACTTGGGAGTTGGTTGATCTTCCTCCTGGAAACAAACCATTAGGTTCTAAGTGGATTTTCAAAAGGAAAATGAGAGCTGATGGCACTATTGACAAGTACAAGGCAAGGCTTGTTGTTAAAGGCTATAGACAACAAGAAGGTCTTGACTACTTTGACACATACTCGCCGGTAACCAGAATTACATCCATTCATATGTTAATAGCGTTAGCCGCCGTGTATGGTCTGGAAATCCATCAAATGGACGTTAAGACAGCGTTCTTAAACGGGGATTTGGAGGAAGAAATTTACATGGAACAACCTGAAGGGTTCGTGGTTCCAGGTAAGGAAAAGATGGTGTGTAAACTTGTTAAGTCACTTTATGGACTGAAACAAGCTCCAAAACAATGGCATGCGAAATTTGATCATACAATGTTGTCAAATGGCTTTAAAATTAACGAGTGTGACAAATGTGTCTACATTAAGAACACTCCTAATTTTATAGTCATTGTTTGCTTATATATGGACGACATGTTGATAATGAGCAATGACATTGCCAATGTAAAGGCTACAAAGCGCATGCTGACTAGCAAATTTGATATGAAAGACTTAGGAGTTGCGGACTTAATTTTGGGTGTTAAGATCCATAGAACTCCTCAAGGTCTGGCGTTGTCTCAATCTCGCTACATCAATAGTGTGCTTGAAAAATTTAAATATTTGGATTTTAAAATTTCAAAGACTCCTATTGATGTAAACCTTGCTCTTAAGAAGAACAAAGGTCAAAGCACGTCGCAACGGGATTATGCTCGTGTTTTGGGGAGTTTGATGTATGTCATGAATTGTACTCGACCAGATATAGCTTGCGCTATAAGTAAATTAAGTCGATACACGAGTAATCCCAATCAGACCCATTGGATGGCAATGAAACGTGTTTTGGGGTAATTAAAATACACTCAAGACTTTGCATTGCATTATAACAAGTATCCTGCAGTCACTGAAGGATATTGTGATGCCAATTGGATCACCGGAACAACTGATTCTAAGTCCACAAGTGGATATATTTTCGCACTTGGTGGAGGAGCGGTGTCTTGGAAATCGTCTAAGCAAACGTGTATTGCCCGTTCTACTATGGAAGCTGAATTCATAGCCTTAGATAAAGCCGGTGAAGAAGCTGAATGGCTTCGGAATTTTTTGGAAGACATTCGGTTCTGGCCTAAACCGTTGACACCAATTTGTATATATTGTGACAGTCAATCGGCTATAGGACGAGCTAGGAATGTCATGTATAACGGTAAGAATCGTCACATACGACGAAGGCATAAAACCGTTAGGGACCTACTCTCTAGAGGAATTATCACCATTGACTACGTGAAGTCAAGGGATAATGTATCGGATCCGCTTACAAAAGGCTTAACTAGAGAGGTGGTTGAGTGTTCATCGAAGGGAATGGGACTATGGCCAAGGACAAGTCATCATGGCGGTAACTCTACCTAGGAGACTGGAGATCCCAAGAACTAGGTTCAAGGAGAATACAAAGTTATGTTTGACGGTCCAACATTGTCAGTTAATGTTTGGTCCATTCTCATGATTAGACAATGTTCAAGTACCAAGGGTAAAATGCTAGAGGCATTTTTTTAATGATTGTCTAAGTTTGATATTTTAATTATCAAACAGTGTACATCTATAGGATTACACGTTTAGAAATCACCTATGTAAGCGTGAAGTGGAAGCCGCTTCAAGGAGAATTCGGTATGGCAAGTTCTCTAAGTACTTATGAAACCAGGCGGTGTTCATGGCTGAAACGAACACAACAGTGAGAACCAAAGACGGTTAAGGGTTAGTTGTGTGACTTACGTTGTCTAGGTATACACTAAAGCTCAACGGTTCAAAGATATCAAATCTACCGATTGACCGAGTATATCCGATGTATGTTCACTACGGAAAGTTCAAAGGGAAACCTACTTATCCCGATGCAACTAATTCTTTCTTGCAAATCACACAAGTCTGTCATGCATATTTCTAATATAGCCATTCCCCATTCATGTGGGGGATTGTTGGGGTTTTGGAATAAATAGAGTGTGAATGGGAAATGGGTGGGAAGGTGAAAAGGTTCCTTTTAGTAAGGAAATGCACCTTCTCCCATATTGGTAGAGGAAAAGACTTTTGTTGGGCTTAAATACAGATTCACTTCTCTTAGCTCTTAAAAGGGTTGAGAAGAAGGGAAGCCTCGCGCCGTCGTCGTCGCTCGTCTCGGCTTCGGCTTCGGCTTCGGCTTCGATTTCGGATTTCGGATTTCGGATTTCGGATTTCGGTCAATTGATATGATTGATTGACTTAATTTTTTGGACCAACAAAACTAAAAAATATTAATTAATTAATAATTTATTATTAATATTTAATATTAAATCTGTTTGTGTAACAGAAATCTGAATGGATTAAATCAGATTAATTATTCCTCCATGTTCTCCCACGTTTTCCCATTAGTGGATAATTCATTACTGATATTTAGTGAATTCAGCCATTAGTGGCAGTGAATTCTGATGCCATTAGTGGCAGTGAAGTCAGGTGTTAGTGGCCATTAGTGGTGACTCTTCATACTCTTTCCAAAGGCTATATAAACTGGTCAGTCATCAACCTTTGAACACACACTGAAACATAGAATACACAAACACATCTTACTGCATTCCCTCTCTTTTCTGCATACTAGGTAAGTCATGTGATTTGCTCCGTTTCTTTGAGTTCGCAGTGTTCTACTGTTTGAAGTGCCGCTACAGTAGAACTGTTATCCCGTTCCATCCTGGGAGAAATTAACCCGTGAACCTTGGGCAACTGTGAGGGGGTTAGATTTCTTAAGGAGACACAAGCAAATTGTGGGCTCGGGATCGTCCCATACCAAACTGATAATATACTTCTGTTTTTCTGTCTTTTCTGATTTATTTGGTTGCAGGAATAACATAAACGTCAGTAGATGAGCACTTACACATAAGTAATAGATAAATACTAATGTAGATGTTATTTACAATGGAAAATAAAGATCTTTTCCCGACAATGATTAATGTAACTGTAATCCAGTTATTTTGCCTCTATGGAAGAGCAATAGTGTAAATGATCCTTAGATATTTTAAAAAAAATAGCAGTATAATGAATAGTTGTTTGTTATCTCTCGCATTTGGGTTCTTTTTTTTTTTTTCAAGGAAACAAATGGGTTGGAATACTTTGATGCCCAAAAAACTTAGATACAATTCTGGGAGAACCATACCCCAAAAGCTAGCTATTAAGTTGGGAGAGCCCAAGGCTATATAAACACCACAACAGCCCGGTCAGCCCACCATTTAGCCGATGTGGGACTCAAGTCTCATACCTTGCAATAGTTCATAACAAACTACCACACTCCGCATCCGTCGTCCTCGACGGCTGTGCGCTAGACACTTTCTAGCCCCGGGCGAACACTGCAATACCGGCATCACCATCCAAGGCACGGTGTACGGAGGGTGGTGGCTGGCTCTGATACCATTGATACAACCTTGGGAGAACCACACCACAAAAGCTAGCTATTAAGGTGGGAGAGCCTAAGGCTATATAAACCCCACAACAGCCCCCCATCTGGCCGATGTGGGACTCAAGTCCCATACCTTGCAATAGTTCATAACAAACCACCACGCTCCTCATCCGTCGTCCTCGACGGCTGTGCGCTAGACACTTTCTAGCCCCGGGTGAACACTGCAATGCCGGCGTCACCATCCAAGACACGGTGTACGGAGGGTGGTGGGTGGCTCTGATACAATTGATACAACCTTGGGAGAACCACACCCCAAAAACTTTTGGGGTGTGGTTCTCCTAAGGTTTTATCAAATGGCGCATCGATTACCGGAGGGTCAGGAGGTCATGTCTAGAATTTATCGACTTTGTAACTCATCTTCTCGAAATTAACCCAAAGAAGCGTCGATCTACCTCAGACATTTAGTAGTCGTTTGCCCATAAATACCAAAAAAAATTTGAAGTTGAAAAATTTTATGGTACATCTCATATTCCATATCATATATGTATGGGGACAGTTTTAAAAGAAGAAAAATAAGTGGGACCTTCTATCTCCACTTACTTCACATTTTTATATTCATTCACCCCCTTTCTTTCTCTTTCTTTCTCCAATCACACAACCACCAAATCTAGAAGAATTACAGAGCCAAGTCCAACCATCTTCTTCCACAACTTCTTTGTCCTCCATGGTTTTACTCTTTTATTCTCACTGCTTACCTTGGCTCCTTAAAAATAATTTTGTTTTGCCAGATATGAAAAAATACATAAGTGAATTATTAACCAACAGTTATATTGGTCAATACACCCAAATAAATTAAACGGAATTAAACATCATCTCTTTAACTCTCTTTCCTCTTCTTATCCATAGAGCAAATTTTAAAAAATTCAACTCCATGACCCCTGTTATGTGTTGCTAAATGTGATAGACCCATTTTCCTATTCTTTTTCTTGTTCTCCAACAGTATATTCTATGTTGATCTATTCTTCTTACTCTATTTTCATGTTTGTTTTCTCTTTTATTAATTTATTTTTATATATAAAAGATTTATGCAATACTCATATTAGGTCATCGGAAAAATTACAGCAAGTAATTTTCTTTTGTTATTAATGCTTTAATATATTTAATCCTAAGCAGAAAAGGTAAACAGGGTCATAAAAGTACTACACTAGACATTCTCCACAGGAAAACAAATTCCGCCAAACCTTACATTTCTTAACATTGTACCAAAATTACTAGTAATATCTTTCTTTGGTTTGCAATAGGACAAGAACTAGGAAAAAAGGTGAAAAGAACACAAGAAATAAGAAAGGAGAGGGGATTGGGAAGAAGAGGAGAAAGACACGGTGGGATGGGATGAATATAAAAAAAAATTAATTTTTATACACTATCAGTGTACAATCATTTTTACACCATCAAGTAATTTTAAAGGTAACTAACGATATCTTTTGACTTTTGTTAACATAATTAATTATTTATGACCAAAATAAATTATAAAATGCAAGTCAGAATCCATAACTAAATTTATATCTTACCTGTAAAAGAATTTAAATTCTATGCATTACATTCTACAGGGAGAATTTGGGTTTGTTGGAAACCTCATCAGGTTGCTGTCACCATACTGGATTCAACTCCACAAGTAGTCCACTGCAGACAAGAACAGCCTCTTCAGCTGTCAAGTCAGCTTTATATATGCATACAATACCAACTTAGAGAGAAGGCCCTTATGGGCACACTTGAGGCTGATCAGTACAACTGTCACTGAACCATGACTATTGCTGGGTGATTTCAATACCCCAATGACAGTGAGTGATAGATTGAATGGGACACCCATTCACCAGTCAGAAATACTAGACTTTCAGCAGTGTACTGAAGATATTGGGCTGAGTGTACTTAGTAGGAAAGGATGTTCATTTTCCTGGTCCAACAAAAGGGGAGCTGATCACAGAATCTATACCCTTATTGACTGGGCATTAGGGAATCATCACTGGCTATTGGAGATTTGGAGGCTTATTATCGCAATCCAGGGTGTTCAGACCACTCTCCAATAACTATTATCTCATGAAATAACAAGGCAGATTCTACCAAAGCCCTTTAGACTCCTCACAGTATTGATCAACCAAGATAGCTTTAAGAAGCAGTCAAATAGAGCTGGGGCCAAAGCATTTCTGGGTATCCCATGTACAAAGTCAATCAAAAGCTTAAGAAACCGGCACAAGGTACTAAGAACATAAATAAGGAACTATCCTCACTGGAAAGGAAAATTGGGGAACTCCAACAAAGCCTCAGAACCCTTCAAGATGAGCTGAATCATGATCTGTTGAATCCACAACTGATCCTAGAGGAGAAGAACCTATTGATACAGATAGAGAAGTGGGAAACCATTCGGGAGCAGGTCCTCAGGCAAAAATCTAGGGTGTCCTGGATAAACCATGGGGACTCAAACACAAAGTACTTCTATGCTCAACTGAAGGAAAGACAAGCAAGAAATATAATAGTTTCTATATACAATGAACAAGGCATAAAGCTCACAGATCCTGACTAGGTTCAACAAGAGGGCACCTGAAATGCCCTGCATTAATGTTAACATTGCCAAAGATGGGCCATGCCTGACTAGAAATCATCAACTGCAGTTGATCCAGCCAGTAACAACTGAGGAAATTGTGCAAGCCCTGAAATATTTGCCCAAAGATAAGGCCCCTGGAATTGATGGCTTCCTACTGAGTTTTTCAAAGAACATTGGGAGACCATAAGAGAGAAGGTAATACAAGCTATACTGGAGTTCTTTGATCAGGGTAAAATATTTGAAGGCAATCAACTATACCACTGTCACCTTAGTTCCTAAAGTAGCAAATCCTACTTATGTCAAGGAGTACAGGCCCATAGCCTGTTGTATGACTATGTATAAGCTTATTGCTAAGGTGATCACCACCAAGCTCAAACTGGTAGTAGATTACCTGGTGGGCCCAGCACAATCAGCTTTTATTATAGGGAGGAATATCCTTGACAATGTGATAGTGGTATATGAATTATTGAAGGGATACTCACAAAAAAGTGTCTCACCTAGATGTCTAGTGAAAGTGGACATACGAAAGGCATATGACTCGGTGGAATGGGACTATTTAAGAATGGTCTTGCTGGAGTTTGGCTTTCCTCTGAAATTTGTGAACTTGATCATGGAATGTGTGTCCACTGTGAACTATGCTTTGTTGATCAATGGAGGACTTACTCCCAGGTTTCAAGCAAAGAAAGGATTGAGACAAGGGGACTCAATGTCTCCATACCTATTTGTCCTAGCTATGGAGTACCTCAACAGATCACTAACTAAGGCACAACCCTGATTTTAATTACCACCCTAAATGTGGTAAACTGAAGTTAGTACACATCTGCTTTCCAGATGACTTACTAATGTGCATCCATCCAGGTAATGATCAAAGCATTCAACCTTTTCTCTGATGTCTCTGGCCTCAGGGCCAAAATGAAGAAAAGCTCATTATATATAGCTGGGGTCCACAAGAATTAAAAGATCTGATATTGGCAGAGATGAACTTCTCCTTGGGCGAAATGCCTTTTAAATATCTGGACTGCCACTGTCTGCAAGAAAGCTAACAATAACATAGTGCCAACAACTAGTGGATAGAATGACCAACAAAATTAAAAGCTGGACCACCAAATTTCTCTCTTATAGTAGCAGAATTCAGCTCATAAAGAGTGTTATTAGAAGTAAAAACTTATTGGGCTCAGGTATTTCTCCTACCAAAGAAAGTTGTACATTCACTCACCAGTATATATAGAACTTTCTTTTGGACTGGAAGTCACAAAGCTTCAAGAAAAGTCCTAGTAGCCTGGGACACACACTACAAACCAAAGTCAGCAGTGGGATTAAATATAATGGATTTTAATATATGGATCAAAGCTGCCTTGTGCAAGCTCCTGTGGGCAATATCTTTAAAGAAAGAAACATTATGGATCCAATGGGTCCATAGTTTCTACATAAAGGGGAGGAGCCTAGAGGACATGAAAACTCCAAAGCAAGCTTGCTGGATTATAAGAAAGATTTTTTATGCTAAGGCATGGCTGGGGATGGAGATGTGAAGACAATTCTGCAGCAGTATAATGCAAAGGAAAATTTAGTATCCAAAAAAACTATACTGCTTGCATCCCACAGCTTCCAAAAGTTCAATGGAAAACCGTAATAATGGGCAAAGGGTTGATACCTAGGCACCACTTCATACTATGGTTAGCTATACAAGGCAGGCTGGCTACAATTGATAGACTGAAAAGATGGGGAACTCAAGTGCCTAAGGAATGTGTGCTATGCACCACAGGTGCAACAGAAACACTGACTCATCTATACTTTTGTTGCCCATATTCACAACATTTATGGACATCCTTCCTGAAATGGTTAGGCATCAGAAGACAAATAGCGGATTGGGAAGAAGAGCTGCAGTGGGTCTCAAAGCAGACCAGAAGACACAAGACACGTACAGAGATTCTTAGATGGTTATTTACTGCAGCAGTGTACCAAGTTTGGAGTGAGAAATAATCGCAGATTCCAGAACTTCACCATGGAGAATAGCCAGATGATCACGGGTATTGCATTGCAACAGCACATTAGAGGGCAGAAGCAAAGCAAGTGGACCAAAGAGTTAGAATGTCTTAATAGGTTTCCTGTCTAAAGATATATAGATGATATGTTAGGACGATAGATAGGATGGTAAAGCCATTGTACTAGAGGACTAGCTCTAGAGTCTCATATGAGCTAGCGGATGTATATTATTATACTGGTTGAATTTTCTTTTTTATTCGACCAAAAAAAAAAGTTATCACCAATATATCTTTAACATATATGTTGTTTAATTCTTAAAAATTTCATTTCTCCAATTATCATTGCCAAAATAAGTACTACTTCAATTCTCAAATCTTGACCGTTAAGAATGGTGATTACCAACTTCAATTAGGACTTTCAATCTATGATTCGAAGAAATTACAGTTGCGAGACAATTCCATGCAATTTCAGTTTTTGAAAACCCATAAGCTTCATGGTATTACTTTGGTAAACTGCTTGTTCCAACTTTTTATTGGATTAAAAACTTTTCAAGAATCCATTTTTTATCCAATCTATTTGGTGCGACACTTTCTTTCCTTCAGACTTCTCTCTTTTCTCTACCATTTGTAAGTGCATAGAGAGAAGGGACAAAGCTTTGAAGAACAAAAAAAGAGATAGTGAGAGAAAATGGTGACAGATATGAAGGTGAAAGAGATGGAGATATTGAAGGAAGAGGGAAGGGAAAACCTAAAAAAGAAAAAAGGAAATAATATTTAAATTCTAGAAAAAGAGAATAATTAGAAAAAATTTGATAACCTGCTATAGCAAGTCAATATTACCGGATGGTGAAAAAAACTTGTACACCAGTGAAGCTGGTGGGTCCCACTTTTTTTTCTTATTTAAAAAAGGCCCTCATACACCTATGACATGGAATATGAGATGCACAATAAATTTTTTTTAAGACAATTAGTTAACCAACCGTTCTCCTACTTACTTTTCTCAAGCTATACTAGCTAGTCCCTAGTTCCCTCTTTTTCCTCCTAGGACTATTATTCAAAGGCTTTCGTTGATTAACTAGGAGTACCTTTTTTCCTTGACCACATGCTTTTGAGTAGGAGTGAATATGGGGCGGTTTGGTTCACTTTTACCATTAACCAAACTAAATATATCAGTTTTTTCAAATGTTTAAACCAAATATAATCCACATAAAGTCAGTTTTCTCGATCTCGATTTTTTTGATTTTCTCAGTTTTTACGATTTGTTTTATAGTCTCTATAACAAAAATTATGCAAGTGTTGCTTTCAAATATTTTCTACAATCAACTATCTAGGTATGTTATTTATAGACAATTAGACATCAAGAAGAATTACATATACATCTTAATAAGACAATGAAATGTGATATACGTAAATTAGAAAACTAAAATATTATCAAGAGAGAGTACCAAGATATTACATGATAGTAAAATATTATCAAGTTGGGCTAACTTGATGATTTTATAAAAACCTATTAGCCCATGTTATAAATTGTCAAAAAGACAAGACAAGACAAGACAAAGTTCAAAATTATATACAAAGAGGTTCATAATAAATATTTTTTATGTATAAATATTTGAAAATAATATTTATAAAATATCGGTTCGGTTTGGATTAGTTTAGTTTTTTTTTTCGTAAAATCAAACCAACCGAAATATGTCGGTTTTTATTTTCCAAAACCAAACCAAATCAAACCAAATTACGAGTTGGTTTTTTTCAGTACCGTTTGATTTACCGTTTTGGTTCGATTTGTTTCACCCCTGCAGTTGAGAATCAAAAGATTTTACCAACCTATGAAAAAGACTTACCTAAGACTAACCTCTTATTTAGGATCAAAACTCCATGAAGAGCGCCTCCTAGTCCTTGGTTGAACATCCAAAGAATATTCTTTGCTTGAATAGATACCTCAGAAAGTAGTGAAAATTGCGTGGGTCCAATTAAGAAAATAAAATAGTGTTGACTAACGGTTTAGAAAATACTAGTATAAGAACCCGCGCGATGTGCGGTATATATTAAATGAATTCAATCATATTATCCTTATCTTATTTTAATGAGTATAGCAGTCTCGATTAATTCAAAAAAGTTTAACTATCAAATTATTTCTCTATGATTTATCCAATTTTAAAAATCGTGTGAGATGAATCATATTTTTAAATGTACAAAAATAGTGTTAGGTTCTACTTAAGACTTTTAGATTTCATTTAGATGATTGTTAGATGCTCTAAAAATAAAGTGAAATGTTCAATTAACTGGCAATTGAATTACATTTTTCATCGTCAAGTCAATATACGTGTGACCTGATTGATCGTCACTTGATTTACTATTCGAGTTCATTCTCATTTGGCATATACATCTTCTAGCGATCTTGCTTATGACATGTTATGCATGAAATAAAATATATAATTTAGCCACTCCTAAACCCTCATCCATTTTATGATAACCCCTACCCAACATCCGTACGTCCAATTCTCATTATTAAAAGTATACATCGTTTTAACTTTTTTCTTTAATGCTTTTATCATTATAGTGTAGGAGAATATATTAGAATGAAATTACCTGGGAATTGCTATGTGACTCATGAATATACATAAAGCTAGTAAATGGACATTTTGAAATTCTTAAACCACCAAAACGGACTCGTTTAATTCTTGTGTAATGCTTCGGTGACTATTCTATCTATATATCTACTAAAAGTAGTTAACGCCACAAAATATTATTGCTACATCAACAAAATGTTATTCATTGATCTTATGTTGTTGCAAGAATTGATAGATAATTCATCCATATATTATGAATTATATAAAGAGACCGTCAGATTCAGCCTTTGTATTTTTATTTGAATTGACTCATTTCATCACCCCAAATACAGGTCTAATTCCACCAACTATTAGAAATGCAATGGCAAGGTAGAAGCAAAAAATACAATTAAATGTTGTTGAATCCCAACAAAAGGATTACAATAATTTGACTGTAACAAATAAAGTGCAATCGGATTTTAAAACTAACATTAATCTTTGAACTTTAGATCAATTCTGATCCAACTGGCCGCCTTTTGATAGGCGGCCTTTATAAGTTTCCTATCAGTAACTGAGGAAGGAAAAAGAAAATTGCATGACTTTAAAATGGTTTAGTACCTAAGGAACATGTCAAACATCACTAACATACACATTATCTATGCTAAGTAAAACTCTGTCAATAATCAATTATTATGTGCAGACACACATGAAACATAAATAAAATCCATAAAAGCATTATAGGGCCTTTGCAACTTGATTGCTTCAAGAGTAGTCATGTGCAAATACAAAGAAATAATAGTATTCATTTAGTAACTACACATATCAAGCTTGCACTCATTGCTACTTCCTTCTTTATGCTGGGAACTATTAAAAGAAATGTAGAACTTGTAAACCAAGAAAGCTTAAGGAACGGCTATTAGCTGCATAACAATAACGAAAGACTGAGAGATCTCATAATCAGTTGATGTATAACAAATCACCATCGAATTGAGCTTACATAACTGAAGTGGAAGTGTAAAGGAGGGGAGCCAAATTCTGCAAAGTTACAGTATAAAAATGATATATATGCATAAGAAGACGGGGAATTCTCAATACATATATTGCTCATGACTTCTAGCAACTTAATATTCCACTAACTGTAGTAACTCGATCACTAATCCAATATATATTCAATGCTGAATTTTTTTTTCCTCTCTCTTCACTCTCGTAAGGAATCAGTTAGCTCTCTAATAAACAGGGCCTCACAAACAGTCCTTTGAGTTCTTGCTCGTCCTTGCTTTTCTAATAAATACAAATTAAATTCAATCACATCAACATCCCAAAAAAAAAATTAAGGATTCATTGAATATATGTTAAATTGCAAGCGCCATGTGGTCATATGATAACTACTAAGAATACCTGAACGTATTGAAAGATGAGCTAAAATATTTTTATTTATCAGATAAGATTTTTGAACTTGTTATTTTATTTTTTATCCTTTCATATTAAAGCATGACATATCAGATTCCAGTCCTGGCATATGTGAACTTACAACATTACAATCAGCGTCTAAAAAGAAACACGAGCAAAACTTGACATCACAAATTTCCTAACAAAACTACTAAATTCAAGAACAGGACATCTCATATATCGGTAAAACGTGATACAGTGCTAGTATTAATACCCGCACGACATTAAGAAATTTTAATAATGTAATATTATGATATGATGTATTCGAGCATAATACGCCATATACTGCTTCATAGTATTATTTTTTATGGAACTATCCAGCTTCCAACCTAGGACGTCTGTGAGAGATTTTATAAACCCAACTTAAAAGTTGTACAATGGATATATGTCTTGCTCCTTCATTCCATGAGAGATAGACAACTTCTTTAACTCTCATACAAATGCATGACTTATACTTTGAATATAAACTAAATTTTAATGTTTGATGCATGCGTTATATGAAGAGAAGACTCCTTCCTATTACAGTATTTACATATATGAAGTGCACTATAATGATGTATACAGTGCAATCTAATTGAGCAGAGGACTCCCTTCCTTTATATTGAGTTATTTTACAATTGAAAAAATCCACTTATCTACTAAGCTTGTCTGTAACTGCATCATGGTGGTTAAAGATAGAAAGTAGAGTTCTTCGTTGTCCCGACTCTAAGAGCTAGAATATGCCATCTATCCATATTAAGTAAGCCTCGTACAACTTTAGGTAGGTCACTGTATTCATAAAATTGAATGCAAAAATATTCCATGTTCGAGAGTATACGTAAAACAATATTAGGCAGCTTGTTCCAAAAGTTCAACAATACATTTACGACTACATGAATGAAATGAGAGAGTCCGCCTTTACCCCAATAAATTATGATATATTTACCAACAATAAAACATGATATACACTAACAACCAACATATACATATACAGAGACAAAATTGTTACCCTAACTCAATTGTGTGTTTATAATATAAAATAGCTATGAAAATACTTTGAAAAATATGAATTGGTACATATTAAAGAAATTAAACCTTAAAGAGAGATAAGATAAAACTTTACCTACTGTCCAACTTAGGTTTTTCTGCTGCAGAAAACCAACTTGCTCCGAGAAGAACCCAACTCCATTAGAATAGTGGTGCTACAATTGTGCTTATACGTTTTCTGTCTAAAAGATTAAGAAAACTCATTAAATTCAAAATTAAAGAAATAGATAGACGTATGTTCCATGTTTTTAAAAAGAAAAAAATTGATTATGTTTAATTTAAAACATTAAAACATGTATGGATTAATTGATAGAAGAAAAAATTGCTGTTGAATTAAATAAAGGTTGACCATCTTTAAACCACAATATTGTCATTCCCGCTCCCAAATGACTAATGCCACGAAATCTTGTCGTGTTATGCAGCATCTGCAACATAAGCCTATCTACATAATCATACATGAAAAGAAGAATTTTCTATCATACGTCTGCATAATCGTAGTAGCAGAAATCATCTGCATAATAATTCAAGCAGGAAAACTTCATTTTTTTTTTTAAAAAGGAAGAAAATAGAGATAAACTTAATCTATTTCTCGCAGTAAATTCTTTGATGTGTCAAGGCTATTCAAGCGTGAAGCACAATAGCACATAGAAGAAATTGACCATAAAAGATCCAAAACAATAGTGTTTCAATTTAAAATAGTAAAAACGTAAACTCTCAAACTAAGCAAAGAAGTTTCTGCTAAAAATAGATTTTCAATTAAAAAAGTAATTGACAAAGGAACAATTATTATGTTTACTATACATGTAAGTTGAAAAAGATGTATGATTCCAGAAGTGCAGTATTGACATCCTTCAAATGGATATAGCTGACTATAATATGGAGACGGCCTATTGCTTTAGCTTTGCCATATTGACTACCAACTTTACTTGGATCTGATGGCTTGTTGTTCTCACAAATTTGATATTTGCCTGCAAATACAGTTAACATATACTGTACAATTTTTAAAATCTATCTAAGATCAAAGACGTGGAGTCCACAAAAAAGACATATAAAGAGTACCGCATAAGAAAAACTATATATGAGTTTAATTATCGAACCAAGTTTTGCGTCTTTGTAGTTGAAGTGTATAACTTTTCATACAATTCTTGTAGACCCTGCAAAAATAAATTAAACTTTGGAATATCATGTATTCATATTTTTCACTAATATTGAAGCAAAAAAATGGTGTTCAACAAAATTAAGAAGATACCATAGTATTCGGCATAAAAAAGAATCAAAGTAAGAAAGAAGATAGGATACATACTTTAAAATTGATGTGATCAAAGGAAATAAGAGGAGTTGAGTCTTGAAATAGAGGCCTAGTTGTAAACTTTGATTATAGATATCTGGAAAGATAAATTCATTGAAGAAAAAATGTACTTATACGGAGGACTGCAAAGAAGCAGTTTTGTATTTGGTGAAAATATGAATTGCTTTATTGGTTACAGAGAGATTTTAAGGAGAATTTTAGGACTCCTACATGCAAATAACTTCACCATCGTGCAAAACTGATTAAAAGAATTAGGACACCTGTAATTTTAGCACCATCATTGTAGGGGTCCATTTTGTAAAGTAACTTTTTTTTTTGCAACCGCAAAGTATTTTCAATATCTGATAATTTTAGCAATGATAAAACACCAAGGTAGTTACCTCAATTTAAATAGTACCAAATTCACACGGTAGTTTCTGAATTTAAATGCCATCTTAAATAAGTTGTTCTATATTAGTTAAATTTGTTCTAATAAGCTACACATGTCATTCTATTTTGGCTTCCACTTGGCTTAAGGAGGGGCTTCACTACCCTCCTTTTAATAATAGATAGATAATAATAGAAGATTAGCTATTTTTTAGGAGAATTACATCATGGAGAACGTGATTTATTTAAAGTTAGTTTGATTTTTAGGGGTTATTTATTTATTTTTCAATTGAAGACAACTACCCACGTTCTTATCCATATCGAGTTTTTTTTTTCCTTCTAACACCCAATCTGTAAACTTTCTTTTTCAAAATTCAAATTTTAACTATTTAACTAATTAGTTAGTTGTTTGTCCTAGCAAACAATATGTGGTGCTTTCATGCTTTGACACTTGGAAGATTATTATTGGCTACAACACTCCTTTTAATATATATATAGATATATAGATTCTTCTTCGGGTGAAAAACAAGAATCGAAGTACTAAGAACATATCCTTTTTTGAATAGAAGGGTGGCAGTTTTAGAGCTGTCTTATAGTTGAAAAAAAAAGTCATTTTTCTTTTTACAGAAAAAAAAGAGTTTTAGAAAAGGGCCTTTAAGTGCTAAATTTAACCACCCACAAGATGAATTAACGACCAAAATAAAATAGAAGAAGACAATATTTCAATGTTCGATACATAAATCTCTATCTTATTCTGGGAAAAGAACAGCAAAACTGCAAAAGGATGGTAATTTGACTAAGCTGAGAGACATTTCCGCTACAAATGCTTCACATAATTCAACTACAATATTTAGTGAATCCTATATAATTAAGCCTATAACAATGACGCCATGTAATAAAGGAATATTATCTGGAATCTTTGTATGTTCATTGCTTCTAGTGTTGCTGCAATGGTCAAATGGTAATGCATGCACCAAGGAAAAAGAAAGAGAAATTAAGGAAGATTACATGTGAAAACTACGTACTAAATAGTGCTTTCCTCCAAAACTAATGACAAATTGCAACACGCCCGCTCGATGGTGTAGCATATATGCAAGTTCACTCTCTCCCTCTCTATATATAAATATATAAATATAAGAATCAGATAACTCCATCTCCCAAATAGTGTTTTAAAAATTAGGTCCTCAACAGTAGTTTGAGTTCAAGACCCCAAGAAAGGGCATCAGTGAAGGTGAGAGCCTGTGTGCCCGAAGACACTACAAGCGTTGCCTACGAGTCGAGAGGTTTGTGAATAGAACTCAACAATAAATTCGATTCTAGGCTAAATATGGGCGGGAAACCGATAACCTACATTTTGTATTGGATAAAAACTATTGTCACTTAAAAGAGTGACACGTGTCTGCCGACACGTGTCTGCCACGTGGCACGGGCAGAGGTTTTCCCGGACAGACATCTAACGGATGATGATTGACTGGCCGGTTATCACGAGCAGGCCCAAGGCAGTTACGTAACGCCTCCCTAAATCAACGCAATTTGAATGAACGGTTACCTGTTCATACGTGATTGCTCAATGAATGGTTATAAAGGCAACGGTTACATACCCAGCGGTTACATACCTAACGGTTACATACCCAGTGGTTGCGTACCCGACGGCTGCCTAGTAAATCTATAAATAGCGTTTATTTTCGAATCGTTGTAACACACATTCTCTTCTCTATCTACAATATTAATAAAAACACTCTCCTTACCCTCGCTCTCTACTGTTTATCGTTTATATTATTGCATACTTTATTCTCAAAGTCTTCGAGTATAATCAACATCAAGGAATCCTCACCGAGATCAAGCGATCCGATACGGTTCCTTCTACTTGTTTAATTCACTCTTTAATCTTATTTATTGTCGATTATTCCGCATTACTTTCATTAATTATCATTGCATCTCCATTGGAAATCGTGCATATACTCGTAATCTTGTAATCAGTGCACTCTTATATTCAAATCGACTAAACTCTTAATCTAAACTATTGATCGTGACTCCGCAAATACAAATTTAATTGTTAATTGACCTAAAATCGGATCTAGGTTAAACAATTTGGCGACCACAGTGGGAGCCGATCAATAGCCTCTATAGGTTGATAGTTTATCCTTTTTCCTGCATCGTATTCCTTTCTGTCGATCTTTTGTTTGTAACTAACATGGCAGAAAGCGATTCACAAGGAATTATGGTGGGCGGAAGTCAGGTACGTACTCCTCCACCAAGCCCTAATTATTCTCCAGATTACTCGTCCGACAGGCAAGAACGTTCTTCCCAAGGACCAAGTAGGCAACGGAACAGGCGTGAACACTCTCAGAGCAGAACCCCGCCTAGAAGACGACGCCATAGAAGTCTCTCCCCTGATCAAAGGAATCTCCAAGAAACAATCTTTGAGTTTATGCAACAACAAACGGAGGTCAACAGGGGAATAAACGAGGAGATCAATTCTCTTCGAGGGCAAATCCCACCAGTTACGAGGACTGATCCTGCAGCCCAAGGTCGAGATGTTCCTTCTTCACACACTTCAAGGCAAGATGGAGAACAAAATGCGGCCAACATTGGAGGAACCATGGATCCAGCAACCCAAGCAAATCAAAATCAAAATAGAGGGTCTATGACATCCACTGAAATGAGCGTCGTCGTGGAGGCACTCACCAAGCAATTCAAAGAGAGCCAAGAGGCACTTCAAAAGTCTCTCCACGAGAGAATTGATCAAATACCAGGTGCTCCACCCACACTGAAGAAAATTGATGTTCATCACTACTCGCAAAGGCCTTGGAAGAAGGAAGCAGCACCGAAGGCGATACCAAAAACGTTCAAAATGCCAAACATTCCGAGATATCATGGGACAGCTGACCCCAATGATCATCTCATGATGTTTAGCAATTTTATAAAAGCAAGTGATCTCATCGATGAGGAGATCGAATCAGTGCAATTGAAGAAATTCGTGGAGATCCTAGCGGATGGAGCTCTACCATGGTACTCAATGTTGCCACCGAACTCTATTGGGTCCTTCGCGGAGATGGCTGAATTGTTCGTAAAAGCCCACACAGGCGCTCAGAAGACGGAAACTCGTGTGGAAGACATCTTTGAGATCAAGCAAAAGCCTGGCGAATCTCTTTGAAGATATATGGACCGTTTCCAACGGGAGCGCATGTTGTTGCCCAAGGTACCGGACAGATAGGCGGCCATTGTGTTCACAAACAGTTTGGACGTCAAAAGCTCAGAAGCCATGCGCAGGCTGTACGAATCTCTTCGCGAATTCCCAGCAGCCAATTGGTCAGATGTCTACAATCACTACAATTCCAAGGTACGCATTGATGAAGACAAAATGATAGGAACTAGTGCCCGAGGTAAGAGTCAATCACGAGTAGCTCTGACGGAAAGATAGAGTTGGAAAGGTCGGATGTACGTTATGAACCATACCCTGACCGATCACGCAACAATTCCAAGGGGTGCGGTCACAATAACAAAGGGCTATCACGAGGAGATGATTCAGAGTCAAACACTCATGGAGCCCCAAGACTACCAAACTTCAACGTAAAAATGACTGAACTAATCGCAGCCCTCAAAGATATGGGTGAAAAGGTCAAGTGGCCGAAGGACATGAAAACCGATCCAGGTAAGAGAAATCAGGACCTTTGGTGCGAATTTCATCGCGACCACGGTCACACCACTGAAGATTTCAAGGCCTTGAGATACGAGGTCGCACATCTATTAAAACAAGGATTCCTGAAGGAACTTCTAACCGAAAAGGGAAAGCAAACTCGTGCGAAGGCTCAACAAAATAAATATGTCCCTCTACGAGCATCTTCCCCAAAGAAGACAGTCAACGTTATTTCGGTCGGGATCGAAGTTGATTCCGTTGTTTTCACAATAAAGAAATACGCAAAGGTCTCTATCACAAAGCCCAAGCGTCCACGGCTATAGGAAACAATAACGTTTGAGAATTTGGATACGAATGGCTTCCAGTTCCCACATGTTGATGCGCTGGTCATAACGTTGCCCGTGGCAGAATTTGATATCAAAAGAGTGCTCATTGATGCGGGCAGTTCTGCAAATATCATTCAGTCACGAGTTTTCAAGGAGATGCAACTAATGGAGAAGATCGTGCCAGTGTCGCGAGTTCTCTCCGGCTTTAACAACTCAAGTGAGAAGACCCTTGGTGAGATTACTCTCACCACTCTTGTCGAGGTGGTAGCGAAGGAGACGGTATTCCAAATTATCAACGGAGACATGGCCTACAACATTATCCTTGGAAGACCATGGATCCATGAAATGCAGGCTGTTCCCTCCACGTATCATTAGGTATTGAAATTCCCATCAGAACGGGAGATACACGAGATACGAGGAGAGCAACGCTCTGCTCGAGACTGGTATTCGGTGGCCCTCAAGCTGCCCGAAGAAAATAAATAGCAATTACAGCAACCGGGATCTGACGCATCACATGAAGAAGCAAAGTATGAGGTCCCGGAATTCATCACAAAGCTCGAGGCACGGGAAAATTATACACCGACCGTGGAAACGTTGGAACCAGAAGAACTATTCGCGGACATGCTGGAGTGGAAGGTCTACTTAGGGACAGGGTTAAATGAACGCCTACGAGGAGATATCATCCAATTCCTTAAGGAGCGGCATACGATGTTCGCTTGGTCGCACGCAGACATTACGGGTATTTCTCCAAAAATTATCTCTCATAAGTTGAATGTTGACCCGTACCACCGTCCGTTAAAGCAGAAGAAGCGCCCCCAGGGAGCTTTTCGGAATCAAATCATAAACGATGACGTTGATCGACTGCTGAAGATTGGATCTGTACACGAAGTTAAATATCCAGACTGGTTAGCCAACGTGGTCGTTGTGGCTAAGAAAAATAGGAAGTGGCGAGTTTGCATTGACTTCACTGATTTAAACAAAGCCTGTCCGAAGGACTCATATCCCCTTCCCCGGATAGATCAGTTGATTGACGCAACCGCCGGGTATGAGGTGCTCACCTTCCTTGATGCATATTCAGGGTACAATCAAATATTGATGGATCCCCATGATCAGGAAAAAACGTCATTCATAACGTGCAGAGGGACATATTGCTACAAAGTCATGCCGTTTGGATGAAAGAATGCAGATGCAATGTATCAGCGATTGGTCAATCGCATGTTCCACGATCATATCGGTAAGACCATGGAAGTATACATCGATGACATGCCGATCAAGTCAAAACGGGCAGAAGATCATCTGGTACACTTGAAAGAAGCCTTCCAAATACTTGACTAATACAACATGAAGCTTAGTCCAGAGAAGTGCGCATTTGGAGTTGGTTCAGGAAAATTCCTAGGCTTCATGGTCTCTCAACGTGGAATTGAAGTCAATCCTGCTCAAATCAAAGCTATTCAGTCAATTGGACTCCTGAATGTCAACAAGCGCTGAAAGATCTGAAAAAATATCTATCCAATCTACCACTACTCTCAACGCCTCAGCACGGGGAGTAGTTGTTGATCTATTTGGCGGTTTCAGAGTCTTCGGAAAGCGCAGTTTTGGTTCGAGAAGAAAAAGGTAAGCAACTTCCTATCTATTACATTAGTAAAGCTTTAATTGATGCGGAAACATGTTACCAACCCTTAGAAAAATTGGCTTTAGCACTCGTAACAGCTACCCGTAAATTACGTCCTTATTTTCAATGTCATTCAATAGCTGTAATGACAACCTTTCCTTTACGCAATGTGTTGCATAAACCCAAATTTTCGGGAAGGTTGGTTAAATGAGATGTAGAATTAAGTGAATTCGATATTACCTACCAGCCCAGAGTAGCGATCAAGTCGCAAGCCCTAGCAGACTTTAGTGCTAATATATATCCTGATGCGAAAAAAGATGCAATTCTCTATGCTGGGCAGGCCCCTGGTGCATGCACCCTATTCACTGATGGCTCCTCGAGCGTCAAAGGGTCTGGTCTTGGACTGGTTTTTATCACCCTATCCGGAGAGACCATCAGGCAGGCCATCAAGTGCCCATTTATTACTAACAATGAGGCCGAATATGAGGCCGTAATTGCAGGATTGGAGTTAGCCCGAAGCTATGGAGCAAACATTATCAAACTCAAGAGTGACTCTCAACTAGTAGTCAACTAAGTGACCGGAGGTTTCATTGCACGGGAATCCAGAATGCAAGTGTACCTTGCCCGTGTAAAAGAACTTTAGGCCCAGTTCGACGAATGGGAAGCGCTCTAAATCCCACGAGAAGAAAACCATAAAGCAGACGCAATGGAAAATCTGGGGTCAGTAGCGGAAATTGGGGCGGCTAGCTCCTCGGCAGTCGTCCAACTTCTCTGCACGACCGTAGATCGAGAAAATTTTGAAGTTAATGCTATAAACACAACTTAGGACTGGCGAAATGAAATCACGAATTATATTTCTCATGGAACTCTGCCCAATGACGCAAAAGCCGCTCGCAAACTCAGAATAAAGGCTGCTCGATATGCAATCATCAACAGCGGTCTTTATCGCAAGATGTTCGCAGGGCCCTTTGCCAAATGCCTAGGACCAAACCAGATCAACTACGTGATACGAGAGGTCCACGAAGGTTGTTGTGGTAATCATTCTGGGGGCAAAGCATTAGCGCGCAAATTGATCCGCACAGGGTATTATTAGGATAAGATGGAGAAAGATACAAACAATTTCGTCAAGAGATGTGACAAGTGTCAAAGGTTTGCGCATCTTCTCCATCAACCGGCAGAACCGCTCCACACGATAATCTCCAGTGGCCATTCTTGAAATGGGGAATGGACATAGTTGGTCCCCTTCCTGCTGCGCCAAGAGGGGTACGTTTCTTACTAATTGTCACCGATTACTTCACCAAATGGGTCGAAGCGGCAGCATATGCAAAGATACGGCAAACAGAGGTAATTGACTTCCTTTGGCGGTATGTCGTATGTCGCTTTGGAGCACCTAAGGAAATAATCATGGACAACGGCCCATAATTCATCGGCCAGAAAGTGACTAGGTTCCTTGATGACTTGCACATCAAAAGGATTACCTCTTCTCCACACCATCCGGTTGCCAATGGACAAGCAGAGTCAACAAACAAAATAATCATTGAATCTCTCAAGAAGCGCCTTGAGCAGGCCAAAGGGTGTTGGGTAGAAGAACTGCCCGGTGTACAATGGGCTTATCGCACGACAATAAAAATGAGTACAGGGGATACACCTTACTCATTGGTATACGGCGCACGTGCCCTAATCCCAGTTGAAATTGGAGAGCCAAGTCTACGGTACGCACATGCTACCGAAGAATCCAACTCAATCAATCTCTCCGAAGAATTAGATTTCCTCGAGGAACGAAGGGAACTAGCACTTGTACGAGTAGTCGCCCAGAAGGAATGAATCGAACAATACTATAATCAAGGACTACGCGTACGAAGTTTCCAAGTTGGGGATTTCGTATTAAGGAAAGTATCGCAAAACACACAATAAGCAAACTCGGGAAAATTAGGCCCTAATTGGGAAGGCCCCTACAAGGTAGTTGCATCAGTTGGCAAGGGATCTTACCGTTTGGCACGACCAGATGGCTCAATCATCCCAAACAATTGGAATCTGATTCACCTCAAAAGGTATCACTTCTGAGTGGTAAAACGGTCAGTTATTCTATTCCTACCTTTCACTTTTATGGCATTCTTACTTTTATTATATTTCTCCTAAATGGTACTAACGGCCTAAACAAGGCCATATCCGTTTAGCTCAACTGGTAGAGCTCGAAGTTCTTCAACTTCGCGGCTGTGGGTTCGAATCCCTCAACGGACACACTCCTCATTTGGTTATATGTGTTCTTTTATCTACGACCAGCCTTAACTCCTTTTATGTTAAATCTTCCCGTATTTCAACATAAAAATAAGGAGGGTGGTAAGAGGCCCCTGTAGGCCAGATAAGACCTTCATAAAGGCAAAGGACCTTGTAAAAAGGCAAGTTTTTAAAACTTTTTATGTGACAAGCTTCCACGAAAATAAAAGAAGTCGTTCACAAGGCCAGCGACTCGGCCAACGACTCGGCCAGAGCTAAATTACAAACTTTCTGCGTTGACTTTCAACTATAAAAATGGTAAGCAAAGTTGTTCGCAAGGCCAACGATTCGGCCAGAACCTATTAACCACGACTCGGTCAGAATGAAACATCTGCGCAGATCATTCACAACTTATGACCTCTTCCTTTGGAAAGGCTAAGTTAAAACATACGAACAGTCTTTTAAAGTCCAGAACTTAGCAAATTCAAAATTCTAAAAGTGCTTAAACAAAAGGCACAAAGGCCACAATGCATCCAAACGAAATTACTAGGATCAAAGATTCAAACTATATACAGTCATTGAATTAAAAGGTCTGAAAATATGTACATTGTCTTGACAAAACAATAAAAATGCCGGAAGTGGCTGACAGAAGTTTTGTTGAGTGACAAAGGCCAATGAAATCGGCAAAACAAGGATCAAGAAGTCCCAAAGAGACTTCGATCCACAACCAATCATCCGGCTCTTGTCGGATACATAAACCTACAAACTTAATCTATTTGGGGAGGGCATTAATTTTGGGGATTCTGACCAGAACCCGATGCACCAGCTCCATCGGCTCCGTCGTCGTCACCCGAGCTTTCATCACCATCTTCATCTTCATCGGACTCTTTGGGAGAAAGGTTGAACGCTTGTCTCACCTCGCGAACGGCACGCTTTGTTTTCAGCATCGCTTCCTCGACGTTGATCTGGCCTGCGTGGACCTGCTCGAGCAGTGTTCGCTTGGTTTCAAGCGCAGTAAGCTTCGCCTTGATCTCGAACTGATCGCGCAAGTTGGCCAAGTCCTTGGATAACGCGTCTTGAACGCTCATCGACTGGGCAACTTGGTCCCTGGTGGCTTGAAGCTCAGCTCGAGCACTAACGGATTCCTCCTTAGCCTTCCACAGGTCCATCTCTAAAGATCCACGTTCATCGAGTGCCTTGTTCAACAAAGAGTTGTTTTCTCCAAGCAGAGCCTCCAAGTCCCGGGCAGATTGTGCGAACCCTTCTTTCTCTTCGAAAAGAAGGTCCTTTTCATCGGTGAGCTTGTTAATCTGTTCAACCTATTTAGTGTTGGTCTCAGTCAACTGGTTAACTTCACTCTCGAGGAAACCACACCTCTCTGTTAGAGCCTTGTTCTCCTTCAGAGTGTTCATCAATTCTTTCTTCAGTTCAAGCACCTGATCAGGGTTGTTGATCCTGGAACGGAACATCAACTCGGCAGCCATCAAACTTGACTGAAACAGCAAACAGAATAAGGTTAGAAGTGTAAATTCAAAATTAATTCCGACTCAAAAAAAGTATTAAGAAAAGCACTTATCCGGGTAGAGTCAGCAGCAATAGTAAAGGCCAGGTCTTCATCACTCATCTCCCTCATTGTCCATTCTTTGCGGGGACCAATGAGCGATGAAACTGCCTTGGCTAAACTGCTCGGCCTAGTCACGAAGTACACATTGGGGGCTAGCTTCATGGTGCATTCCCTCTCACAGTACTTAGGCTCCCTAGCCTGCTCAGAGGGAAAGTTTGGGCCAAATTTATAGCGCACACCCCGAATGTCCCTTGGTCCAGCCAGACCGCTGATGGTGGTCCGCCGAGTGAGCCTTGTCCTTGACACATCTGAATCATTCGCCATTCCAGGATCTCTTGTGTCGCATTCATGTAAGCAAACAGGCACCTCCCTCTCAGTGGCCACGTTCTCCAACTCCTCGAAATAAAAAACACGAGGACTCTAGCCACCCTCTTGGGGGATCTCTTCTCCTCCTTCTTCTTCTTTGCCAACCTTTATTTTACCCTTGTCTACACGAGAAGAGCCTGCCTTTACCCCGTCATCAACTCGGGGACTCCCATCCGGAGTACGGGCAGTCTTCTCCTCGACCTTCTTCCTGTCACTTCGAAGATAGGGCTTTCTCACAAGGCTTTCAATGGTTTCAGTATCTGAAACATCGATCACTTCCTTGTCAAAGCCCTCTCTCCGTGCAAACTCGGGGACTTCAGCAGAGGTCTTGACATGCTCTTCTTCAAGCCTGGGCATACTGGCCCCGGGCGGAGTCTCCCCTCCAACGGCTGAGGTGTTCTCGGCAGCCACGGAAGTCTTACGAGCAGCCTTCTTCCATGCTCCGCCCTCGCCTTGGCTCTTCTTCTTCCTCTTCAGGGAGCTAATGCCGCTAGACAATAGCTCCTCGCCACCTTCCCTCCTGCGCATTGCCTCCGCTGCGACCTCATCCTCAGGGTCAACAGCAGATCCTAACGACATGGCTTGAGGGGAAGGGGCAGGGAAGAAGTCTCCTTTGGTGCCTAGACCTACAAAAAGGTGGAACAGTTAGATACAGCAAAACACGAAGAGAAGAAATAGCTGCAACAGCGAAAAGTTCTCACCGTGAGTCTTTGCTGCCAGACCCTTTTGCGTGGTGAAGTATATCCATTCCCTCTGCTCAACAGGGAACTTCTCCAGAATAGCCTCAACCCACGCTGTCAGCTCATCAATCGATATGAGCTAATCGTAGGGCAGCTTGGCAGCTTTAAGGCAGAATCAAAGAAGTGAATAAACGAAAAAGGGGAAATATGAAAATTCCAAAGATAACTCGGGGACTTACGCCTCTTATTCCAGATCTCGGAGAGAGGAGCCTTGGAGTTAAGGGACAATGCCTGGGTGCGCACAAATATGGACCGGTGCAACCAACCCCAGTCATTGGTGTCCTCAGAACTGCGTCTCAAGCCCTTGCTCCCACGCATTATGGCGTTGACAAACCCATCCTTAAAAATTTGTATGCTGTACAAAGAAATAAAATGCTCATACTCAAAACTTTGACCGGTCTCCTCGGCAAACCAGTCAATAAGCTTTACCATTCTATACATGCTGGGGCTCAGTTGCCCCGGGTAGAGAAAATACTCCCTACAAAGCCTGTCGAGTACAGGATGTAGGGGTGACGTGCAACCAACTGTCTATGAGAAGTAATGTTCTCATTTTCAGATACCGGCAAAATGAGAACACTATTGTCCCAGCCGCAGTCCGCTCTAACTCGAGGGATCATCTCCGACGTGATCCCAGATTTGAATCTGTACGCTGGCCATACGCGTACATCACCATAATTATTGAAGGCCTTAACGCTACAGTCCTTCTCCAGTTCACCCCAGTTCTTGGGGATGATTTCCGAAGCAGTGGCCTGAGCGGCCCTAGATCTAGGGGTAGCCGCGGAAGAACTACCAGCAGCAGCGTCTTTGTTCAAATTTTTCTTAGCTTTTGGAGACATAGTTGAAGAAGAATTGAAAGTTAGAAGAAAGATTGAAGAAAATTCAAGGGTTTTTCAAGATTCAGAAGTTGTAGAATGAAAGCAAGCAAAAGGGGAAAAATTCAACAAACCGCTATTTATAGAAGTAAGTGGGTCCGGCCCATCAAGTTTCCATAGGACACGTGGAGATCATCGAAGAGATCATGATCAGATCCAACCGTCAAAAGAAGAAATAGGTTTCGCCGAGTTTCGAAGCTGAATCATTGCTCTGAAGTGCAGCGGTCACCTCGCAACTGACAACGGATGTGTGCACGTGACTGAGGCGGTTAAAATCATTACTTTTGCCCTTGGGGCGCATAATAGTCACTTCAAAGCTGACGGCGGACGTGTGGACGTGTCTGGCGCAGTTACTTTTTATATCGTGCATTTAATGCGCACGTCACTAAAACTTATCATGTTGCTGATGAGATGTGCATGTCACTGAGATTCGTCATGTAGCAGATAAAGGTGGGACTTTACGAATAAAATTTCCCACCAAAATTCACATCCACTCCTCGAGCAAAAACTCTACTCGAGGAGTGCGGGACTATCTGTATTGGATAAAACACTTAAAATAGTGACACGTGTCTGCCACGTGGCACGGGCAGAGGTTTCCCCGGACAGACATCTAACGGACAGATGATTAACTGGGCGGTTATCACGAGCAGGCCCAAGGCAGTTACGTAACGCCTCCGTAAATCAACGCAATTTGAATGAACGGTTACCTGTTCATACGTGATTGCTCAATGAATGGTTATAAAGGCAACGGTTACATACCCAGCAGTTACATACCCAGCGGTTGTGTACCCAACGGCTGCCTAGTAAATCTATAAATAGCGTTTATTTTCAAATCGTTGTAACACATATTCTCTTCTCTATCTACAATATTAATAAAAACACTCTCCTTACCCTCTCTCTCTACTGTTCATCACTTATATTATTGCATACTTTATTCTCAAGTCTTCGAGTATAATCGACATCAAGGAATCCTCACCGAGATCAAGCGATCCGATACGGTTCCTTCTACTTATTTAATTCACGCTTTAATCTTATTTATTGTCGATTATTCCGCATTACTTTCATTAATTATCATCGTATCTCTATTGGAAATCGTGCATATACTCGTAATCTTGTAATCAGTGCACTCTTATATTCAAATCGGTTAAACTCTTAATCTAAACTATTGATCGTGACTCCGCAAATACAAATTTAATTGTTAATTGTCCTAAAGTCGGATCTAGGTTAAACACATTTCTGATACATGTTATTACTAGAAACTCATAATTTATAGGGACTAAAATTTGGACCGGTTGTTGTTTAGGTCCTCTATATATGAAACAGATGGACGTCTAAAATAGAGGTTTTGGCAGGGATGAGTGGACAGGGAAAAATTAAATATGATTTAGAGAACATGTTGGTCCCTTGCTTGGCTCCACCATGTTACTGTCTTCAAGGTAATTAACACACAGGGATTGCCAAGTTTGTAGATTCCTGATAAATTAAATGATTGAAGTTGCAAGAATCCCCTTAAATAAAATTTTTCGCCCAATATATATTATTCGATGGTTTCAAATTTATTTTAGGTTAAAAACTTTTAGATAACTAGCATGTTTTTAGTGAGTCTAGAAGAAAAATGACCGAACTACTCATATTTTCACCTACGATTTTCAAGGATTTCATACTTTTTTTCTTCACCTTTAATAAAGAAATGGTAATTGAAGTCTATATTAAATTAATTGATTTACAGAGTTAACTTTTTTGGTAGAAAGGATGATTATATAAAGTTAAGTTTGTACCAATTAAAAGGGAGCTCCTTAGAGCAGTGCAATTGCCATATATTTGGACAATATATTACATGCCAAAAGAAAATAGTTCTTAGGTGTGAAACAACTTTCAAGCTTTTCAAAAGACTATCAAGATAATAATAGAAGGCTGTAGGAGTGAACATAGGGTGGTTTGATTCGGTTTTACCATTAATCAAATCAAACCAAACCAACACAAAGTCGGTTTTTTCAATCTCGGTTTTTTTGATTTTCTCAGTTTTTTTTTTTTATTTCGGTTTTTCGATTTTTATTATATAAAGTCTCTACAACAAATATGCAAGTGTTGCTTTCAGATATTTCCTACAAACAACTATCGATGTATGATATATATAGACAATTAAACATAAAAAATAATTACATATACATCTTAATAAGATAATGAAAAACAATGTACATAAATTAGAAAATTAAAATGGAGAGACGCGATATAAATGAGTTGAGTTAGTTTTATTCTTTTCCCTTAATCAACCGTGTAGTATGTTGCTTGTGTGCTAGTGTATAGATGATAATTTAGTGATATTGATTCTTGATAATATATAGAAGATAATTACTTAAAATATTAATTAAAAGAGATAATGTAATTGATCATCCATTTCCTTATAAATAGGCACATCTAATGCTTAAAGATTTTATAAAATATGTGGCTAGAAATTATGGAGTACAATTAGTTTAAGTTTATACAATATAATAAAAAGAGAATTTATTTAATTAGTATTTAATACTCACTTGAGTGCTATGCCATGCCATGTAAAATTTTCTTAAAATCATATATAAAGAAGTTTACAATGAATATTTTTTATCTATAAATGCATAAAATAATATTTGTAAAATATCGGTTCGGTTTGGTTCGGTTCGTTTTTTTTTTTTGGTAAAACCAAACCAAACCAAATATGTCAGTTTTTATTTTTCCAAAACCAAACCAAACCACGAGTCAGTTTTTTATTCGATTCAGTTTGGTTTTCGATTTGATTCGGTTTACTGGTTCGGTTTGTACACCCCCTAGTAGGCGGGCCTAGGCATGACAAAAGTTTTCTTCTTTTTTTTTGTTGTTAAAACATGATATTATATTAATACTAGTTAAGGCGGATTACATAAGATGTTCATACGGATTCCCAAAGGATCTATTACATGATTGGTAGAGTTTACATTAAACAAGGGAATGACTTGCGCATTCAGATTTCCTAGGGATGCTAGATGACTATAAATACTATCTGAAGTGGTGATCGCAAAACTTGTACCCTCCTTATCTTCTACAAAAGTTTGATACACGAAGTAAGGTGGCATTACATAGTGGTGGGTGATGTTTGGATTGGACGTCGAGGGAGCCCCTTTTTCCATGAGGTGGGCGACCTTGTTGCCTTGTCGAAAGTTATGCCGGATTTGCGGCATTTGGAGCCTGGACATCATTCACCTGCAAGATTGAATAATAGAAGCATAAGAAGGAGTAGGACTGTCTAATAAATTGATTACTTCGGTTGAGTCAGTCTCAACTTCTAGAGGGTAGAAATTTTGCTTAAGGGCTAGTAGCGATCCTTGGTGAAGGCTGAGGAGTTCAACATGAGTGTGATTTAGTCTAAGGACTTGCTTATGGAACCCTAATATCTAATCTCCATTAGAATTTCGAAATATACCACCGATACTAGCTTTAGGACCATTTGAGTTGAAAACACCATCTATATTAAGTTTAATTATAGTATGAGGGGGTGGAAACCATCTTACTTTGATAGTTTGTCGAATGACCCTACGAGGTTCATTTGTTGTTAGAAGTTTGTACTCTAGGGTTCGATGATGAACCATATTGAAAGTAAGGGCATTGTCCATGTTATTCACATTATTGTTATTACGATTCAGCCACAAATTCCAAAGAGCAAATGACATGAACTCAAGCCACGAATAATACTTATTGTGGGGGTGTGTGAGTAAGGTCTCTTAGGTTAGTTAGCCAATTAAGACTATCGATAGTGGGTGCATTTATAGAAGCCTCCCTCCAGAATTTGAGGGCAATAGGGCATCCTACAAAGATGTGTTATTTATCTTCTACTACAAGTTTACAAACTGAGCACATATGGTCAATGTGAATACCAATCATATTAAGATAACTTCTAGTAGGGAGTCGATTATGGAGACACTGCCAAAGGAAGAATTTAATTTTGTTTAGTGTATCAATATCCCAAATCCATTTAAAAATTTTATTGTTATCAGTATGCTGATCCATTAAAGCATAGGTTGATTTTATAGAAAAAATACCATTAGAGTAAGGAGCCCAAATGCGGTGATTGATGGTAGTATCAGGGAGTTCAAAGGAGAGAGTAGAGAGGTCCCAGTCTTGGTTATGAAAAATGTCAGACACTTTCATGTTGTTTTTATTTAAAGAGAGAGGACCCTAAATTTGCCTTCTTAAGCTTAACCTATTAGGGAGCCATCGATGGTCCCATAGAAAGACACTCGTGCCATTGCCTATGATCCAGTAGGCATTGTTATGCATAGGGGGAAGCCCTTTTTAATGCTCTGCCAGGTTAAAGAACTAGTCTTTGTAAGAGTCTTATTAATGTACCTATTACTAATAACTTTAGACCATATAGCATTAGGGTTGGTAAGCAATCTCCAGGTAAGACTAATGAGCATTGTTAGGTTCTTATCAGCAGCCTTGGTAATGCTAAGCCCCCCTAAATACTTAGGTTTAGTCACACTATCCCACGATATCAAGTGCAATTTTTTCCTATGATCCGTCGTGCCCCACAAAAAATTCCTTTGAATTCTATCAATAGCATTTAAAGTTTTGGTTGGCATATGATGAAATTACATGATATAATTAGGAATTGTATTTAAAGTCGGCTTAATCAAGGTTGTACGACCTGCTGTGTTAAGGAAGTTTAATTTCCAACTAGCTAACCTAGAATTTAGGTTGTCCATAATGAAATTATAATCAGAATGTCTAGATTTATGGTTTAGGATTGGGAAACCTAGATATTTACCAAAATGCTTACCTATTGGAATATCAAGTATATTGCCAATAAGAGAGGCTGCATGGGGCTTAATATTAGTAGAGAAAATAATCTTAGATTTTAAGGGATTGACTTTTTCTCCCGATATTTCATAAAATAAATCAATTGTAGCTTTAATAGCATTGACTAATTTGTCACTTGCTTTGGCAAATAAAGTAAGGTCGTCAGCAAAGAACACATGAGATAGTTCAGGTCCTAAGAGTGAAAGCTTGATAGGTTCCCAAATATTAGCCTCTACTCTATTATCTATATAAATGGATAGAAGCTCTAGGCATAAATTAAAGATGTAAGGTGACATAGGGTCACCTTGCCTAATTCCTCTTGATGGAGAGAAATAAGGTGCCTTAGCACCATTAATCAGCACAGAGATTGTAGGAGAGGTAATACATGATAAAATGAGTTTTGAAATTTTATTGGAGAATTTAAGGAAAGCTAGCATAGTACGAATAAAATCCCATTCAAGTCTATCGAAAGCTTTCTCTAGGTCGATTTTAATAATCATATCTGCCTTGACACCCTTCATAATGTTGAATTTATTCAAAACCTCCTGAATGATGATGGCATTGTCGGATTCCCTTCTATTCTTAATGAAACTGCCTTGAGTGGTTGAATAAGGGTATCTAAATGAGGCTTAATGCGATTAGCAATAATTTTGGTTATAATCTTGTAAATTGTGTTGCACAGGCCTATAGGCATGAAGTATTTAAGATTGATGGCATTTTTAACCTTAGGAATAAGACACAAATAAGTAGTATTAGCATGCTCAGGCATAACACATGTTGAAAAAACATGACGACAAAATTTTTTAACTGAATTTCCTACGAAGTCCCAATGCTTTTGATAGAAAATTCGATGTAATCCATCTGGACCAGGTGCCTTGTATAGTTTAAAAGAAAAAATAGCATTCATAATCTCAATGTCAAGAAGAGGCCTATCCAGATTCGACAGATCAGGCCCGCTTTACCAAGTTGCATTATTTTGTATAGGCAATAAATTACTGGACACATGATTTGAAGAACATAGATCTTCAAAGAAAGATTTCACATGCACCATGATTTTACTGGGTTCAAAAATTAAATTACCTAACTCATCTTGAAAATGAGTAATTCTATTGCGTCTCCTATGATTTAGAGTTGTAACATGGAAAAATTTGGTAGTGGCGTCCCCAAAATTTAACCAATTAATTAAGCCTGGATTTATGGTGCCAAAACTCTTCTTCCTGTTTTAGAATATTATCGTAATCTAAAATTAAATCGTTTTCCAGTAGTTGAAAAAAATTGCTCGTGCCATAGTTCTGAGAGTTTTGAATGCCATTCAAACGCTCTAGTGTTTTAGTTTTCCTTTTAAAAATGTGACCAAATATATTTCTATTCCAAACTTTAACTTCCTTCTCGAAGTATTCAGTACCTTCATGAAGAGATCTATTAGACCAAGCATTAGCCACTACATTAATAAAATCCAGATGAGATAACCACATAGTCTCTAACCTAAAAGGCTTGGCTGAAGTAGAGCATAAACTTCTATCTAGACTAACAAGCATTGGGTGGTGATCTGAGTAAGTTTTAGGATGGTGAACAATCGAGGCATTTTTAAAAGAAGTGATCCAATCCTCATTTGCTAAACACCTATCGAGTCTCTCAAAGATCTGTCCACCTCTATTTCTCCTATTATTGGACCATGTGAATTTAGGACCTTTAAATTCAAGGTCAATTAACTTACAGTAATCTATGCACTTTTTAAATTTAATGGCATTGAAATAGTTAATAGGACGACCACCCCATTTCTCATTTTGAGCTAAGACTTAGTTAAAATCACCATCCACCATCCAGGGGCCCTTATAATTATCCAAAATATTATTTAAGTCATTCCATAATAATTTTCTACCATGACTAGATGTACTAGCATAAATAACCAACAAAAAAAAAAAAAAAAGCCATGAAAAATTTAGTGTAGGAAAACTTACCTTGATCATTGCATGCAATTCATTTCCCCTAATCTGGATCAGTGACACTAACCAAGTCATTTTTCCTGAGCAAAACAATACCTCCTGAACGACCCTCAGCTGGAATTTCAGCATAACCAGTGAAGTCAAACCTAGCTCGCAGATCATGGTGGTCGTCCATTTTAGTTTCAGGTAGAGCTACAACCACTGGTCTATAAGTTTCAAAAATAAATCCAAAGTGCCTACGAAAGTTAGGATTATTAGCACTCCTAGCATTCCATATTATCACATTAGTTTCTCTATTCATGTTAACATTACGGTTAGGGTTTTCCACTGTGTCCATTCCAATCTCAGCTGTCAAAGTAGGGTTTAACACCACTGCATATTTTTCCGCTTCCTTGTTGGCTAGAGCTCTCACATCCAGTGAGCACTTGTAAGTGTTGGATGACAAGTCAAGATACACTTCTTGTCTAGTCTTTCTTTGCAAAGGAGAATTGTTATTTCTTTTAAATTTGCAAACTCCGTGTGACTCTCCCTCCCTCTTAACACGATTGGCTCTGGCTCCTCTCTCCTGTTTATCTCTTGTTCTGGTGGATTGGGATGATTTCTTGGAGATGGTGGGGGAGATGGTGGTGGTGGTGGCATGTTCATCTGCATGAAAGGTGGGGGGATCACTTGAACATTCAAAGGGTTCACATTTTGGTAAGCTCCATTCAAGTCCATTGGTGCATGAAATGGTCTGTTCATAGCTAAGTGCCAAGGAGTGAATATTAGATTCTAAGGTGGTAGCACCCTTGGTGGGAAAAAGGAAGATCCATGAGCTGATGTTCCTGAGGAATCATGAATTGAGGCCACATGTTGTTGATGTAGTTCTGCATGGTCAAGTGCATTCCCTCGCTTACTATTAGTGCTAGATATTGTGGATCTTGGATTATGGCAAGGGCTTGTTGGTCGTTGACCATTATTGGAATTGTTAATACATGCCCCCATAGTGTTGATTCGATCCATGATTGAGGAACCCGGTTTGGTGGTGGTGGTAGAGCAAATATTAAAGGATTGTCTTGAAGCTTTTGGGAGGGGGGGGGGGGGCAGGGAAGTTGTTGCTTGGAGCTTGGTTGTTGTAATTCATTTGTTTGTTCTTGTTTTTCAACTTGTTTTGTAGTAGTATGTATTTTACATGTAGGCGGGATGTTTTCCCGGTGTGTGTGAATGCTAACTTTCCCATGTAAATTTATAGGAATAATGGTAGTAGAATTAGATTTAGTAATGGTCGATATATGAGTATAAGGATTTTGCATGGTATTTTGCGTGTTAGGTTTGGCAAAGGTGTCAGAAATTAGTTTCTCCTCCTTTGGAAGATCATGATAATATGGCTTCAACTCTGTGTGGGACAAAATGGGCGGTGCAAGGATATTTTGTGATTGTGTAGAAATAAATTGTGTAGCATTTTGGGATTTGTGAAGGAAAAATCAGACGTGGCCATGTAGGATGAAGAGTGTGTGCCTGAATTTGGGTTAGGTGGAGTTAAAAGTTGGACTTGAATGTCCATTTGGTCATCCACCATGGCTGCCACGTCACTAATTGTGGGGGCATCACACTTAGTTTGTAATGATGGTTGCATGGGGTTTGTTAACTAGCTTGGTGCAGGGAGTGTTTGACTCATGCATGAAGGAAGTTTTAACATTAATATCTTCATTAGATAGATTAAGTACATCAAATTTATTATTAACATATAATTGAGTGATATTAGTTTTATGAGCATTAACTTTAAGAATAGGTTTATATACCATAGGTTTAGAAAATTTACCTGGAAGAGTACCTGAAATCGTGGTGCTAGCACTTGCTTTATTAAAAATAGCATTTTTGTTACTCGAAGGAGCATGGAATTGAGAAGTTGAGGTATCGAGATTTTTTTTCCCTTTTTTTTTTTTTTTTTTTTTTTGTGAAAGAGACAGTTCGCCACTCTTGATCTCCTTCTTTAATTTTGAGTTTAGGTTGGGTCATAGCTGGGGAAATAGGTGTAGGGGGATTAATGGTGTGACAACATAGCAACACCTATCCTGAAGGTGACTAAGCCTTCCACATGCTTTGCACAGTAAATTTTCACCCTCATAAACTGCATCTTGCTTGTGATACTCAATGTGTATATAACGTTTGATTGGAATATCGATTGGAACCTCGATGCACATACGAGCATACCTAGCTCTTAGTGCATTTGAAGTTTTGAAGTCCACCTTTAATAATTTGCCAAGCCTACTTCCAATTTTTTTCAGTATGCCTTTATCAAAGAATTCCGTAGGCAAATTCGGTAATCGTATCCAAATTGTTGTAGTTTGTATCTTGACTTCAGTGGCAACAAAATTAGGTTCCCAACATCTTGTGGACAAAAATAAACCATTAACGAACCAAGGACCTTCCATTAGCACTCATTGAAGGCTTTCACGGTGATAAAATTTTGCTATAAAGAAGTCGTCACTAGATCAATTAGTGAAAAATACTCCGAGAGTTGCCCTAAGCTTTTAAGTTTGTCATAAATTTATTGATGGTGTAACTTTTTTCCATGTAGTTTGATAATTACCGAGTTTCGCCAAGGTGAATAAATGTGTTTCTTCTCTTCGTACGATAAAGCAATGTGGTCAGCTGCGTCCCCTCCATCGATTGGTGGTTGCTGCATGGTAGCTTGGGATGAAGAAAAAGGAATAGTGGACATAGGAAAAGGAAGCTGAGTATTTGGACACTTTAAAAGCTTCTCTTGATAGGTTATTTTAGTAGTTGCTAGGAATTTATTGTCAATAATATTTAGATCTGGTGGTTTAGGTGGGATATTGAGATTGTTTGTAGGATTTTCAAGAGTAGGATTCATTGGGTAAAGGGAATGTATATTTTGTTGATGAGTTAGAGTTATGTATGACAAAAGGTTTCTTGCTTACAACTGCCTTTAACCTTTCCTTTAGTAGCTTATCAGCAACTTCATTTTATTCTATAAAGCAGTGACTAATACCGGTTGACCCATTTGCTCCTTCAATAACCTGCAACCATTCAAGATTGATGAGCATAGTGAATGGAATGAGTTCATCATCTTAATTCCTGCAGTGGAGTCAATTTCAATTTTTTTTTTCATCAGGTAGATGAGTGTTAAAGATAAATGAAAGTAACTAACTTAGGTAACTACAGTTAATATTACAAAGCTAAATTTTATTTATAATAATAATAATCATTACATGGATTTGCCAAATTGAAATCGAGATTTTTAAACTTCACATCTGTTATTCAACTGTCGACATAATAGAAATTATTATGGTGAATTACCTATTAAGCTTTTGTTAACTTTTAATTACAACAAAAGATAACACAAGAAAATTAATTTGAAGGTAACTATTTATATGGATTTTTAAGTAGAAGATGTTCTGACATTTGAGCCTTCATAAATATTCATAAAGATAATAGACATTTCTGTATGGAATCATGCATGGAATATTGACATCTAGATGTCATATCATTATTTTCAAGTTATAATAACTATTTATGATCTAACACTTGTCATTTTCTCATTCTATTAATTACCTGAGTAGTTAAAGACCAAATCCATGAAAAATGTTGAGATAATTGTTTATACCTAAAATTGGACATCTAGATTAAACAATTGAATTTATAAGAGGTTCACAAGTAATACAGTAAATACAATGAAAAATGTAAGTAAATAAAGGAAAAGTAATGAACAAGAAAGTAAGTAATATTATTCCTTGAGAATAGCCGGATTCGGTGTGAACCGCTTGATCTACAATATAATGTAAGGAGAGGTATTTATAGTAGAGATTTACCCAGTCCTAATTATGGTAAAATACGAAGACTAATAACGGCTATGGGCCTATAAACTCAAGGAGGTGATATACATGAAACCCTAACTAGGAGACTATAAAACCTAAGGCGGCGGGATGTATGTCTTGCATCCTACGCCCGTACCGCCTGAACGGTCGTAACTCGAGGAGCAGGCGTATATCCTCCGTGTTCGATGACTTGTAAGATAAGTCTGCGGTTTGGTTCGGTTTTGCCATTAACCAAACCTAACCAAATATATCGCTTTTTTATATCTATAAACCAAAAAAAACCAATTTAAAGTTGGTTTTCTCGATCTCTATTTTTTTCGGTTTTCTCGGTTTTTTTTTTCCAGTTTTTTCGATTTTTATTAGATACAATCTCTACAACAAAGAATATGCAAATGCTGCTTTCAAATATTTCTTACAATCAACTATCGATGTATGTTATTTATAGACAATTAGACATCAAGAAGAGTTGCATATACATCTTAATAAGACAATTAAATGTGATGTACGTAAATTAGAAAACTAAAATATTATCAAGAGAGAGTTCCAAAGTATTACATGATAGTAAATTGAAAGTTGATGTTGCTGCAGATAGAAAATAAATTAATAAAAATTTCTCTTGCACCTTATCAGTAGAAGCAATAAGCAGAACCAAATTCACGGCATGTTAAACAAGTCCTTCCTTTGGTTTATGTTAGAAGTAACAATAATTGGAAAAATTGGAACCTCTCTGTAGTTCCTTTATTCTTTAGGTTATGAATATTTTTTGCTCTATTTGGACTCTTCCTAATGGGCTAATATTAGGCTTACTTGATGATTTTATTAAAATTTATCAGTCCATATTATAATTTGCCCAAAAAAATAAGACCAACAGAGTTTAAAATTATATATAAACTGTTAAACACCCAATTTTGTCCCGAAAATTTTCAAATTAAAGGTCTAACTATTCTAAATTAAAATTAATTTTGAAATTAAACGCAATTGCTTATATTCAAATAAAGTGGCTAAAATCGTAATGCACAACCTTAATCTCAGCTGACCCTTGCAATTCCTCCACTTATCTATTAAAATCTAAAATTAAGGCTAATTTTATTCTAAATCCTAAAAGTCAGCCAATACATGCAAAACATATATACATACATACTACCCATCCGTTTCTCATTTCAGAACCAAAACCCGACCCAAACTCTCTTCTTCTCTGTACGCTCGATTTTGCTGGACGAGTAGCCTTATTCCAGCTGGTGTCCTTGGCATTTCCCCTCTCTCACCAGTACAAACGGATCCTTGATCTTACTCGTTCATTTCAAACTTGAGATCAATCCGAGCCCTTGATCTCTTTCTTGGAGATAAGGATGAGAGAGGTGTAATTTTACCCTCTCACCCTTATCTCACAAGGGAGAGATCAAAGAGCAGCAGGGTAATTTGGATTTTTGGAGCCAAAGTAAAACCCTAAAGTTTTCCTATATATTTATCATTTTTGTTAGGTTTAGGGTTCTGAAAATTTTCATATACCAAAAACGGCAGCAGCTAAAAGTTTCCTCTCTGAGTTTTAAATCAAAATATAGAGATATAGACAGGGTCATTGCATTTTTGGGATTGTTGTTCTTGTTTTTGGATACGAGCATCACTTGTTAGTGTCGTCGCTAGTTCAAACGTCGATTCTTCAAGTTTCATTACCATGTTCACTGCCCTAAAACAGGTCAGTATTTCCTGGTTTCATGAGTTTTTCTTTTCTAATGTATATGTGTTTGCGATGAGAAGTAAGTGTTTTGTATGTTGCACATTTTTTTTAAAAGAAATCAATCACTAATTGTAGCCTGTTTTATGAGGTGGTAATAGAGATGATACTTTGTTAATAGAAGTAGTTGAACTGATTTGTGAGTATAGATTAAAACTTTTGAACCCTTTAAACACAAAACTCTGCTACATGAACTGATAAATTTTAGGCCATGGATGCTAATAAAGATTGACTATTTTTATGATTTGAATGCATAAAAATGGATTCTTGACTACTGGGAGGATGCATTATTAGAAACCTGCTAGAGTAGAGTGTTTAAAGCGTATTTACATATGATTGTTATATTAGAGCTGAAATATATAGTATCTGTGCAAGAGTTCTCTTTGCTCTGCATCTTGGCATCCTGTTTGGTGTTTGCTGCAGGTTCAGAGGTTAGTTGAGGGGTTCTGGAGGTCTGTGAGGGTGTTAGAGGGATAATATGTATCTGTGTGAAGGCGGAATTAGGGGGCTGTTCAAATTTTGCTTTGGTGCGTGCAAGTGTGTTCAGGGAGGCTGCAGGCAGTAAGATCAAGTTCAGGTTCTTTGGTGATTATCCAGGGAGGTGAGGGCTTTGGTACTAGGTTCAGAAGGTCTGGCAGGTGTGCAGTTGTATCTAGAGGTTGATTCAGTTTTAGAGAAGTATGTAGGCTGCTGTTCATTAGTTTGAAGAAGGTTCAAGTGTGTGAAGGTGATGAGGGAGTTCTTGGAGACAGTGTGGGAAGGTCTGTTCAGGGGCTTGTTGGTAGAGCAAGGACTGTTTCAGGGGTATTGCAGGCCAGTTTCAGGGGGCTATGAGTTTCAGTTGAGCTTTGCAGGTCTTGCAAGCTGTAGCAGGGTTATTTCAGGGGTTCTGGGTATAGTTTCCTGGAGTTTAAGAGCAGCAGAGAGTGAAAGGAGCTAGGCAGGGTGAAAGGTGTTTCAATTTTCCTAGAAGCTTGGCAAGTATAGAGTGTAGCAAGTCCTAGTCTGTAAGTTGCGTGTGTGAGGGATCAAGGTGGTTGTGCTGCAGTTTGGTCAGGGCAGGTTAGGAGTTTTCTGGTTGTTTTTCAGGGGTGTTTCTAGTTCAGGTGCTATAGTATATCATTAGGTCTGTAGGTTGTTGAATTTTTAAAGTAGGAAAATTTCTGATTCATGTTATGGGAGTCTTGTTGTTTGTCCTATTAAATTCTTCTAAGTCATTGCCCAACTAGTGTTCTGCCTTGTTTAAATGACAACCTAAGGGATCCTAATGTTCAGTTTCTGAGTTTGTTTTGTTCCGAAGGTTAATAACCAGTTGAGTTTAATTAATCTGAAATGTCTTATGATCTCTATCAAAAAAGGACTCGACAGTCTTGAGAATAATGGATAATTGTTCAGTCATTTTGCATGTGTGTATATCAGTAGTATGGGCCGTATTTTTATGAGATGTTGCCTACTGTTATGGAAATTGAACTCCTGGTTGTGATCCCTTGGCTGCACATCAGCTTTATGTGTCAAAAAATGATCACTTAAAGTCGACTTGTTAATCTGGATGGATCCATTTTGATTTGGATATCTGTTTGCCTAATTTTGATTGTCACTTTTAAAGAGTATAAGCTATAGTTTATTTGACAACCATGTCGGACTTTCTTAAGGATAATGATTCTGTATTCCATAAAGCTTTCCCTTTCTATAAAATTCAATTGATATGTAGTGTTACAATCATTTGTTATTGGATGAGTACTAATTTTTCTTTATCTTTTATTTTCTTTGACATGTAACACCTCTTGGGAACGAGTCGAACAAAACTCACGAATTGGGACGACATGCATTTAGGAAGTTATTTGATCCGCTCCACATTTTTGGGACTTGATATCCCCAAAAATGTAAAAAAGAAAAGAAAAATGAAAACCTTGTGAAATACAAGGCCTGTATTGAGTTTGCTATCCGGGTTCTACCTTCCAAACTCCTTCTCCTCCGTCCCCTTTAGAAAGCATGTTTTAGGATCCTTGTAAACATGAATTAGGACTTTGCATGATTAGAAGCCTGGTAGGTTAGCCACTTTATTTAAAATTGTTATATTATTACATGTTTAGGATTGATTATAAATTGCATATCCCGTTTCTTTGGGACTCGCCAATTAGTTTAAGGTAGTAGGAATCTTTAGTTAATTATGAGTGCAAAAAATAAAAATTATACCTATTTATTTATATTTGAGTTAATTATTTATCCACTTGTAAATTATTTATTAATTAATTTATTTATTCATTAATTAAATTAATTAAGTAGTATTTCTTATTAATTAATTTATTTAATTAATTTATTTAATTTTAATTAATCCCTTTTTTGTTTAATCAATTATAATTATTTATTTATTTAATTAATCAATTCCTTATTTAATTGAATTCATATAAATATTTATTTATTTAATTAAGTTATCTATCTATCTATCTATCTATCTATCTATCTATCTATCTATCTATCTATCTATCTATTTATTTTATCTAATCAATTAATCAATCAACTATTATTATTCATCTAATCATTTATTTAATTTAATTAAGCTATTTATTTAATTTTATTTAGCCCTTGTTTAATTAATTAATTAATTAATTAATCAAACAATTATTATTTAATTATTTATTTAATTTCAAAATTTTTTATTTATTTGTCTAAGTATGTAGTCATGCCTTATCTCATTTATATTATTCATTATCTATCTATCTTTATTTAAAATTTATCCTAAATTAATTTTCTTTTAGTAAAATTCGTGAAAGTCACCGGATTAACCGCTTTTAGCGGATTTTCAAAAGTGCTCTTGTTAGGGACCTTCTTTCGAATTTAATAGAACCACTTACCTAGAATCTCTTAATTTAATTTCTTTTAAGTAAAGAATAAATTGCACTCTTTAGTTAACTTAGGTTCTTAATAATCCTTAAATTAGGTGGCGACTCCAAAGAAGTCCTTTGGAGTCTCCATTTTGTTGCAAATACATCCCGATGCATACTTGTGTGCATTTTTGGGAGGGTTCAACAGCGTGACGACTCCGCTGGGGACACGCAAATGGTTCTAACCAAAAGATTTTCACGAATGTGCGTTATTTATATATATGTGTTGATTGTATGTATGTGTAGCTTAACTCTTTGTTTGTTTGCATGCGTAGAATTAATTATTGTGAATGAATGTATTGAAGCATGTTTTTATTTGTGCATAGTTCGCATTCTGTTCATATTTCCTCCCTCATGGAGCCTGTCAATTCTCTTTCACCTCCTCGATTTCATCACGTGGCACCCGCTTGACGGGTAGTTACGCAGAAAAGACATTGCCCTTACCTCACTCTTTGAAACTTCTTTCGTGTCACCAAAAGTTAGTTCGGGATATTGAAATTGCCTGGTTTTGTCACAGCCAATTCTACTGCGTTGTGAGGCCAGGTCTATCCCGCATAGGTCAATTCAGCCTCAACCGTTAGCCCACTCTTAGAAGAAGATTTTAGGACATGCATGCATATACACCTTAGTTTGGACCCGGTCCTTGGTACCGTTTCCAGGAATTAAGAAACCGCCCTTGTAACCCAACGACGTTTCATTTTATTTGGTATGTGGTGGCCATAGACGGATCCATACCGGTTTGCCTTTGCCAAATTTGGGAGTTTGTCTCACGGTTCCTTTTGTTTGCAGGGAGATAGCCGCTTGTTCAAATAAGGTAATGTTCACAGCTGTTTTCCAATGCATTCAATATAGTTGAAAATTAGCAGTTGACAGATCTGGATCCGGCAAGGAGCAAACAGTTGTTGTTTTAGTATTTTGGACTGAGTTATTGTATTTTATTATTTATTTTATTTTCAAAAACAGTGTATTACCACGTTGTAGTGGTTTGTTGCCGGATTTCTGTTCAAGGCATTGTATTATTGGAGATATTTTTAAAAAAAAATGGGTTTTTAAATTTTTATTATTTATTGTACCGTTATCTCCCAAATTTACATTGGCAACGGTTTGGATCAATCTATTACCACCGCATTGGTGTGCAACATGACGATTAGGCCTACCTCTGGTATAACAGAGGCACCTTACAGGGTAGGACGCGTTCGCATTTTATTTACTCTCGACTACATGTAATTGTCACATGCCAATTTATTGTTATATCTTTCATGTTCAAACTGCCAAAGCGCTACCAGACACGCGCTATGTGCTTGTGTGCAACCTCGTAAATAACATGCAAACTAACATAGTTACCTTTGAACTTTTTGTTTTGTTGTGTTTACTCCCTTCTCCGCAGAAGTTTGATTTGTGTCGACTTTGAAATGGCAGACTTCGCAAAATCTAAAGCAAGAAAATGAGATTATTTTCCTATTGTGATCATAAAAAAGAATAAGGCAGTGTTTGACCGTCTTTGGAACGAAATGCAAAAAATAATGAAAGGGTTCTCTTTGATCTTACAAAGGAAAAGGGACAATCAGAAGTGGAACATGTATCCAGTCTGAATGAGTGGTGTCATTGGCAAATACAGGAGAAGTCTAGTCGATACCATGTGTCGAATTTGAAAAAGAATCCAACGGAAACTTTCCGTGAATATGCTATCCGTTGGACAAGTGAAGCCACTAAGGTCCAACCACCTTATACAGATAATGAAGCAATTGCATGTTTCATATCATCTCTGGACAGTGAGCTCTACCACCAAATTTCGGATACATTGTAAATAACATTTGCAAATATCGTTAAGATGGGAGAAACTATGGAAATCAAAATGATGCTTGAATCAGTCACTCCAAAAAATGCAAATGCAATGGCCCAGTTTGCCAGTGATAAGAAGAAAGGAAAGGGGGTACATGTTCCAAGTTGTCCAAACCCACCTTACAATCTATCTTGCCAAAACAAATCCACTTTTAATCATCATAGTCAATGCAAAGCTCCTTTTGCGCCAATCTTGATTTCAACCCTCCATTCCCTCCATTAAAATATCATCAATGCAACTCGCTTGTTTATCGGCCTTACCCACAACCGTATGTCCATCAAACACTTTCAAATAACCATGCGCTCCCAAATTATCAACCATTTCTGAAGCACTATCCTTCATCTAGTCATCAATCTATAGCTTCTGTTCGCCAAGGTCGCCTAGCCAATGAAAAACCCTGCACAAAGGTATTCAAAACTTTCACACCTATAGCCGAACCTTACAATCAGTTTTATGAAAGACTAAGGGAAGCTGGAATGATTCACCCTATCGCTGATGCAACACCTAGTCCTTTTCCAAAATGGTTCGATGAAACCAAACATTGTGCCTATCATTTTGGGGCGCCAGGGCATGACATCAAAAATTGTTACGCACTCAAAAACAAGATTGAAACAATGATAAGATCAGGAGAAATCCAATTGATGATGGCTCCTCCAAGTTTCCAATGCTCATTATCTAGCCTAGCATCTAGATCTAATTCCAACTTTGAAAAGAGGGCTCGCCGAAAGTTTACATTTCCAACAGAATCTCAAGAGCATTTGTTTGAAAGGTTAAAAGGTACAAAAGTTTTAAAGCCTTGGTAGGAGATGGGACATCTAATCCTCCTCCAAGATTGACTTATGGGGTTAAATATTGTGCTTACCATGGAGAATATTGTCAACATGACACTAAGAACTGCATTTCTGAGGCACAAAATTTAAGATTTGATTGATGATGGAGTACTCCAGCTTGCTTATGACGATGCAACTCAAAAATGAAGATGATGATCTCTGAGTTCATGCCCTTCTGAAAGGAACTTGGTAATTGAGCTCAAGAGTTTCTTTTTGCATCACAATTCAAATTGAGGTCCTGAATTGTGTTTTTGCCTTTAAAGTGTCTTTATGTCTTTCGAAAATGACTTTTAATTTCTGTCTTTGCATGTCTGTCGCATTATGCCCCCCTTAAGTTAGGATTTGAATAAATTATACATTGCATTCTCATTATGTTATTATATTTTATTTACTTTATAGTATGCTTTTGATTAAATATTCATTTCTATTTTAATTTTATAATTATTAAGCCTGCCTAAGCATTGCTTGTGACTAACAATAAAACAACTGAACAATTTGAGAATGATGCACTGAAAAGCAATATTTTGCACCCTTGAGGTGTCACACTATCGTTAAAACTTCAACTGGGACAGATTTTATTTGTTGGCATACGACGTGGAAGTAGTTTTATCTACATTCTTTCCTTGAGGATTGCTTAAAATGATGAGTTGAAGATGCAAAATTCGTGAAGTTGACAAAGTCTTTACGTGGTTCATCGTGTCCTATTTGGAGGAACACTGGTGTTTATAAAGTGGATGTTCATGTTTGGCTGAAAATTGAACACAGATGTCTTCACAAGACATTATATTTGAAGCAGCCGCAAGTTAGTATTGTTGAATGTAATCTTTATTGTAACACGAACTACGCGTGACCTGATTCCCAAGGCGAGATACGTAGGCAATTCACGTAGAGTTCGGTTGCACTAGCATAAAATTTCCCCAACATCCTCTTTTATATATATTGAACTACTTCTGACCTGATTCCTGGAATGGCAACAGGATAAGTAGGCAATCCCCATCGGATTCGGTCAAAAATATTATAACACTTTAGGCTTGTTTATCTTTTATGATGTAATTCCGAACTACGGATTTGTGCAGATATGTAGGTTTTCCAATTCGGATGCGGTTTCGTACTTAGATTGCCATACTTCCCCAAAAAAAACTTTATGTAAGCAGAACTACGCGCAGCCTGATTCCCGTGGAGGGATACGTAGGCGCTCTCAACGGGCTCGGCTCTATAATATCAAATTTTTTTTGTTTCCCCTAAAGTAAGAAACTGGGGAAAGTTTTGCAAGGCGAATTGATGATATAGAAGATAGAAACTGGGGAAAATTTTGCGAGATGAATTGAAGATATCAAAGATAACAACTAGGACAAATTTTGCAAAGTAAGTTGAAGATCATAAATGGGGCAAATTTTGCGAGGCAAGTTGAAGATTTAGATGGTCATAACTGAGGCAGAATTTTGCAAGAATCAACATTGCCTATCAAAAGACGAGTTGGGAAGACCTCAGGAATCGGCTAAAATGGATTGTGCCAACTCTAAGGAAAGGATGTTCCGTTTATTTTAAGATATGTCACAAGCTTAAGTCAAGGTAGAAATTTCGTAAAATGCATCTTACTTTCATGAAATATTTGCATGGTTACTTTATTTACTTTATTACCAAACTACTTTTATTTTGCCTCTATTATCAAAACATTCATTTGAGTTCATGAGCCACGTCTCCGAGTATGATTCACAAATACAAGTTCGAGGAAGACACGGGAATAGAAGCGATATCAAGTAGATTAAGATTAAGTCAGCACAAATCGAACGCTCCCCCCTCCCTCCCAAAACTAACAATTTTTCTTTGAGCGCGGGGACATTAATGCCTGCATCAGAAGATAATGTCTTAGCAAGACAATCTTGAAGATTCTCATCGCTTGGATTAAAATGATATTTAGGATAAAGCTCGATGCTTTCTCACTTTGCCGAAAATGCGGCATTTTTATTTCCCATAACTTTTGCAAATTGTTAAGCATATCTGTTTCGTTTCTATTTCTTCGCATGAGAACACTTACTAAAGTTCTGCTTTATAACTGACAGATATTGCCAAATCTGAGAGGTTCCCTTTGCATTGTGGCCAAGACCATTCCTCTGTAGAAGGATTTGGAGATATAAGCTTATTTGACAATCGGACTACTTTGGATGGGTTCCTACTTTCTGGTTGGGGTACAACCCAAGACTACATTGAAAACATCCTTTTCATGATCTGGAGCATTGTGCTTTGTCATGGTTTATTGTCGAAAGGCGGCATTTCTATTTCCTATAATTCTTGCAAATTGTTAAACATATCCCGTTCATCTCTATTTTGCTTTATGCGAATATTTACTGAAATTTTATTTTGTGAATTGCAGATATTGATAAATTTGGAGAAGTACCTGCTTTAATGAGCTTTGTGTCTTTTTTTTTACTTTAATTTTGTTTGTTTAGTTCGTCTTGTAGATGAACATCTCGGGTCCTTCCACCCACAAATTGGATATCTCGGGTCCTTCCACCCACAAATTGGATATCTCGGGTCCTTCCACCCACGAATAGGATATCTCGGGTTCCTTCCACCCACGAATCGGATATCTCGGGTCCTTCCACCCACGAATAGGATATCTCGGGTTTCTTCCACCCACAAATAGGATATCTCGGGTTTTTTTCCACCCACGAATAGAATATCTCGGGTCCTTCCACCCAAAAATAGGATATCTCGGGTTTTTCCACCCACGAATAGAATATCTCGGGTTGTTCCACCCACAAATAGGATATGCAGGTTTCTTTCAAGTCGCGTTGAAACATTGGATGCTTCAAGACCGGATGGCTCATTTGTTTTGTCAAATGATTAAAGCATAATACAAGATTGCTTTGCAAACTACCTCTTCATGAATAAAAGTATTATGCTTATCATGTTTTGTTGCCGAACAGGCAGCATTTCTATCTTTATGATCCTTATTTCGAAATAAATATTATTCTGAAACTTGCATAGATTCATAGTCTAAGACAAGTCGGCTGGAGCACCACTTTCGGCTTGTTTCGCGATATCGGTTGTCTTGCAATATTGGCACGTTATATTTAAAGTAGATTGATAGTCTAAGACAAGCCGGCTGGAGCACCACTTTCGGCGTGTTTCGCGATGTCGGTTGTCTTGCAATATTGGCATGTTATATTTAAAGTAGATTGATAGTCTAAGACAAGTCGGCTGGAGCACCACTTTCGACGTGTTTCGCGATGTTGGTTGTTTTGCAATATTGGCATGTTATATTTAAAGTAGATTGATAGTCTAAGACAAGCCGGCTGGAGCACCACTTTCGGAGTGTTTCATGATGCCGGTTGTCAATATTGGCATGTTATATGTAAAGTAGATTGATAGTCTAAGACAAGTCGGCTGGAGCACCATTTTCGGAGTGTTTCGCGATGTCGGTTGTCTTGCAATATTGCCATGTTGTATTTAAAGTAGATTGATACTCTAAGACAAGTCGGCTGGAGCACCACTTTCGGAGTGTTTCGCGATGTCGGTTGTCTTGCAATATTGGCATGTTATATGTAAAGTAGATTGATAGTCTAAGACAAGTCGGCTGGAGCACCACTTTCGGAGTGTTTAGCCACCACTTTCGGAGTGTTTAGCAATGTCTGTTGTCTTGCAATATTGGCATATTATATTTGAAGTAGATGACAAAGATATGCAATTCGACTTGAGACATCATGTCTCGTTAGTCAGCTTATCTTATGAAAGCCTTGCATTTTACAATTCGTTTTCACTTTATTTATTGTTTCTCTTTACTGTTTCATAATAATGATCAGCCCAGAGGTTCCCCGAGCGGAGCACCTTGTCAGTTGTTCGAAACAAGAACTTTTTGATGATTTCACAACCCGCATTTACAATTTTATGTTATCACTCTTTTATTTTTCATTCCAATTATTATAGTTTATTAGCAGTTGCTCGCTTACCGTTTGTCAAGTTTATTACAGGATTTTGGCAGTACCGCAACAGCATTTGGAGCATAACGTGGAACTTTTTCTTAGCAGTGAACTGGGTCAATCGTTGATATGAGCTAGACTCGTCAACGAGGATCTGAAGAATCACACACGAACAAGCAAGTCTTACCTAATCTTTCATTCCAGATTAGGGGTCAGTTTGAATTCTTTCTTATTTGCACGTCCGTTTTGGTTAATTGTGTGAGTCTTCGTTTCTAAGTGTCGTCGAACTACATATGGCCTGATTCTCCTTCAGCCCGAGATATGTAGGCAACTCAGAAACCAGAGTTCAGCCATACCTATAAGCCTCGCGCTTTGGTCCTTGGAATCGAAGTTCTTGGCTTTTTCGTGACAAAATTATTTTTTCGTCAACTTCTTTACCCTAAAAAATCTTTCATCCTTTCCGGGTAAAGAGGGGCAGCTGTTGACACCCAATTTTGTCCAGGAAGTTTTCAAATTAAAGGTATAACTATTCTAAATTAAAATTAATTTTGAAATTAAAGGCAATTGCTTAATTTCAAATACAGTGGCTAAAATCGTAATGCGCAACCTTAATCTCAGCTGACCCTTGCAATTCCTCCACTTATCTATTAAAATCTAAAATTAGGGCTAATTTTATTCTAAATCTTAAAAGTCAGCCTATATATGCAAAACATATATACATACATACTACCCATCCGTTTCTCATTTCAGAACCAAAACCCGACCCAAACTCTCTTCTTCTCCGTACGCTCGATTTTACTGGACGAGTAGCCTTATTCCAGCTGGTGTCCTTGGCATTTCCCCTCTCTCACCAGTACAAATGGATCCTTGATCTTACTCGTTCATTTCAAACTTGAGATCAATCCGAGCCCTTGATCTCTTTCTTGGAGATAAGGATGAGAGAGGTGTAATTTTACCCTCTCACCCTTATCTCACAAGGGAGAGATCAAAGAGCAGCAGGGTAATTTGGATTTTTGGAGCCAAGGTAAAACCCTAAAGTGTTCCTATATATTTATCATTTTCTGTAGGGTTAGGGTTCTGAAAATTTTCATATACCAAAAACGGCAGCAGCTAAAAGTTTCCTCTCTGAGTTTTAAATCAAAATATAGAGATATAGACAGGGTCATTGCATTTTTTGGGATTTTTGTTCTTGTTTTTGGATACGAACATCACTTGTTAGTGTCGTCGCTAGTTCAAACGTCGATTCTTCAAGTTTCATTGCCCTATTCGCTGCCCTAAAATAGGTCAGTATTTCTTGGTTTCATGAGTTTTTCTTTTCTGATGTATATGTGTTTGCGATGAGAAGTAAGTGTTTTGTATGTTGCACATTTTTTTTAAAAGAAATCTATCACTAATCGTAGCCTGTTTTATGAGGTAGTAATAGAGATGATACTTTGCTAATAGAAGTAGTTGAACTGATTTGTGAGTATAGATTAAAACTTTTGAACCCTTTTAACACAAAACTTTGCTACATGAACTGATAAATTTTAGGCCATGGCTGCTAATAAAGATTGACTATTTTTATGATTTGAATGCATAAAATGGATTCTTGACTACTGGGAGGATGCATTATTAGAAACCTGTTAGAGTAGAGTGTTTAAAGCTTATTTACATAAGATTGTTATATTAGAGCTGAAATATATAGTATTTGTGCAAGAGTTCTCTTTGCTCTGCATCTTGGCATCCTGTCTGGTGTTTGCTGCAGGTTCAGAGGTTAGTTGAGGGGTTCTGGAGGTCTGTGAGTGTGTTAGAGGGATAATGTGTATCTGTGTGAAGGAGGAATTAGGAGGGGCTGTTCAAATTTTGCTTTGGTGCGTGCAAGTGTGTTCAGGGAGGCTGCAGGCAGTAAGATCTAGTTCAGGTTCTTTGGTGATTGTCCCGGGAGGTGAGGGCTTTGGTACTAGGTTCAGGAGGTCTGGCAGGTGTGCAGTTGTCTCTAGAGGTTGATTCAGTTTTAGAGAAGTATGTAGGCTGTTGGTTATTAGTTTGAAGAAGGTTCAAGTGTGTGAAGGTGATGAGGGAGTTCTTGGAGACAGTGTGGGAAGGTCTGTTTAGGGGCTTGTTGGTAGAGCAAGGACTATTTCAGGGGTATTGCAGGCCAGTTTCAGGGGGCTATGAGTTTCAGTTGAGCTTGGCAGGTCTTGCAAGCTGTAGCAGGGTTATTTCAGGGTTTCTGGTATAGTTTCCTGGAGTTTAAGAGCAGCAGAGAGTGAAAGGAGCTAGGCAGGGGGAAAGGTGTTTCAATTTCCCTAGAAACTCGGCAAGTATAGAGTGTAGCAGGTCCTAGCCTGTAAGTTACAGGTGTGAGGGATCAAGGTGGTTGTGCTGCAGTTTGGTCAGGGCAGGTTAGGAGTGTTCTAGTTGTTTTTCAGGGGTGTTTCTAGTTCACGTGCTATAGTATATCATTAGGTCTGTAGGTTGTTGAATATTTAAAGTAGGAAAATTTCTGATTCATGTTATGGGAGTCTTGTTGTTTGTCCTATTAAATTCTTCTAAGTTATTGCTCAACTAGTGTTCTGCCTTGTTTAAATGACAACCTATGGGATCCTAATGTTCAGTTTCTGAGTTTGTTTTGTTCCGAAGGTTAATAACCAGTTGAGTTTAATTAATCTGAAATGTCTTATGATCTCTATCAAAAAAAGGACTCGACAGTCTTGAGAATAATGGATAATTGTTCAGTCATTTGGCATGTGTGTATATCAGTATGGGAGGAATTAGGGGGGCTGTTCAAATTTTGCTTTGGAGTCTCTACTTTGTTGAAAATACATTCCAATGCATACTTGTGTGTATTTTTGGGAGGGTTCAACATAAACAAGTTCATAATGAATACTTTTTATGTATAAATGTTTTAAAATAATATTTATAAAATGTCGATTCGGTTGGGTTCGGTTCGATTTTTTTTTTTTTTTTTTTTTTTTTTTTGTAAAACCAAACCAAGTATGTCAGTTTTTATTTTTTCAGAACCAAACCAAATCAAACGAAACCACGAGTTGATTTTTTTCAGTTCGGGTTGGTTTACCTATTTGGTTCGATTTACCGATTTGGTTTGTTCACCCCTACCTCGTAATATGCATATATTTGCCCACACAGTCAGTCCTCCCCACTTGTTGAGTGCTGACATAAGCAGTCAGGAAGTGAAAGAGGCGTGATAGAAGACGTAAAGATGTGCATGCACCCGATACTCGTCCCCGTCTCTTCGCATGCGTTGTATTGAATTCAAATACTCAAGTACAGTGACGTGTACCCCTGCTAGTGGAGGAGTTTTAATGCGTATCTTCCCAATGCTTCCATTTCTCTGCTATATCCTATAATGATTGGGATACACATTACGTAAACTGCAATAATCACGGTCCCAGGTAATCATGATCCCACGTGATCAAGAACGATCAGCTTTCCATCCAAGATTCCTTCTTGCGTAATATAACTAAGTCGTAACTATAGAGGTTTTATTCATCTTCAAATTATTCAAGAGATTTCCTTCAAAGAAAACCCTCATTCAAGCCTTTTCAACAATTCTCTCCTTCGACATGGCTCAAGGATCAAACTTCCTTCCTGCAAACTTCAGAGCCCAAGATTATCTTCCTGCAATCTTTAATTTTGAAGGTGATGGCGGAATGCAAGGCCAGACGCCCAAACAGGAAGGCGAGAACAGCAACCTTTTTATTGAGTTCTACCCATCCGCAGTTGTGAGGGATGACATAACCCGTATCAAGCTTGATTGTAAGTGGAGTAAAATTATAGACATCATTGTCCCAACCTCCGAAAAATAATTTCCTCCCATCGTGCCAGTTACTCGATGGTTCATACATACCCTTTCACTCTGCATGTCAACGAGCGTGTTCATTCGATCGTTGAGGAGATATGCCACCAATACAACATTTGCCTAGGTCAAGTAGGACCTTTCGTCTGGCTCTTGGTGGTTTTGTTAGATCACCTGGAATACCATGCCAAGGTAAAATTTTCCTTCTGGCATCTTCTTGCTTTCTACTCTCCCCGTCTTCATAAGGCGGGCATGTTGATGTTTATCAAACGGGGGAAGAAAGGTGTGGTCCCCAACAGTGAAGACTCTAAGGATTACAGCTGGGTCCATCGATATGTGGCAGTGCGGACACCAGACATAGTTTTCTCTCTTCCCTTTCTAGAGGTCTTCAATAGGAAATGTAAGTTTTTGCGCCCTTATCTTTGTACACTCTACATCTGTTGTTTCTCCGAACTGACTTTTCATCCTTCTTAAATGAATTCTGTGACTACTATACAATTAACTCATGATGAGTTAACCATGTGGGTCACCTCGATCTTTGTGAGAAACTCTCCAGCTTCAATGGCTTTCACAGTCTTAGCCAATATGAACGGTTGGCGGGCAAAGAACCATGGTAAGTCATCTCTTCTGAATTTCTCTTTTGATTCCTGGTTTCTGATGTCTTCTTTACTTCCTCTTCATCTCAGGTTTCTCATGTCATGGGATGCCTCCATTGAAAGAGATTAAGATTGTTGCCCCGTACATTGATCCCTTGCCCAATGTGCGAGCGTCTGGAGGGAGAATCATTGAGAGGATGAGAAAATCCCATTCATCAAAGAGAAAAATGCCTTCCAAGTTTAACAATGTGGTGGTTGTTAATGAGACCTTGGTGATTTCTAATGGCGAGGGCGTAGTCCCCCGAGCGCCTGAATCTGAAGCCATTGAGACTCCTTCTTCTGCGACTGTTGAATCTGGCCCCTCTACGCGAAAGCGCATACACTTTATAGATGAAGCTCCTAAGGCCAGAGAGGAAGCTGGTGCGGAGGATGAAGTGGTGCTACCACCCATTCCCCTTGAGCCCTAGTCATCAGGCCAGTCCTTTACTTCATATTTCGCTAGTGTAATTTCCTCATACGCTCCACAAGTAAATATCTTTTGTATACATGCAGAGCCCACTATATCGACACCAACCCCTGAGATGACTGACTATTTCAAGCGTCGTCCCGGCAAGGAGGTGGCCGTAGATACAGTTGTCGTTGTTGAACTCATGGATGGAGCATGCGAGGTTTTTATCCCCATTGCCGCGGGAGTTAAACTATTCAAAATCCCAAGGGCTGTGACAAACTACACGGCTGAGTTAATCAGTCCTAATGAACAAAGACATCTCGCTAGTTATAGCCGCCAGAAGCTGGTTGAGGTCGCCACAAGGTGCTCTCTTCGGGTAAAATTTCCTTCTCTATTTTTCAGCGTTTTGTTAATTGAATCTTTTCTCTCCTCTGCTAAATGTATGTTCCAACATCTGTCCAGGGGCTGATGGTTTATCATGAGATACTCTGTCAAGGAGGCTCGGATGAGAGCCTGAAAGAGGAGAATGAAGCCCTGCGAGGACAGGTGGCTAGCCTGCAGCCCTTCGTGGAGGATGTTGAACAAGTGAGAGGGGAGCTTCAAACCATGCGCAAAGCCTATCACATGGAATCTCTGAAAAGAAGAAACCTTGATGAAGCAATAAGCAACGAGATTCATAAGCATAAATAGGTTGTGGAAACCCTTTAATCTTCCCTTATAGAGGCCAAGTTCACAGAGAAGCTTCAGAAAACTAATATGGATATTGACATTGCCTCGTTGTCCGAGCTTGTAGCCTAGGCAGATGCTCAGCTAGGATCCGAACTTGAAGAAAGCTCTGAAGAGGTTAGTGGCGAAAGAGGAGATGAAGCACTGGCTAGGGAACCTGTACTGGTGAATCAGGACCTTCGTAGAGTGTTTCCGCTGAAGGGAGTCCCTTGAGAGAGAAATAGAAATCCCCCCTTTTGATGATCAGATTTTTTTGCATCTAAGTTATGAACATTTGCACGTGCTTTGCGGGTGTTATGATATGTTTTGGCTCGTTTAGAGGCTTTTTTATTTGAATTACCTGTTAATTTGCTTGTGACGATTTTAGTTCACGCTGTAAACAATTAGGTAGTGGCTTTACAAAGTCGTTCCTTTATGGGCGTGTGCGCCTAGAGTTAGACGGACTTTGAATGAATAACGAGTGTCCTGTTAATTCCTTTGTCTAGAACATTTATCAGTGAGCCTGCTCGAGAAATTACGTCCATTATGCATGTGCCAATTTTTGATGACTTGAATTGCATCCGTGGTAAACGGTTGTTTGTGCCCATAGTGGGACATCTTTAGCCTGTGTGTGTAACAGGGTATTTAGCATCCAACTTTGAACGTTTGCGCTTAGTTACTAGAGTATTTTAAGACTTTCTGACAGTATGTGAGCAGGCGTCCCCAGCAGCATATAGGTGCAAATTTGTTGAATTAACGAGTTCAACTTACAAATAATGCATGGTGGCTGAGCTAGACGTGCTCTAGTTCCAAACTAGTAGTTTACCCTACTTTTGTCATGAAAAGTGAGTGTATTACTTCAACTTGAGTTTGGCAGGGGCTATGAATATTTGGATCATAGATGGAACTGAATTGTAAAAGTAAGTAAAATAGTAGTTTTATTGATGAATATGGCCGCATGGCCTGAATTGCTGTGGGTGAGAACCTGTAACATAGCTGATAACTATGAAAATACTGCGAAATTAAAAGAAACTAGAGAATTAATTAAGGTAAATACTGAAAAGGATTATACTTCCAAGTGTCATACTCCTCCCCCTCCCCGCGAAAACACGTCAATCAACCGAAGAATCGGAATCGTAATCTTGGTTGATTGAGGTTTCGAGGTTTTCATCGGCTTCAGGGAGGTCTACCACTGGTGCCCTTTCGGGATCAGAGGCTCCTAGGACTGCTGTCGTGTAGCATTCCCTTGTTGCCTCCTGATCTCCATTGATCTTTTTTATTTTCTACTTGGTGGGGTACTTGAGTTTTTGATGCCAAGTAAAAGGCACTGCTTTGATCTTGTGAATCCACGGTCGTCCTATGATTGTGTTTTATGGGACCCCTCTTTTGACTACCTGAAAAGATGAAACATAATCCGCTCACGGAATGTGTGTAGCAAGGTTGACTTCTCCGACAAATTTTTCTCATGAGTTGTTAAAGCCTGCCAATGTATAGAAACGCAAAGTCATTTTGTCTTGAAATTCCCATCGCCCGCAGGGTGTCCCATTTAATGAGGTACACCGGCACTGCCAGCATCGACTAAGATGCGATTGATGTCCGTACATTCTATTCTGAGTGTGATGTGGTCATCATGGTGAGAATTATTGCAGCTAGTGTTGTCCTCATCACCAAACAAGATCATCTCGTCTTGGGCGTGGCCCTCAGTGGGTGCTACCACATCATTTTTCGAGTCACCATGCAACATCGGGCCACCAACTATTACATTGATAGATCTCTTAGGCTCAAGCAAATCTGGGGGTCCCTCCGAGCTCTTGTTTTTAGCATAAGTCTGCTTGTCCCGATCGGTCAGTAAATCCTTGAAATAGCCTTTATTGAGCAGACTCATAACTTCCAGGATCAGGGCACTGCAACCGGCAGCCTTATGTCAGTGATCTCTATGAAAATTGCAGTAAAGGTTTTTGTTTCTTCTGCCAGGTTCGGCCCTCATGTTGCTAGGCCAGCGCACTTGGGCATCCTTCAGGTGATATCAAACGAAATCTACGACGTTGATGCAAAATCCCAATTCTTCAAACCAATCAGGTACCTAGTCTATGCTGAGTGCCCCTTGTGAGGTGGCACCAGAGCCTTCTTATTGTCCTCTAATTTTTCGACTAGCCTAGGGAAGTCATCTCTATATCTCTCCTGCTCCGCTTTCCCTTGTCTCCGACTCTAGGTTCTTCAGCATATCCCTATTTTTGTCCTTGACGTATGATGTCTTCGGCGATTGGGCGAGCTTCTACAACGGGGGCGGAGGATTGTTCAGGATCCAAGCGTAGCTTCTCGGTATATATCTGATGCAAAGTGGAACACTTTGTCACCGGGTATGGAATAAGACATCATTGTAACTCTCGAGTTGCCAATGATCCTTTAGAGTTCAGATTCTTGCCAAAAGCTACCACACAATATTGTCGGGAACTGGAGGAAGCTCCATGCGTTCCCTCTAGAACCTTTCTAGGTAATCCTTCAGTAACTCGTCGTCGCGCAGCCAAATCTCGAAGATATCCTCCATGCGCTTCTCTCGCTTATGGGTGCCAGAATGCGCTTTCTTGAGCAGATTCTATATCTGGGTGAATGATTCGATGGAGAACACCGATAGCTGAGTGTACCAAGCGAGGGCACCCTTAGTCAAGGTCGAGCCGAACCTCTTCACCAGAGCAGATTGAATTTCTTCCTCAGAGATTTTGTTGCTTTAGACGATTGTATAGTATGCAGCAGTATGCTCATCCGGATTGATCGTCCCGCCGTACTTTAGGTTATCCGGCAGGCGGAAGTGCTTTGATAGGTGGATCGGTGCAACACTTACTTTATATGCATGCTTATAAAAATTTTGCTCATCTACAGTGGTAACCTAAGGTGGAGCACCTGGTACGTTACCGATCCGATCGTGGATGGCCTTCATCTCCTTTAGGATGTCCTGAATGACAGGTGTTTCTTTGAGGTCTTAATTATTGACGGTTGTTGAGCCTCCAGAGGCAGCATCGATATTGAGCCTGTGATAAGGAATGGATGTTGGTGAATCATTCACGGGCGCTGGTCTTGGCGGGGATGCTGGCCTCTAAAATGGTCCAGCGAACATCGCTCCTAACTTTGGGGTTATGCCCTCGACCATGTTAACCGAGTTTTTCTCTGCCCTTTCTGACAAGGTTTTGATGAGATTAACAAAGAAATTTCTAAACTCAAAATTACCTTCGCGCGGTGGATCGCCTTCCTCGTCGCTGGCTACATGGATTGGCTCATTGGCAAGATCTCTTGGCAGCACGCTGGGATCACTAGGATCCTATGCGGACTCAACTACTGTGTCGGTAGTGTTCTTTAGGATGTTATCGTCTGACATGATTGCGCCTTTTTCTTCGTAGAATACCTACAATTGCATGGTCCTCACGGTGGGCGCCAAACTGTTATGCCTAAAATTGGACGTCTAGGTTAAACATTTAAATTTATAAGAGGGTCACAAGCAATACAACAAATACGATGGAAAAAAGTAAGTAAATAGAGAGAAAACTGATGAACAAGAAAATAAGTAGTATTATTCCTTGAGAATAGCCGAATTCGGTGTGAATCGCTTGATCTACAATACAATGTAAGGAGGGGTATTTATAGTAGAGATTTACTCAGTCCTAATTATGGTAAACACAAAGACTAATAAAGGCTTTGGGCCTATAAACTTAAGGCAGTGGTATATACGAAACCCTATCTAGGAGACTGTAAACCCTAAGACGGCGGGATGTATGCCTTGTGTCCTATACCTGTACCACCTGAATGGTGGTAACACGTGGAGCATGCGTGTATCCTCTGTCGGGTGGTAACTCGTGGAGCATGCGTGTATCCTCTGTGTCTGGTGACTTGTAAGATAAGTCTAGGCTTCCATCTAGATTCGTATCCATGTAATAGTAGGTGGAGTATTTTTGCCCACACAATTTGTACTTAGTTGTTCTGTTCCCCAACAAAAAACATCGACTCCTACGAGATACTCCAAAAAATCAGCGCCAAAAATGAAAAATCATGACAATTTTCTTATTATTAATTTGTATCCTCCAATTCACGCTTGGCCCAAATCGACCCGAACCACCATTTCTCACAGTAGACCGTTGAATTCCTCCCGATCGCTTCTTTTATGGTGGGCGACAATCATACTTTTCGTCCTAGTTTTCAAAAATGATTGGTAACCAGTTCCAGGGCGTTGATTTGCAAACCAGAATCTCTAAAACTACGGGGCTCAATTCATTTCTCTTTGGACCCGAACACTCGGGTGCTGTCCTACTTTCCTGTTCCTGCTTGGTTATGAGTCTTTCTTTTACGTTTCTTCCATCTCCTTCTCCCTCTAGGGATAGACTTCCCAGTCATTTCTTCGTTCATCTTCGGGATTCTGGGAATGCTCTGGCTCCACGCGTAGTTTTTCAGTGCATCTCTGATGTAGGGTGCTCCATGTTGACACCGGGTGTTGAGTTAGACTCTACTGCAACTTCCTAGTAGCCAACGATCCTTTGGAATTCAGACTTTTTCCAAAAGCTACCACAACAATATTGTCAGGAACTGAAGGAAGCTCCATGTGTTCCTTCTGAAATATTTCTAGGTAGTTCTTTAATACCTTATCATCACGCTGCCGAATCTCAAAGATGTCCTCTATGCGCTTCTCCCACTTACGGGCGCCAGAATGTGCTTTCTTAAACAAATCCTGCATCTAGGTGAGACTCATGGAACCAATCGGTAGCTAAGTGTACCAAGCGAGGGAACCTTTAGTCAAAGTCGGGTCGAACCTTTTCACCAGAGCAGATTGAATTTCATCCTCAGAGATTTCGTTGCTTTTCACGGCTGTATAGTACGCGGCAATATGCTAGTCCGGATCCATTTTCTCATCATACTTTATGTAATCCGGCTGGCGGAAGTGCTTTGGTAAGCAGATCGGTGCAACGATTGCTTTGTATGCATGCTTACAGAACTTCTGCACAACTACGGTGGTAACCTAAGGTGGAACACCCGATACGTGACCAATCTTATCGTGGATGGCCTTCATCTCCTTTAGGATGTCTTGAATGACAGGTGCTCCTTTGAGGTCTTGATTATTGACGATTATTGAGCCTCTAGAGGCGGTATCCATGTTAAGCTTGTGATTAGGAATGGATGCTAGTGAATCGTTCACGGGCGCTGGTCCTTGTGGGGATGCTGGCAACTGAAAAGATCCAGCGAACATTGCTCTTAACTTTTGGGTCATGCCCTCGGCCATGTTGATCGAGTTCTACTCTGCCTATTTCTGACAAGGTTTTGATGAGATCAACAAGGAAACCTCTAAACTCATAATTATCTTCGTGTAGTTGATCGCCTTCACAGTCGCTGGCTACATGAACTGGCTCCTTGGCAGGGTCCTTCAATTGCAGCTGGGATTGCTAAGATCATGTGCGGACTCGTATACTGCATCGGTAGTATTCTTTGGGATGTTACCGTTGTCTTATGACATGACTGCGCCTTTTCCTTTGTAGAATACCTACAATTACCTAGGCCCGTCAAACTGTTTATGCCTAAAATTGGACGTCTATATTAAACAATTAAATTTATAAGAGGGTCACAAGCAGTACAGTAAACACAATGGAAAACGTAAGTAAATAGAGAGAAAAGTAATGAACAGAAAAGTAAGTAGAGATGAATTAGGTAATAGACCCCCTCCAGTATCAAACTCTTCATTTCTTTTTGGTTTATTTTTGTTGGGTAAAAATCTTAAGTGAGGTTAAGTGGGAGTCGGGGGCATAATTAGAAATAGGAAAACTTGTGGACAATTTTGAAACTTATGGGGAAGTATATAAATCGCCCAAAAATAAAAAAAAATTTCGGGTCAAAATCGAAAACGTGTATTAGCTAAATCTCCCGACTTTCGCCATCTCTTCCAATTTTTTCATTTTGCTTCCAGTTCTTCCGTAATTTTACTCTCATAAACATAGTTCAAGTTCAAATGTCGCCTTATAAACAGTTTTTTATTACAAATTTCTTGCGTTTATGAAGATTTGAAGTAGCAGTTGAAGAATTTTGTAGAAATCTCAATTTCTTCAGGTGAGAAACCCATATTTCATTAAAAATAAAATTCTGATTCTCTGTGAGTTTTATAAATTATGAAGAAACGTTAATGGTGTTTTTCGAAGTTATTTGATTTTTTGTCTATTATTCTTTTCAATTTTTCATTTTTAATTGATTTGCTCATTTTTACTGCTTCTACATGTAGATAAAGTAATGGCAAGGTCTAAGTTGATGACGACGGCTCCTCAAAGTGCTAGAAATAGCATACAGATGAAATTAAAAGAGAAAGAGGTGGAAAGAAATCCGAAGAAGATAGCAATCAAAGCGTTATACGAATTCCTGAAACTGATGTTGCTGAAATGAATAAACATTCAGCAGTAGGTGACAATCAATGTCCAAGTGGTGGAGGAGATGAAACTGAAATTTCCAAACTTGAAAAATATCCAGAAGCAGATGACAATCAATCCACAAGTGGTGGAGTTCGTGGAGTTCCTGAAAGTGATAAAAATCTAGCAGCAGATGACAATCAGTCTCCAGCTGATAAAACTGATTTAATGGATGCTGAAGTTGGTGAAAAGAACCCCAAATATCCACAAGTGCTGGAGTTCCTGAAAGTGATGAAAATCCAACAGTAGATGACAATCAATCTCCAGATGATGAAACTTATTTAATGGATGCTGAAGTTGGTGAAAAAGAACTCCAGATATCCACAAGTGGTGGAGTTCCTGAAAGTGATAAAAATCTAGCAACATATAACAATCAATATCTAGTTGATGAAACTGGTTTATTTGACGCTGAAGTTGGTAAAAAAGAATCCCAGATGCAAAAGAACATAGAGGATCACTCTACAAAAGATATTGTGGTTAAAGAGGCCCAACTAGAACCCCAAACTGAAGATCTTTTGGCTGAAATCGACGTTTTTCAAGCGGATGAACTCTCCGATGCAGGGAAAGGTAAGGAAAGAAGGGATGATGGTGATGATGATGATGGAAAAATTTCTGATGCTCCTGAGGAAGGAAATAGAGAGCAATCAGGAGAAGATAAAAGTGGTGAAGAAGAAGAAGAAGAAGAAGAAGAAGAAGAAGAAGAAGAAGAAGAAGAAGAAGAAGAAGAAGAAGAAAGTGTAGAAGAAGAAAAACATGATGAAGAAAGTGATCAAGAAGGGGATGAAGCTAGAGAGCCTGAGTTTGATTCGGGCCGTTTATCAGTTCCCCGATGCATCAAGAAAATCAACGTTCGAAGATATGGACTTAAAGCTTGGCTTGATGAAGTTCCTTTATTCCCGTCGACGGTATCTATTTGATCTAGCATTAAAAAGTTTTATGAATTCAACAAGAAGTTGAAATTAGAAAAGAAATTTAAGAAGTCTGTGTTTGGGAAGTTCCTTGAAATGTCCTGATTTTGGCAATTAGTGGACAGATGGTCCACTCCCTACTTCTGCGTAGAATAAAGATAAAAAGCGTCATGAGGTTTGGTTCTTGTTTGATGGGAAGCCAGCTTGTTTTGGGCTAAGAGACTTTTCTCTTATGACTGGTTTGGAGTGTGGGGTAAAACACAGTGATAAAGCAAAGGATAAGGTTGTGAAGAAAGGTGAGGAATTATCTGAAAAACTAACTTGGAAACCCTCCACTAAGGTAAATTATAAAGTGACATAAGGGAAGCTTTTGAAGTATTTGGAAACCAGAAGAAGATTTAACAAAGAGGAATAGTTAAAGATGTGCCTTTTGCTTTTCCACACAATATTGATGGCAAAAGATACCTCAAAGTCAGCTCCGAAGGAGTGAATTTGTATAGTTGATGATTTGGAGTTCTTCTCCAAGTATCCATGGGGCAGGTTGTGCTTCAAGCTGACGGTCGAATATCTGAAGCCCAAGCTTGACTTGGCCAAGCATTATAAAACCTTCAGTGACAAAGGAAAAGCACTTGGATATGCTCTTTTTGGGTTCCCCTAGACATTTTTGGTAAGTCTACAATAAACCAATAGTTAGTTGATTGTAAAGTTTGTATTTTTCGTACTCCGGTTAAATCTTTCATCTTAGGCCTGGGTCAATAAAGCATTTCCTGTCGTTGGAAGGAGAGCTGCACTGATAGATCAGTCTCCTATGTCGTGCCTTCGGATGCTCAAATGGTACAGAAAAAGGGTGCCTAAATCCTTCGATCCATTCGTGGAAGGATAAGATAAAATTAAGGTAATGTTGCATTATTTGCATGTCATTAAACTAGCTAACTTTAAATATCTTTTTAGTTTGTAAGAAACTAGTATTAATTTGCTCAACTCCTATCCAGATTGCGCGCCCTTACTTATTCCTTACTGAGATAGAGGTACGATCGGGGTGGAAGGATTTATATGTGCCTATAAAGATGAAGTTGAGGATGCGTCGGTAAATGCCCTTAGCGCTGAACTTGAGGGGGCCACAACCATCAATAAGACTGTTCTTAATCCTGCTGGTGAAGGTGATATGGATGTAGATTGATAAGAAGATGCAAGAGGTGATGAAGATATGGTGGAGCTCGTACAAGAATTTTCTATGAAGGTGCAAGTCCTTCTAGTGGTGGTGTCAATACTGCAGGTCTTTCTTTGAGGGTAATTAAAAGATGTTAATCAACTTCAATTTGGTCTACTGTACTCCTATTAAACTGGGGGTGATAATTTTACCGTTCAGGATATTATCATGCGCACGCTTAGCATGTATAGTTTGGGATTTAAGATTTAGGATTTAGGGTCCACGCGCTTGGAGTTTGGGGTTTGGGCTCTAGGGTATATGTAGATGATTCTGGCTTGATGGGTATATTATCAACGATGGAAATTTACACTACTTTTTACTGTCAACATCGATCGAGTTGATAATATACACGTATAATTTCCATTAAATTAATACAAAATACCTAAATTAAATACCATTAAGGGGTAATTTAATGGTCTACGAACTAGGAAATCACTCACATGACAAAGTTGTTGCATAATGTATCTTAATAATGGTCAATAACATTAATAAAGAGTTACATTGGATGACTTATATGATTCAAGGTATACTAGTGTTAAGGTTCAGAGAAAGCAAGACCTCTTTTTCATATGTGGAAGAAGATCGTAATGTGAGAAGCGAGCAATGCTTTGATTGAGTTATATGGATTAATACAGCTTAAATCTATAATGATGATAAATAACATTGGATTACGTTCATTATTTAACATATATAAATGATAAGGTCGTGGTATAACAGACCTCATTCCCGAAAATATTGAAGAAAATCGTAGCGTGACAAGAAACTAATTCTTTGATTTATTTATATGGGTTAAAAGCACCACTCACCATTTGTAATGAATTATTTATATGTTTAAAGCTTCTTAAAAGAACATCTACGAATTAACGCTTCAATTCAATCTTTAATCACTACCGTTGATGATAAACCTTAAAAAGGTGGATTGTCCACCATTTATAATCTGGATGAATTAATGGGGAGTCATTTATATTTTATTTTTATAATTCACCACATTACAACAATATCATATCCAATATTATTATTGTGTGATGTTATAATTATTTCATTAAAAGAAGTATTTTCTCAGTTATATTAAATCAAGTTTAGCAGTGATGATTGTCAATCCTAAATATTTGATTATCAACTACTTTAGAAATCCATATTGATTTTAGAAAGTGTACCGTACTTTAGAATTCTACATTAAATTTTATACAGGATTTTGTATATTTATCTCTCAATTGCATACCCAGTCAAATGGTGAATTACTAACTTTATAACTTCTGTATAACAGTCCTTGTCTTTATTTTGGTTGTTGGTATACTTGATGTGGTTTATTCTCAGTTTATACGTGGAGAACTCAGTACATACGTCTTAAATTAATTACACTTTTTCCATGAATTTATGTTTAGTTGTTTATAAACTTCAATTCATTTATTATCAAGTTTATCAGATCTACGTCAAAAATCTCGAGTCTCTATATTTAGTTGTTTAGTTATTTAAACACTTTAATTGGTTTATTATCATATAATGTCATAAATTTGTCATGGTCTCCATGTTTAGTTGCTTATAAACTTCAGTAGGTCTATTATTATGTTAAACAGATCCAGTCATCTTCTTCGATGAAAACAAAGCAGAAATAGGAGACAGTTGAAACAAAAAATTAAAACAATAGTAACACCAAAATTAGTACGCCGGCAGTAAAATTCCCCAATTCTGTTCAGAATTTTTAAATAATTACAGAATAATCAGAAAGCTCTTTACCCTAGATCAAAATAACAAAAACCAAGATGTTAAACTAACTTAAAATATTAAAAATACTTAAAAAATATATAAATTAAGGGGAACTTGGGGGGTGATGAGGTCGTCAGGATTGATACCGATGCGGCGGTATATTGCACGAAGGATACGAGCAATGCACCTAATGTTCATCTCTTGCCACTGCCTATCCTCATTTATTGTTCAAATGAGAAGGCCAAGTGCTTGACGGATGAGGAGTACATCTTGGGTGGGTGGGTACGCCATTGTTGTGCAGAAAAAAACTTAAGAAAAATTGAGATTTTTTAGTTGGAATTTTGTGAAAAAAAGAGTAAATAATGGTGGTCCTATTTATAGATGAAGAAGGTGAAAGGATAGGGGTGGGGGGTCTAACAGTCATGATTAAACCTTGTTCTCGGTAATCCGATGGGACATGCTCAACTTGGGCAGTTCTCCTATTAATCGACTTGATACGTTTCACACTGGCCTATTATCTACCACTCAATATACTTAGTTTACTCATTAAGTTTTTGTCTATTAACATATGGCACCTAGTTATCATTGTTTTGAAATAATATCTTTCTCTTTAGTTTATGCAATTTTGGTATATGATTGAATAGCCAATTTAAACAACCAATATTCAACTTAGTATTAATCCAACATATATTTAGTGTAGACCATGTATAGTAGTTTATACACTATTTTATTTTTAGTTGTCCAAAAAATTTGCAACTATAGATATCAATAAAGACAGTTAAAGTTTATTGTCAACCAAGTTATGATCAATTGTCAACTACATATACTTGGCCAAAAAAGGCCAATTTCTAGCGCATCAAGTGTCTATTATCAACATATCTAATTATATTAAAAAATAAGACAAATTAAACACAGGTAAAATGGAAGATCATCAGTTATGCATACTTTTCCTAAAAATAAGAACTTATAACAGCCTTAACAATAGGAATACCAAAATTAATACGCCGACAAAATATCACCCATTTTTATTGAAAATATTTTTAATAATTACATTAGTAAAAAAAGAGCTTTCTTTACTCAGAAAGCTCTTCTTATTCGTGGCATCATATGAACACGAAAACATAAACCATGTCCGGGATGTCGCGGCAAAATTTAAAAGTGGAGATCTTGGCCTTCAACGATATGACACGTAGTAACAAACCATAACCAACCTCGCCAAAGGGTTTTGTGAGTCGGTGTCACATGGAGTTCCATGTGGAACCTAAGGTCACCATTGTAGATACAAGCTTCCATCGTTTCGTCGGGTAAATGATTTATTATGCGCCATGGAAAAAAAGCTATAATCAAATACTACAACATTTAATGGGGTAAAAATCAAATAACTACGGTAAACAAATCCAAATATTAAAGAACGAAGTACAAAACTTACTAGGCCATACGTTATACATGAATATCCGCTTACAGTTAGAGTGAAGCATGGACAGTTCCCTGTTCGGATGTACAATCCAAAAGGCCAGATATGGTTGTCACTTGTGTCTGACATGTTTTAGAGAAAGGAAGAAGATCAAGGAGGCAAAAAAGTAGATAGATTAACTTGTTAATGAGTGTGGAAAAAATTAGAAAATAATGGCCCTATTTATAGAGGAAGAAGGTCAAGAGACAGGAGTTACTGGAGCCATTGTATCCGATGTGATAGTTCTTACTTTAGACAGTGCACCCATTAAAGAACCTGACACACATTTCGCCTGGCCTATTATTTTCCACACAATCCACTTGCACGCTAATTGTTGGAAATAATGTCTTCACCCAATGCTCAGATGATCTATGCTCGAGTAGTGTCCAACCAAAACAAATTACTACGGATATCTGTTAAGATTTATTGTCAACTTGTTAAAATTGAGTGTCAACTAGTCATACCTCACCAAAAAAAATTTGAACTTCAAGTGCAGCAAGGGTCTATTATCAACATATCTAATTATAATAAACAACAAGACTGAGTAAACACTGGTATATTGGAAGAAAAGATACATAAATTATTCAGTTCACAAGTTATTAAAAATTATTTAGAAAAATAAATTATTACACTCACTAGAGAAAAAGTAATAAATAATAAGGGCAAGTTGTTTTTTTATGGCCTGGTTGTTTACAATTTGAACATTTATTCCTTCTCTTCTTGGACGTAAATGATACTACGATGGATGTAATGTACTTAACTCCTTTCCTTTTTTGATAAATGTCTTACATGTACAGATTCTTTTATCTCCCACGATGATATGAGGATGGTGGCTCGTAGCCTTCTCAACATTCTTGTCCAAGAGTGATTTGCATGTACCATCTCTAATAATATTGCTGGACTCTTCCATTTTGTTTATGCCTAAAATAGGTCGCCTTGGTTAAACAATTAATTAAGAATGAGGTCAAGCAATATAGTAAATACGATGGAAAAGTAAATAAGTAAAAGAAAGAAAAAATGAGCAAGAAAGGTAAAGTAGTGAGAATAACCGGATTCTGGGGTGAATCGAGATGATGTACGATACAATGTAAGGAGGGGTATTTATAATAGTGGATACCCTGTCCTAATTAAGGTAAAATAAAAAGACTAATAAGGTCATGGGCCTATAACTTAAGACGATGGTATACAAAACCCTAACTAGGAGACTGTAACCCTAGGCGAGAGGATGTATGCCTTTTGTCCTATGCCCATACCGTCTGAACAGTCGTAACTCATAGGACAGGCATTTATCCTTTGCGCTCGGTGACTTGTAGGATGAGTCTAGCCTCGCCAGTTGGACTCGTGTCCCCGTAATAGTAGGTGGCGTATTATTTCTCATACAGTCTGTCCCCCCACTTGATGAGTGCTGACACGAGTAGTTAGGAAGTGAAAGCGGCGTGCAAGAGGATGTGAAAAGATATCTCACTGACTCCTTAACACTCGCAGTCACTTTGATCAACAACGATGTTGATTTCTTTGAAAACTCCGCGTGCTTTCATTTGATTGGTTGATGCCGATTCTATGCTAATTTCCAAGAACTGTTATTAACTACTCTGAATTGTTCCATATCTCCAGCAATAATGATGTTTAACCGTTTCATATGCCATCCTTATCTTTTTTTTCGCCTATAAATAGGGACTTCGTGACAGTGGTAAAATCACAAACCTCTTTTCAGAAAATACTTTACTTCTTCAGCAGTTTCTTATGATAGCGAAAAAACTTCCTTCAAAAATACTTTCCTTTGATCCTGGTTTGATAATAACAAAAAACCTTCTTCGTTCTGAACAGATGTTGCATGAGGAAACTATAGGAGGAAATTCGTCCGTAGTTACCTTATTTTCTCTCTTCGTCCTCGAGGAAACTAATAAAGTCCCCTGAGTCATGAAGTTTGATTGGGATTCTAATGGCGTCCTTTGGGATGTCTTCATTGTATCATGTGCATTGATTACAGTGCATTCATCTTTTAACACAATAGTTGCTGTGAATCTAGGGCTATACAAACCAAACAGGCAAACCGAACCAAACCGACAAACCGAACCGAACTGAACCGAGAAAAAAAACCGACTATGGGTTGGTTTGACTTGGTTTGGTATTGGCGAAAAAAAAAACCGACATATTAGGTTTGGTTTGGTGTTACCCATAAAAAAACCGAACCGAGACCAAACCGAACCGACATTACATATATGTTACTTTTAAATTTTTATATGTATAAAATTCATTCATTGAAAAGTATTGTCTAAATATTTTAGTAGCTTTTCTTAGTTATGTACTAATGTTATAAACTTACGATTTACAACACACATCAACAGGAGCTAATTTTAATAAGAATGAATGATAGGTTTATGACCCATAAAGAAAAGTCCTCCAGAAAGTAATACGAGAACCAAAATTAAGTGCAAAAATAAAAAACCTAATTAGTAGAAATAATTTTCTAAGAACAAAAAAATTGGCGCTCAAACATTTGAGGTGCTATTATTATTTTTTTACCCGGTAAGTATTTTTTTCTTTTGTTATACATGTGCATCTGGATGGGCTATATTGTACGTCTCTAAATCTATATTTGGAATGTCTGATTAAGAGTGTCATTTCTTGTAGGACTCTACAATTACCTATTAAAGAAAAAGGAGAAAGTCTTGAACTCTATGTATCCAACACAATTTTAATATGAACTAACTTGGTTTAACTTGTCTTCTTCTGTACAATTGGATACGAGCTTTTTATACCTATACTTCTAAAGGAGAGAAAGCACCACATATTTGTTGTTAACAAATAAAAACCGAATAATCCGAATAAACCGAATAAAACCGACATTAGAAAATCCGACTTTGGTTGGTTTGGTTTGGTTAAAGATTTTAAAAAACCAAAATTATTGGTTTGATTTGGTAAATGAAAAAATCGAACCAACCCGACATATGTTCACCCCTCCCTGTGATATTCTTCTTGTCATGCGGGGTCAGGCCGCTTAGCCCTTTCAGCTTCCGTGTGGCTTCTCCACCAGGAATTTTCTAGTGTTTAGATTACCTCTTTGACGGAGTAGGGTTGAAGCCTTCCTGCCTGACTCTGTTTCATGGCAGGCAAGAGGAGAGAGCTCCGGGTCGTGAGCATATTAGCAAGTCGCCAACCTCTTACTCTGCCTACGACTCTGAGTTGTCTCTTGGTTCTGCAGGTTCGGTCGTATCGGCTTTGCAACGCTCCATCGGCCATTAGTTGTAGGCTACCCGATAGAAGTGGCTCCCTTGTGCTTGAAGATCTGCGGGGCTGCACACTCTGGTTTGACCAGCTGAGGTTGACTCGGACGGTCAAGTTTTCTTTCTAAGCTCTGCGGCGAGTCTTCAAGTTTATCTTTAAATTCAATCGGGTAAGATAGAGGAGGTTAGGCCTGTACTCGGATGCTTCTGAGGTCCGTTGCTTTGATCAAGAATGCAGGCTTTGGTTGTACCAACGGTCGCATACCTTGAAGGAATGATCGGGCCGACATATCTTGAGCTGATAAAAGAAAAAAAGAACTCCAGATCGTATATGGCTTGTAGCTACAATCTAGATGAAGGATTTTCAGCCATGTTAATCCTGAGGAGCTCTTTGTTTTTAGTCTTCCCTTTCCTTTTTTTTTTCTTACAATTGTTATGAACAAATGTTGTGTTCAGGAAGAATTAATTGTATATTATGAGCCCACGGGTTGTTTGTTATTAATGAAGCAATCGTTCATCGATAGTTTTATATGTACTTGCGTAATTACATGTTGTGTAATGTGTAGCCAAGCAGTATGTTTTGTGTACCTTTTGGGCTAGTGTCTTCAAGAGACGGGTGTGCATACTGAAGAGTGCTTCATTTGCATCGTAGGTGACGGCTTAAGTTGTGCCCATAATGAGACAACTAGTCCGTGTCGAAATGGGCACTTTTGCGTCCGACTTCGAACGTCTCTGTTTAGTGACTCGAGTATTTAAGACTTTCTAGCACTATGAGAATGGGCGTCCCCATCTGCATGTTGGTGCAGTTTTTGAATTAACGAGTTCAACGTACGAGTAATGCCTGGTGGCTGAGTAAGACGTGGTCCAACTCTAAGCGAGTAGTTTACCCTACTTTTCGTAGCGAAAAGTGAGTGTATTACTTCAACTTAGGTCTGACCAGGGCTATGAATAGTTGGATCATAGATGGATCTAAATAAATAAGTAAAATTGACTAAGTAAAAATGATAGTTTTATTGATAAAGGGGTGATAGACCTGAGATGTTGTGGGTGAAAACCCATAACATGATTGACGATTATGACAATACTGGATCAAAGTTAAAAGAACTTAAAACATAAAAATAAATGCTTTTAAGATACTTTATGCTCGATCCTCGGAAGGTTTGGGAGCATGTGCTTGGGCTTCCCTGTTCGAGGGTGCTGAGCCTGAAGATGTTACCTCTGGGCCACTGACAACCAGATGGTACAACTCTGTGCCAATTAAACAATAACGAACGGCTTGCTTTCGTAATTTCCTGCTTTCTGATTTGTCTTCAGTGAAGATTCCTTTACATAGGTAGTTTATCAGTGCGTGACACTGCCCTATGATGGATCCTGTGTCTGGAACTTTAAGGTTCATCAGGCACACGGAGGTTAACTAAACCACTATCTGCTGATTATATGAATCCTTGGATGCTTCGCCATTGCTTGAGCCTCTTTCCCGATTGAAAAAATCCCATAACTGAAAATTTTTCAAGAGTGCTTTCATTCTCTCCTGCCGATCCAACGTGCAGATGCCTTATGTGGTAAAAACTTCTTTGACTTGATCTTGATCAATTGGGAGCTTCTGTGGAGGGTGACTTTTCTGGCCCCCAGTATGTAGGCTTAGTCAAGAGATTGAATTATGGCTTCATACTCTGCTTCGTCGCTTTGAGCTTTGGCGGTCTTGCGAAATACCATCCTAGTGGGTGTCCTGACCCATAGATCGAGGTCAGCTTCTTCCCCTTTCAGGTCTACTTCAATGCTAATCTCTCAACATCCGGGCTCGATTGCTTCTTCGCTTCTGATTGACTCTTGCGCCTTTGGCTTCAGTTTCTCCACAAAGTTTGAGACAAAATCCTCTAGTTCCTGTGACTCGATAGCTGTCCAGGGTTGGTAGATAATGTCATATTCTCTCAGTATTCCAGCCCATTATGCCACCTCCTCTGAGAGTCTGGGTTTGGACAATATGGTATGTACCGGTGGGAGGAGACCATGCTGACTGTATGATCAAGAAAATACGAGCGAAGCTCCCGGGTCGCCATGATCACGACCGCAATTAACTGAAAGAGTAAAGGAAAAAACCTATCTCGGCGCGAGGGTCTTTTGTTTGCGTACTTCACTAGAAATTGCCTCTCATTCTCTTCTCGTACAAGGACTGCATTCCATGCTATTTCTGAGATCAAGACATACAATAATAGACGCTCAACTGGCTTTGGCTCAGTTATCACCGAAATTTGTAGGAGCTGCATATTTGTCTAGGCTACGTTTAGGTAACTCTGTATCAACCATATGCGCTTGTCTCCACAGCACCTCAGAGAGCTGACATACCAATTCAGTGGCTTTGGGGACTAGCTGATCCATCACCGCCAACCGATCCCGTAGTTCACTGATCTTTTCTCTGATCTTTCCATGGCCTCGAACTCGATGGAGTCCTATTCGATCATATTAACTTTGGCTACTGGCCGTACACCAAGATCCCCGCCACAAGTAAGATAATGTTCTCCAAGTAAAAACCGCTCACCCTGTAAGTCGTTAACCCCGTGAGAAGTGGGGTGTCTTAAGACTTTATGGAGTGTTGAGTGTATTCCCTTAACGCTATGTATCCAAGGCCATCCCAAGATGACGTCATAAGACAAATCACAGTCCAACACCTAGAAAGGAGTAATGCTCATCACGCCCGGTATATGGACCGGTAGAGCTAATTCCCCGACATGCTCTTCCCGACAGCAATTGAAACTAATTATGTTTTTAGAACTTGAAGTTACTTGATAGCGTTGGTGTGAATCCTCCAGCATCTATATCCGAATAATGTTCGCGCTGCTCCCTGGATCGATCAGAGCTTGCTGGCTGCCTAGGTAGACACGTCTACAGAAACGACGAGGTCGTTCTGGTACTCTCCTTCTTCCTCTGGGCAAACGGGATTGGACCAAAAAATTCCCCCAACTCTGTAGTCCCCCAGGCTGTAGCTGGTTCCGGGATCATGAAGATTGCATTGATGGTCTCCATGTTTTCAGAATCTGGCACCTTCGAACATCGTGGTCCTCCTTCAATTAAGTCCTTGAGATATGCATCTTTCAATAGATGCTCGATCTCGATCATCAGAGCCTTGCAATCGACCGTTGCATGGCCATCGCTGCGATGAAAATCGCAATAGGGCATTGCATCCCTTCTTGTTGCTCCTTTCATGGTAGGCGGCCATCGGACCCTAAGACCTAGTTTTCCAAAGTGATTGGCAACCAAATCCACGGCGTTGACTCGCAAACCAAAATCTCTGAAGCTACGGGGCCTCTACCCACTTTTCTTGAGATCTAGACCCCTGGGAACTGCTTTTCCTGTTGTTTCCTTCCTGGTTCTGGACCTTTGCTTTTGTTCTTCTTCCATCCCCCTCACTTTTCAAAGAAGGACTCCCTGCTCTCTTTCTTCGTTCAGCTTCAGGGTTCTGGGAATTTTCTAGCTCCAAGTGAAGCTTTTCAGTGTACCTCTGATGTAATGCGCTCCATGTTGTCACAGGATATTGAGTCAAACTCCATTGCAATTCCCTAGTAGCTAACGATCCTTTTGAGTGGAAACTTTTGCCGAAGACTACCACGACAATATTATCAGGGACTCGAGGAAGCTCCATACGTTCCCGCTGGAATTTATCAAGGCAGTCCTTCAATAGTTCGTCGTCATGTTGACGGATATCGAAGATGTCCTCCATGTGCTTCTCCCGCTTGTGGCACTGTTGCTCCCAAACGCACATGCAAATATACGTGGTCGACAAGTAATAAAGTGATAAGATTGAGTATCGTTCCCACGAGGACTATTGTTCAGACTGAATCCAAGCGAACAATTTCCTAAGAACTATTCAGGGATCTTTTTCAATTGTGATTGTGATATTTACTAACTAAAACAATAATTAAAAATAAGTAATTGAAGTCAGGTAATAGAGAGCAAATTATGGGTTGTTATCAATAAAAGAAAAACGGTCTAGAGTCAGAGCTACAAACAGTCCAATTGAGTTTTCCAGTTGATTCTACTTCTTGGTTTCCTAGATTGCTAACGAACCGGTTAATTATATTCGTGAAAACCTGTCGATTCTTCACGAGTCTATGCAATCTACTTTAACGCCTATATTTCTATGGAATTAAATCACATGCATGCATAAAAGAACTCTGTATTTAGCTAAGCAAGGCGAATAGGTATATGTTTATCCTACCCGCAAATCGATTCCCTAATGCCCAGGTTCACAATCAAGCCCTATTCTTTCTTATGTGCGTTCACAAGTTCCCTCTGTCGAGTTCAACTTGTAAACCGTAGATAGTGTTCAATTATCAGGCCTCAATAACCAAACAATTAGGCTCAAGAAAGAATAAACAATCTGTAATAGTAAATTAATAAGTAGAAATCAAGTTTCAAACATCAACCTTCATGTATTTGCTCTAACCTTAGAACGATAGGTTTATCTACTCATATTCATAATAACAACACAAGAAATCATGGAAGAAATATGAAAGATTGTAATAGATGATGTAAAGGAATTAAACCCTTGGTTCAATGTGTTAAGAACTCACAACTTGCTCCAAAATCTGACCTCCTCTCTCAAATAACGAAGTAATAAGCTATTTATAGTGTTTACAAAGTCTTCCCATAAGTTAATCCAAAGCCTAAACTAAGTTGGAAAAGTTGGGGTCGCTGAACTAAAAGCCACAGGGTAAGCGTCGCATGGCTCATGGCTTCTGGATGTCGTGCGCTATACCCTAAGCGTCGCATGGCTCATGGCTTTCTAAAGTCTGAAGCTGTGACAGATCCATAGCTTGCACCATAGCTTTGCCTTCTAATGCCATATCCCACAATTAGCTAAGTTCATTAATTTCTTGCTCGATTATATCCATCTTCGCTCCGTTTGCAATCGTATTCATCTAAACCATTCCTAAAATCACAAACACAATAAGTGAGCGCAATAATCACAATTATTTCGTGCAATGGGCGAATAACGTATCAAAATGCGAGGAAATATTTAGGTAATGTAGGCAAATATTTCCAAACATCAGGCACTAATGAGCTTTCTTGAATAGATCCTGCATCTGAGTAAATGATACGATGGAGCCCATTGGTAGATACGTGTACCAAGCAAGGGCGCCTTTGGTCAGAGTTGAGCCAAACCTCTTCACCTGAGCAGACTGAATCTCTTCCTTGGAGATCTCGTTGCTCTTTACAGTCGTGTAATAGGCATCAATATGATCATCCGGATCAGTTGTTCCGTCATACTTCAAGTTATCCGGCAGACATAAGTGCTTTGATATGCGGACCGGTGCAACACTTGCTTTGTTGGCATGCTTGTAAAACTTCTGCTCATCTACTGTGGTGACCTGGGGTGGAGCACCTGACACATTACCAATCTATTCATGGATGGCGTTCATCTCCTTTATGAGGTCCTGGATGATAGACGCTACCAATCTATTCAGCCTGCGGTTAGGGACGACTGCTAGCGAATGGTTCGTGGGCACTGGTCCTCACGAGGATGCTGGCCTCTGAGACAATCCAGCAAACATCGCCCCTCACTTTTGGGATATCCCCTCAACCATATTGTTCGAGTTCCGTTGATGTTGCTCTGACATAGTGTTGAGGAGATTAACAAGAAAACCTCAAAATTCAGTATTACCTTCCTGCGGTTGGTCACCTTCCCTATCATTGGCGACATGGATTGGCTCTTGGGAAGGGTCCTTCGATTGCTCAACGGGATCCTTAGGCTGAATGCTGGGATCATTGGGATCCTTCATGGATTCATCTACTGCGTTTGTAGTGTTTTCCAGAATATTGCTACTATCATCAGACATGATTGCGCTTTTTCCTTCGTAGAATACCTACAATTGTCAGGGCCTTATGGTGGGTGCCAAATTGTTTATGCCTAAAATTGGTCGCCTAGGTTAAACAATTAATTAAGAATGAGGTCACAAGCAATACAATAAATACGATCGAAAAGTAAATATGTAAAAGAAAGAAATAATGAGAAAGAAAGGTAAAGTAGTTTTATTCCTTGAGGATAGCCGGATTCTGTAGTGAATCGCGATGACGTACAATACAATGTAAGTATGAGTATTTATAGTAGTGGATACCCTATCCTAATTAAGGTAAAATACAAAGACTAATAAGGCTATGGGCCTATAACTCAAGGCGGTGCTATATAAAACCCTAACTAGAAGACTGTAACCCTAAGGCATGCTAAAAAAAAAAAAAAAACCCTAAGGCTACAGGATATATGCCCTTTGTCCTACGCATGTACTACCTGAACGGTCGTAACTCATAAGACATGCATTTATCCTTTGCGCCCGGTGACTTGTAGGATAAGTCTAGTCTCGCCAGCTGGACTCGTATCCCTGTAATAGCAGGTGGCATATTTTTGCCCACACATTTGATTAACTACTATGGGCTGCAATAGCATTTGAAGCTGCGGCGGACCTCTCGACCTGCAAAATATAAAGAATAGGCCTACTACCATTACCATCTAAATATAAGAGGTAAATGCGCAAATCACTGTCATTCCTAATGTATTAAGGAGCTATTTTCCCCCTAGCAGGCGCAACACAAGCATATAACTAATGGATACATCGCCCCGATCACTAGTTAATTGTCCACGTTCAATGACGATGTCAATCAACTCGTGAAATATACCCTCCAATTTGAATGAAATAGGTACTGTTGCACTAGTATTGGAACGCCAAGACCAGCACTTAGGCGTCTCTACCCATTGCCTTTTTGTAATCAGCACCCACTACTGCATAGCCTCCCTATCACAGCTCTATTTACTGGTATATGAACAAGTCGACAATATATTGAAATAGGTCGATGAACTAAAATAAAATTTTAATGGAATAATAACAATGACGAAGATGATAAAGCAGCTTACCAGCTCAATAAAACACTTCAAATACCACGATGAAGTTGATACCAACCTAATTCGATGTCAATGTACCCACCACGATCGACTGATTGAACCTATTGAAAAAAATGAAAATTTAAAATTTAAAAGCTTTCCACAACTAGAAATCACGAAATGAGAGCAAATTGAAGATGAGAATTGGATTTGTGATAGCTACAGAACAAAATGGTCTGGATTTGAGGCCTGGAACGAGGTTTAGCTGAAGAAGAGGGCAATGGAGATGGCTGGAATGAAAGGAATAGGGGGGAACCTGGGCGGCAAATTTGGGGGGGGGGGGGGAGGAAATTTTCCTTTTTTAGTATGGGCCAAAGTGTAATATCCAGAACTTGGGGATTGGGACGTGTAGGCATTTTTTTGGTCTAATTAAGTCCTAACCATGATTATCTAGGTGGAGGTCATCTGCCTAATTTTTAAAATTTGAAGGTGATTTTTTTTAATTGAAGACTTCAAAGAGATATTTTAGCTAAATCTCCCAAGTAAGTAATATTATTCCTTGAGAATAGCCAAATTCGGTGTGAATCGCTTGATGCACAATATAATATAAGGAGGGGTATTTATTGTAGAGATTTACCCAGTCCTAATTATGGTAAAATACAAAGACTAATAAAGGCCCTATAAATTCAAGGCAGTGATACATACGAAACCATAACTAGGAGACTGTAAATCCTAAGGCGGTGGGATGCATGTCTTGCGTCTTATGCCTGAACGGTCATAACTCGAGGAAGCAGGCGTATATCCTCTGTACCCGATGACTTGTAAGATAAGCCTAATCTTGCCAACTGGATTCGTATCCCCGTAATAGTAAGTGGCATACTTTTACCCACACAATAGTATTTCTATTAAATAAACTTGGTAGCTAGTCAAACGACGATGACAACATTAACATACCCAGTGATATTTCACAACCGAGGCTGGGGAAGGTGAGAAATATGCAGACCTTACTCCCATCAAGATGGGCAAGTTGTTTACGATAGACCCTCGGCAAAAGAAAAATACTATGAAAATAATTTAACAAAACGAGATGCAAATATCATGATAAAGAAATTGGTGACATAAACTTAACACTAACCAAAGAGGAAAAAAACACCAACAATAACGACGAGAATAAAATAAAAACAACATATATAGTATGACAGAAATCGTTCATCTGTTGTCTTACCGTCTACCCTAGTCTTCAACCTCCACATTTTTCTATCTAGCTAAGGTCATGTCCTTGGTAATCTGAAGATGGATCATGTCCTCTCTAATAACCTCGTCTTAATTCTTCTTCGGTCTACCCCTACCTCTCCGAAGCTAGTCAAACGAAGAGTTGTATAAGTACATAAGAAAAGTAAGATGTTATGTGTGTCAACATAACAGTGGGAGAAATTAGGATACTACTATTTCTTTACCTAAAATTACATCCTAACTAATCAATCAAGTTTTCTTATCAAAGAGGGAGGGATCTTATCAGTCACACCATAGCCCTCATTACTTGGGGTATACCTAATTTTATGGCCATAATAGATTTGTTGCATGTGTTTCTTCCTTGTTAATCAAGAAAACACCAAAAATTGATGCAATTAATTATCATAATCATTTCTACATACATAGACCAACAAAAATATATTCGTAAAAAAAAAAAGCATTATACAATATACAAAAGAATTTTTTTTCCTTCTAAAAAATTAATTGCTACGTATCTCAATTATTGCGTCTCTTGAACATGTTGTTCTCTATCTATCAAAGATTTTCAAAAAATATTAATATTTAGAAAAATATTTTTTTTAAAAAAACTTTATTGAGAGGGAAATGAAGGTATATAATGCTTTAAAGGGTCGTTCGGTTAAGGGTATTAGGGGTCGTTCGGTTCAGTGTATTAATATTTAATACATGCACAAAACTCAGCGTTAACTTAGCGTAGTGTTCGGTTGGTTTTGTAAAATTTTAATACCCGCATAAAATTAGTGCAACGTTTGGTTGCGTTTTTGTATATTCTGCATTATTAATACCCGCATTATTAATGCGGGAATCTATGTATTATTTTATGCGGGGTGGAAAATAGTATTAATAATGTGGGTATTAATAATGCAAGTATTAAAATTTAAAATGACAAAATTAACCTCATAATAGTATATTTTAAAATTTTATTTAATGAGTGAATAAATATTTTAATAATAATATTTTTTGTTAATTTGTAATATATCGGTGATTCAACAAATAATCCATACTTATAATATATGCGTGGCTAATACCCACATTATTAAACCACACATAACTAATACCCTCATTATCAATATCCACATTATCAATACACACATTATTAATACTCACATTACTAATATACACATTATTAATATCCATATTACTAATATCCGCATTAGTAGTTAATACCCGTGTAAAAAAAGCCAAACCGAACGACCCCCAATTGTATAAATATTTGTTTGGAGGTTGAAGGAACATTAATTGAACTTTTAAGTAGATGTTATGCATGTACTATTTATCATACTAATTTTCTATGTTTTTGTTGTTGTTAGTAATTAGGCACATATACACTCAACAGACGTCTGAGCGTGTTAGTTGCCAACAGGAAGAACAAATTTACTCTAATAAATTTGTGTAACATGAGTTAAAAAGGGATTATAAACTAAGACCCAAAAACAACAGAAGAAATCAATGATATGTGTTAACTTCGACTCACTAATTGCTATGATTCTTGATATGATATGCAAATGTCCCCTTATTAATTTCTAACTAATGATAAAATTAACTTCATTAATTAGTTTGATGTAACACCACCACTAGAGCCACTTTTTATTCTAGTTCTAACTTTAATGCTAATTTTAAAAACCGAATTCAAATAGGCTAATAGTATAAAAGCGGGAAAATTACTACACACAACCACATAACCCCCTTAATATATTTTTTAACTCATCTTTTTCCAAATATTCCTAATTAAACACCCAACTAACCTCCTAATTTTTTGTAGTCACTCCCTTTCTAGGGTTTGTGGCTTTCCCTTCTTCTTCTGATGCGAACTGGACCATAGCTAGGCCCTTTACAAGGAGTCAAGCGAAAGAGTTGCAAGAGCTATAGGGCATGTTCTCTTCATTGAATCTGTTGGGACAGATTTTGGTTGATGATGGACCTGTTTGCAAGCTCACTGCTTCTGAACCAGAAACTTGTTTAGCTCGACTGCGCAGCTTGTGATGTGATCGCGCAGAATCCAATAGTTGTTCATTGCGATCACATGGTCTCAAACGCGATCGCGAAGGAATCTGAGAAGGGCTGAGAAAAATGCTCTTTGCAAACGCGAGACCTAGGCCGCGTTCGCGAAGTCCTGGTTGCCAATGCAGCGCAATCGCGCTGCTGATGACGCGATAGGACTGAGGCAACGACTAGCATGTTATTTTAGGTTTAATGACTTTGTATTTCAGCCCACTTTAGGGGTAACTAAGGCATTCAATGCCATATTAGGGAAGGCCACTATTTAAGCCTCTTTATGATCATTTTCTAGGGTAGACTATATTGAATATTGATGATTGTGAGAAGTTGGCTAAGCTTATTGCTTAAGCACTTAACTTTGTTGAGTTGCAATTGAACCTTTGATTCAATTGAGAGTTAATTAGTGTATATGCTTTTTGATTATTGATTAAGGGGGGGGGGGGGGAGAATAGGCCTTACCTCCTAATTTATTTCCTTATTCCAATCTAATCAAAATCGTGTCTTGCTTTGTTTCATGTCTTATTTCCATGTTATTTCAATTCCATAGTTTTAGGTTCATATCATTTGGTTTCAGGGCTTGGATTAGTATTTGTTCTTACAAGCATTGTCTAGTATCTGATTTATCAAATCTGATTTTATAAAAAAAAATCAAAATTCCAAACAAAATTGAGTCATTGATTTAGGATTTTCTTGGATAAAATTTTTATTGTAAGTTGTGTGTGATGATAATAGAAGCTGTATTTGGAAAGAATCGAACAACAAACAACATTTGAGGCTACAATTTGAAGATCCAAAAACTAGAATTCTTCAAGTTCTTGAACAAGTGAATTGGGTTTTTCAATTTGGAAGTTGATTTTGAAGAATAGTTCATTGGGGTTTGTTAGCGGACTTACAAGGAGCTTATATCTCAAATTTGGAACAAAAACAAGCTGATTTGTGAAGATTCAAGTGAAGAAAATTTCCAAAAAAAGAAATAGGTTCTGCATAAAAAAAAAACCAGAAGCCTACGCGATTGCGTGCACTCAAACACGATAGCGCCGAGCTATTGCCTGATTGTTCTTCGCGATCGCGAACTCTTTTCACGCGATCGCGCCAGGCTATTGACTTCTTTATCGTGATCATGCAAGACCGTTAATTTCCTAAAAAACAGTTTTCTTTACAGATTGCTCAGAACAGCCCTAAACAGTTTCAAATCACCCAAAATCCATTCTCATCATTTAATACAGTAATTTTTAGATCGCACACAAAATTACATCCAATTCCAACATCGTTTCGTGCCAATTCGATTCGAGCTTTTCTCTTTTCAACTTCGTTGACTTTCCGAATTCCCGTATGCTAGCTTTTATTGTCCGTTCTTTGATACATCAACTCTAGTCTATCCCAAATTGGATTGATTCGATTGTCAAAGATTGGAATTGAGCGCAAAGAGAAACTTGAATTTTTCCAAGAAATGTAAAAAGCAAGTGTGATAAGAACATTTGAGCGAGTAAAAACCAATCATTCAGTGTAAACACGAACAGATTGTGTGCAATCAAATGAGTGTAAATATCTAGGGAATGAATTGGTGAGGACCTTTTTCTACTAACATTGTTTGCTTTGATTGTTTGTAGGTACTATGTCACAAAGAGAAGGTGAAATGAACATGGAATCGAAAACCATGTTTCAAGCGATAATGGCTCGGATGGAATGGATTATATGATGAAATCAATGGGCTCAAGGGCACCGTTGAGGACCTATCTCATAAGTCTAGCTCCAAGAAACGGGAAAACAAGTGGTGGATATACCTCCAACCGTGGGGGTGCGGGATGATGGTCCTAGTAGGCTCTCTCGTGCTAGTGGTCGCTATTCTCAATTGATTGCGCAAGATACCTATTCTCCGAGTGTTACTCCGCAAGCAAAGGATCCTTCTTATGATCCTCCAAGGCATGATCTTCCAAGACATGACCCTCCAACGTATGACCTCCAAGATATGAAGGTGTGACAGGCCAACAAGTTGGTCGTCAACGTGATGAAGAGTCCTATCATTCACTTGATGATGATGATGATGATGATCAATACTTCTACTCGGTGGAAGCACAACAATGAGGGCGTAGGGACCGTGGTGGTCGATTTGGGAGAGCATATCAAGTGAGAGTATTCCGTGAAGAGAGCCACTATGACTATGGTGGTCAAAGGGGGGGGGGGAATCGAAGACATTATGAAGAAGATAGAAGATTGAATACCATCAAGATCAATCTTCCATCTTTCCAAGGAGGCCCGAAGAGTATCTTGAGTGGGTTGTCAAAATGGAGAGAATCTTCCAATCCAACAATATACAAGAAGCTACAAAGGTCAAGTATGTCATTACTCAATTTGAAGGCTATGCTTCTACTTTGTGGGAATCCAAGTATAGGCAAAGAGAAACCCATAGACTACTTGCAGATGGTGGATAGATAGCATTGAAGGCAGTGATGGAAGATCGGTTTCTACCCAAGAACTATGATGAAGAGTTGCTCAGTAAGTTCTACAACTTGAGGCAAGGAAGCAAAGTGGTCCCAGAATACTTTGATGAATTTGAAAAGACAAGGATAAGGGCTAACATTCATGATGGGGACCGAATTTTTATTCCAAGTTTTTGTGGAGGATTTAATAGAGATATCTCTTCTCCAATGGACTTTCACACTTTTGAAACCTTGTATGATGCTTTTCAAGCGGAGCTTAAGGTAGAGACTGGGCTCAAGGTGGAAAAGTCTTACAAGTCCAAGGGCACCACTTCCAATTGGAACAAAAAAAGAGATAATATGAAGACCTATTCACAATGGGACAAAGAAAAAGAACCAAGGCAAGAATTCAAGAGCCAATTTGACAAAGTCAAGCCTAAGGAGGAACCAAAAGTGGGAGGTAACAAAGCTAAACCCGAAAGCTTATCTTATATTCAATGTTTTAAATACAACAACTGAGGCCATGTGATGAGGGATTGTCCCAATCGGAGAGCCATTCTTGCTTTGGGCAATGATGGATGAGATGGAGAGGAGATAGATGGTGATGTTCCTTGTGAAAATGACTTTAGTGGGGGAGGAGAAGAAGGTGAGGATCTTGAAGATGAAAACATTGCTTCTCTTGTTGTAAGGAGGATAATAGGGGTGCAAGTAAAGAAGGACTTGGATCAAAGGGAGAATTTGTTTCATACTCATTGTAGGATCCAAGGTACTATTTGCTCTCTTATTATTGATAGTGGGAGCTGTGTTAATGTAGCAAGTGCTTCTTTGATTGAACAACTCAAGCTTCTCACTAGGAAACATCAACAATCCCATAAGCTACAATGGTTGAATGAATTGGGGAATTGAAGGTGACCAAGCAAGCTTTGATCAAATTCAAGGTTGGAAACTACCAAGATGAGATATTGTTTGATGTAGTTTCAATTCAAGCTTGCCACATTTTACTTGGTAGACCTTGGCAATATGATCGTTTTTCCAAATCATGATGACAAAACTAACAAGTATGCTTTGGAGTTGGAAGGGATAAAGTATATACTTAAGCCATTAACTCTGGTTCAAGTGAGTGAGGGGTATAGGAAGATGAGGGAGTTGAAGGAAAAAAGAGAGAAAGAAAAGAAAGAGGGAGTTGAAGGAAGTAAAAGAGTGGGAGACAACACACAAAAGACTGAGGAAACAAAAGAAGAGTGAGTGTGTTTTTGTCAAGTAAGGAGTGTTGGGATGAATTGATGTAGGGGATGCCTTTGATCCTCCTCATGCACAAAGATCATCTTTTGCCTACTAATGAACCGACATCTTCTTTGCCTAGTTCTATTTCTTCTCTTTTGCAAGGTTATGAAGACATCTTCCCCGAGGAGTTGCTTAGAGGATTGCCACCACTAAGAGGCATTGAGCATCAAATTGACCTTGTTCCGGATTCACAATTGCCCAACAAGGCCGCTTATAGAAGTAATTCGGAAGCCAAAAAAGAACTTCAAAGACAAGTGGAGGAGTTTCTTGAAAGAGGAATTGTGAAAGAAAGCTTTAGTCCATGTGCGGTACTGGTTATTCTAGTGCCAAAGAAAAATGGAACTTGGCTCATGTGTATGTATTGTAGAGCCATCAACAAGATAACGGTAAAGTATCGTCATCCTATCCCTAGGTTAAATGATATACTTGATGAATTATATGGATCTTGTGTGTTTTCCAAGATCGATTTGAGAAGTGGGTACCGCCAAATCTTAATGAAACCGGGTGATAAGTAGAAGACGGCCTTCAAGACCAACTTTGATCTTTAGAATGGCTTATCATGCCTTTTGGCTTGACCAATGTTCCTTCAACCTTCATGAGATTGATGAATCATGTGCTTAAATCTTTCATTGGGAAATTTGTTGTAGTGTACTTTGATGACATTTTTATCTATACCAAATCTCTTAATGAACATGTTAATCATTTGAAACAAGTGTTTGATTGTTGACACCCAATTTTATCCCTTAATTTTTTTTTTTGCAATTTGGTTGTATTCAATTAAAAGGTGTAATATTATTTTTCAAAAAAAAATTGTATTAGATAACATGCATTTACGTGTGTAATCCTATTATCCTTCCTATACTTATACAATAATTACTTAATTATGACTATATTACGTAATTGCATCATTTAAGCTATTTTCCAAAATACGTATGCTATTTGCGCAATCTAATGTATTACGACATCATTTAATGATTATCTGTGGCTATTTATATTTAATTAGTATTATTTGAGCTCATCTATATTTATTTGTGATTAAATACATGTATTTATAATTATTTATAATTTTTCATATTCTTATACTAATTATTTATATTTATAAATATTTTAATTAAATACTAGCCAAATTATCATTTATACAAACCTATTTCTTTTACACTTCATCTAATCTCTGTCATCATATTTTTTCCATATATGCATTACGTATTGCTTTAGATTATTGATTAAGGGGGTGATTAGGCCTCACCTCCTAATTTATTTCCTTATTCCAATCCAATCAAATTGTTTCCTTATTCTTATTTCCTTCTGTTGCTGCTCTGACGAAGTAGCAGGGACGACGGGACACACCATATTGCTCCGGCGAACTGCTCCTTCTATGCCAGAACAGAAACCTACAAATCTGTTGCCTGTCGGAGCTTCGGCGGCCACTGCGTCCATGTTTCGTTACTGCAGATCTTCTACTGCTCCGGCATTGCAGATCTACTGCTAACAGGAATTGGTGCTATAGCCGGGCGGAGCTGGGTCGCCGGAACTGTGCTCTCCTCCCTCTTCTTCTTTATTAATTTTTTTTTGTAATTTGGATGGATGTATACAACATCTATTCTATTAAAATATGTATATACCGCAAAAAAGTGTGTATACACAAAATGTAACTAAAAAAAAGTGAGTGTATATAACTGACAAATCCGACTGTATACACTATAAAATTGGATGTAAACAGTAAGTATTCGTGATTAGATCGTCTGTATATATTATGCTATTATTTTACATACTGTATATTAATTTTGTATATATTAAATACAAAAAGTAAGGACTAGTGAAAGCAAGGAGATAGAAGAGTTAGCTAGCAGTTTTGGTAATAAAAAAATCTTATTCCACTATCCTTTATTTTCTTTTCCAGCCACATCTATAATTCCAAAAAACAAAAAATTCCAGGTGAAAATCAGTTCACTTCCACGCGCTCATAAGGTGCTCGTGTACATCACGTACCCCATTGTCAATTGGAGTATTTCTTTGTTCTCTCTCTCTTATTTCTACTTTTCGGCGTTTCAAATTCAACCTCTCCTATTTAACTCCCTTTCAGCTTCTTCAAGAAACACCCTTTTTCTCTTTTTGAATCAATCACAGCCGTTGATCGCATCATATCACAGGTTATTAGATGTGTGTGTATATATAGAACTATATATATACACACACATAACATCCATTCTTGTATTACACAAAAAAGGTTGCATCTTTAATTGGTATGTTATCAAATTTCCCTTTTTTCATTACCTCTTTGGATTTTTAAGGATTCCATTTTATGTTTTTAAGGTTGTATGTATTTGGTGGTGAGATTGAGCAGAAGAAACAATAGAATGTATTGAAATACTAGGCCGTTCTTGCCATCTGTCTAAGTGTTGGTGGATAGAGTTATTTGGTATGCTAGTGGTAGGTGACAGGTATGCCGTGGAATTAGTTGAGGTGCTGGGCCTACGCTGGTCTGGACACCACTGTTATCAAATAATATTATGACCCCGTTTGGGATTTATATCAAATTTGGTAGATTTCATGTTAAAGTTTTGATTTTTTGTTTTCATATTAAGAGTATAAGTAATGATTTCTTGAAATTTTACTTGAAATTTCCCGGTGTGCTGGTGGGAGGTAGCAGGTATTTTGTGGAATTAGTTGAGGTGCGCACAAGCTGTCCGGACACCACAGCTATAAAAAAGAAAAAGATTAACTTGGTGACTCTTTTGGTGTTGATGATGGGGTGATTTATGTGGGTATGTGGTAGGGCTAATTGATAATTAGGACATTTAAATGCCTAAATGCACTTGCTTAGGTTGATTTGCCTGGGTGATGATTTTTGAACAATTTAGTAATTTTATTGCTAATAAGGTGGAGTAATGTATTGCTACAACTTAACTCTTTACGAGGTTTAGATGAAGTTCTGCGATTGATTTCTGTGGATTCTTTATTCTACTTTTTTTATGGTATACAAGTGATATAATATATTGGATCAACCAGCACTAACATAGTAATAGTTTTATGCGTTGGTTTGTGAATTTGGTTCGTGTAATTTGCAAGGTTAAGATGGTTTTGATGATATATTGTAGTGAAGCTGGTTACTAGGCGGCTTGGCTTGTCTAGTCCGTGTGCTTCCTCTTCAGTCACCCATTTTTCAGTAAATGGGCTGCTTTCATTCTAAGGCAAAAAAGCAGTATCGTGGACACGAAGATCCTGTAAGCCTTGCGTCACAAACAGCGTGTAAGTTACATGATGCTTTAAGTATGTACCGTGTACATATTATGTATTTTGAAATTATATTGTTATTATTAAAGTCTTGAAGTATTTTCCTAAAATATCTTTATTTTCCTAGCCGAGGGTCTATTGGAAACAGCCTCTCCACCTTGGTGGGGTAAGGTCTGCGTACATCTTACCCTCCCCAAACCCCACTTGTGGGATATACTGGGTATGTTGTTGTATTTTTAAAGTCTTTTAGTGAACAAGCAGAGCGATTGTTAAGAGAATTCTTAATATTGATCTGGAATTTCTTTTCCATTTTTAGTTGCTACAACCATATATAATGTTCATGCTTTCTTTTGGAGCGTCTGTAGTTATGCCTCCTTGTACCGGACAGAGAATTTACTATAGCTTTCTCCTATCATAAAGAGCTGAGACAGTAGCTTGAGGTGTTTATTCCTATGCAAGGTGTGATGAGTTTGTGAGCTTGATGATGAGGAAATATATGAAGAAGAGGCAACAGAAACCTACCTAGAAAGATAAAAATTTGAAATAGATTTATGTTAAAACAAAAAATGGATTCTTCGTGATCTGTGCAAAAGATTTCGTGCATTGTATCAAGAACTAGAGCCGAAAGGTACTAAGCTTGTTACCTCTTGGTGCTGGCTATATATCCTTGGGAATTCTGGGTTGCCCTTGTCATCTGTTTAAAGTTTTTCCTTCCTTATTGGTTTTAATTGGCTAAAGTTGATGAGCTAAAACGTTAGACAATTGTAGTTTCAGCATCATGTCTGATTTTATTTGGTTATCACGTATTTGACTGAAAAACAGTTTTAGTGCGTATGCTTTTAAAAAAAACTTTTGCTGCTTATACTTTTCTTCTAGCCTTCCTGACTGGGATTTCTTTCTAGTATCAACTCTCGTTCGTTCCTTTACTTATTGGTTTGCCTTTCTCTTGTCTTCTGCTTTTGCAGTTAGTGTTAGTGAAGTAGAAGCGTTGTTTGAGCTGTTCAAGAGTATTAGCAGTTCGGTAATTGACGATGGACTAATAAGCAAGGTAATCCTGCTAAATTGATGAATCTCGTCTTGTTAGCTTTCAGTGTGAGGTTATGATTCCTAATGCATCCTTTGAAATGAGTTTTATGATTTATTACTTGCACAGCTAGGCATAAGTTTCCTGTGCCTTTCATCAGCTGGGCACACAGTTATGTTATTCTCTCTCTCTCTCTCTTTCTTCCCCATCTTAGCCGATCACGTAATGGAGTGGGTTTTGGAGATTATTTTGGCTTGGTGACAAAAAATAGAAAAATTATGTCTTATTTATGAGGTATTTCAGAACAAGCATTTCTAGAAAAAAGAGCATCGAGAAAGTTTCATTGACAATGAGCTAATGGGAGTCTTCTTGTTTTTTATGTCAATGTTCTCAGGCATGAGGTGGAAGTTGCTTACTTTCTTAGGTACTTAGTTTTGTGTGGTCTGTGACATCTCATGCTTAAGGTTCTTGGAAAGTTGTATTTGTTAAAACCGTAATGCACTAGGTAGCTGAAGCATTATGCTCGGGCTTTGTTCGCCTGTCTTTCACCTTGACTTTACAAATTGTCATGTAGTCTATTCTCTTTGGAAGCATTTAATTACATGATTAGTGATCATTTATTATGTAATTTTTTTGTTTTTTTTGTTTTAATACTAATGCAGTTACCTATGTCATATATTAAATTTTGGGAAGGATGTCACATTATACACTTAAAGTCCTTAGGAAGTTGTACATACGCTAGTGGGAGGTAGTGGATTAGATGAGATGTGCAATAGCTAGCTCAAACGATGGTATTACAAAAAGAAAAAAAAAAAAAAAACAAAAGACAAAATAATAGAGAGAGAAAGGGGCCTTGGAAGTCATCAAATATTTGCTTACTGCGTGGTAGTACATGACTGGGGTATCATTTTGTTGTTTGGGCTAGTTTTTTAACACCTTGAGTAATCTGCCTACCAAGGTTGGAGAAGGTGGGCTGACACCAAGTGTTGTAGGTCAAACTCCAACCTGGGACCCCCGGTTTTCACGGATGCACCTCAATTACTAGTCCATCCCCTCAGTGTCATGGCTGGAGTGTCTTTTCGCTTTGTTTGCTAATCTTTTAGCTTGCTGCATATTCAGCATTACGTAATCTACTGCAGTTCTCTTTGGAAAAATGTAACTGTGTTAATACTGAACTTGTGTTATGTAATTTTATTTGTTAATTGTAAGAAAAATTATACAATTTTTCTTTTAAATGGAAAAATCATGTTGGATGTGCAGGAAGAATTTCAGCTGGCTTTATTCAAGAACAGAAAGAAAGAGAACCTTTTTGCAAATCGGGTATGGTACTTCATTGATTTCTTTGTTTTAGTTCTATTTGATATTGGACTGGCTGGTTAACTGTTCATGAAGCTTTGAGCATTTATAACAGTTGCTCAAGTGAACATGTATTCTGCATATAAGAGCACCTATATTGGTTCCGTAAATCTGGTGATTTACATCATGTGGGATGTGCAGAGTTGGCAGCACGTTGAGCTGATGTATGTTTTTGCGTGAACAGCTACTAGATTATAATGAACTAAGATATTACTTTCCCTTTGGATATCTCTGCTTGTAGATTTTTGATCTCTTTGATGTGAAGCAAAAAGGGCTCATTGATTTTACTGATTTCGTGAGGGGCCTTCATGTCTTCCATCCTAATGCCCCACAAGAAGAGAAGATCAATTGTAAGTTAAAGAAAAGATGACGAAACTACATAGTTCGTTGACGTTTGACTTATTCAAATTTACTGCTTTATTGGCATAAAAATGGTCACGCTGAAATCTCCCCGCCTTACAGTTTCATTTAGGCTTTATGATCTAGATGGCACGGGGTTCATAGAGCGGGAAGAGGTATGTTTTTTTCTTATGCATTTTCCTTGCATCTATAAGCATCTCGATATTGTTTGACTTGCTGAAGAGTTGGAGTTGTGTCTGTCGTGTTGCCTAATTTCTTTATGGGACTGAATGTAGTGCTGTCCATGGACAAAGTTAAGATCCCTATTGGTAAAATAATTAAGGCTTCCCAAATTATCAACTGTGGATAGTTAAAAGCCCAAAACTTTTACTTTTGGTTTGCATTTTCAACCGTAGATAATCACTCTAAATATTTTTGTAACCACACACAAAGGGTTGAATATACCGGAAACAGCCTCTCCATCTTCGTGGGGGTAAGGTCTGCGTACATCTCACCCTCCCCAGACCCCATTCATGGATATCACTGTTGTTGTTGTACACAAAGGGTTGAATACACTTGCTTGTCCTTTTATGTACCAAAACTGGACCTCTGACCTAACTCAATCTGAAAGCTAGATCAAGTGGTGAGGTTGCCCAAGACCTTATAGAGACATAACAACTCCTGCCATCAAGTAATGTGGGACATTTGACATTTTCCGACTAACACACGACTGGATATCTTGAGTGTGGATAACCTAACATGGGGGATCCCAATAATGTGTAACCTTACATCAGGGATGAGTGTGACACTAATACCTATTCAACTGTGTCACCTCTGTTGCCTTAAAGCTTAAGCTATTAGGGAGGGCTCACTTTTATTTACCGAATTAAGACTTTCACACAACCTCATGTTCAGGCTTAAACCTAGGAACTCTACTTGCTCTGCTGAGTCTGCTACAATATTAACAAAACATGGGTGTTGGGACTAACTTTTCCAGAAAACTAATCCGAGTAGTGAGGATTGCTTATAAAGTGATTGCAGCATACCCTCAACCAATGTGGGACTTTAATAGGAACAAAGGCGATGAACGTACATACGTGTCTGCACCTATTTATTATAGCCTTTAGATAAGTTGTTTATTCTGGATTATAGAAGAGAAGAAGTAATATATTACGTTATATTTTCAGCACATCTTCTTTTTCTATGGGCTTTTCCTTACTGTTTACTGGTGCTCTATGGTCTCCTTCTGTTTGTTATCACCCTCTTGGTTAAGAAAGGTGCGATGAGCCTTTTAGTGAAACTTTTAGATGAGATGTTCATGATACCATTCGACAATATGAGAAGGAATTCCAAAAAGAAGAAAGTAGAATAATTGGTGAAGCTACAGGTATGATGAAAATGTCACTCTAATTAAACCGAAAAGTGAAACTAACATTGGATCCTAGAACCTAATCTAACCGAACTGAACCACTACATAGATACATGCATGCAATACAAAATAATGACAGAAGAGAGCATTACAAATGAGTACTGATCAATGATCATCACTAAATAGCTGCACTGTAATTAACAGAGATATAGTGATTTTAATCAATGATCATAACAGAGATATGGTGATATTTAATCAATTACTAGTAATTAAAACTGTGGTATACAGCTCTAGCTTTTAAATGAGACGGTCGCACACTTTAATTCATTGGCTTATCTCAGTCATGTTTAGAGTGACCAATGCCTGGACTATGACCTGGGGGGGGGGGGGGGGGGGGGGGGTAGGACGAAATGAATCTTAGTTTACCTGATCAAAAGAAAAGGAATGTTAGTTAAAAGACATCTTGTGTTTCTAAGAAATTATTGTTGTCTGTTTAATCACTTAATAAGAGGGCAACTTGAATTTTTCTTTCTAGGCATAGAAGACCATTCAGTATTTAATCTTCTGCTTTTGATCTTTCAGTTGCTTTCTGCCTTGTTCTATGTTATAATTGCTTCACTTATCAAGAAAGGATAAAGAAAAGAAGCTTTCGTACAAGACTTTGCTGAGGCATTTCCAGCCATTCGGCACACTTCTTTACTGAGTGGCTTTGATTCTCTTTAAATACACTTAGTTGCGCTCTCCCCCCTCCCCCCTTTCTTTTTCTGCTGAAGTTCTTTGCAGCTAATTTGGCTTGGAAGCAGTAGGTTTTTGGCTGTTGTGCCTTCAAAGATTGATGAAGGATTATGCCAAGATTGCTCATACTTCAATAAAATGTTTGTTTCTATTGTGATATGTGTGCAGGTTTCTTAATTATCTGCAACTTTTGGCAGGTAAAACAAATGCTGATTGCACTTTTATGTGAGTCTGATATGAAGTTGGCTGATGAGACCATAGAGATAATTCTTGACAAGGTAATTTACTGAATGAACAATCAAAGTTCCACTTTTCTAAACGTAGCTATGGACCCCTCTACCCCACCATCTAAGAATAGGTCTCAAGATTGTCTGATTTTAGCGTCACTTAGAGATAGGTGACTTAAAAATAAAATTTAAGGGCAGGTTTCATTCGTAGAACTGGTTGTTTGCTTTTCTTAGTTGTTTTAATCAGCAAAAGGAAAGGTTTATCTTGCTTTTAGTGATTTAATGGAATTTTGAATAACAATTGATTGTAACCTCTATATGTAGAATTCTTGATAAGGCAATTCACTAGCTGTTGCATTAAACTTCCAAACATAACCATGGACCCCTCTACCCTCTGTCTAAGAAGAGGTCCCGAGGTCAAGAGATCAATGCATGTTATATCTGCATTTAGTGTCACTTGGAGATAGGTGGCTCTAGCTTGAAATAAGGGCTCGCTTTTTAGTTGTTTTATAATCATTTAAAGGAAAGATCTTTTTTTTTTCTTGCTTTTAGTGATCTAATGGAAATCTGAATAACCATTGATTGTAACCTCTATATGTAGACATTTGTTGAGGCAGACTCAAATCAGGACGGAAAGATTGACAAATCTGAATGGCAGATTTTTGTTAGCCGTAATCCTTCATTACTGAAGATAATGACACTTCCGTATCTAAGGTACCGTTGTTTCTCATATATATATATATATAGAGTTGTCGTCATTGTCTGATGAGACTTATGTTTTGTGGTGCAGGGATATTACAACTACTTTTCCTAGTTTCGTGTTTCATTCTGAAGTTGATGAAATTGCTACATAACTAAGGAAATTTTCTTTAGATAAGTCTTTTCTTTTTCTTCTAGCTTATTAGATGCACGGAATTTAGTTGGAGTTCGAGTATTTTGAGTATAGGAAATTTGAGGGTGATGGTAATACTAAAAAGTAGTATCACATTGTGCGAGGAGATTGCCCGCCTTCTACTTTGAAGTGATTTTATAATTGCCTCCAATTGATAGTGTGCAGGATCGTGAAGGTTATCGTGCCCTTTTTATCTATTTCTTTTACAAGATGATTGTAATACATATGTAGATTTTGTTTCTTGATCTGACAAATTGGCACGATACAAAGAAGATTAACATGATTCTTGCGAAAAATGGCACACTAATATGAGAGTTGGGCTAATTTTTTTTCCCACAGTATTGCATATGTTAGAGGTTTGGTACGGGTACGCACTCCCTTGCAATTATTTCTGAACTACAAATATTTCATCGAAGGATATATATATTATTTTTATTTTTTGATTTTGATTTGAGTTGTGGGGTGGGGGGAATGTGTAAGGGCGTTGGTTGGAGGTAGGCATGGAGATAGCAGAGACCTGATTTCTTAGTCGAGGGTACTTATTGGCTTTATTGATTATCTGGTGAGCTGACCATGCATGATCTATTATATCTTCTATCAGAACGCAATCAAACATGAGAACTTCTAATGTTAAAACAACGCACTCTGGTCCTCCAAAATTTTCAAAAAATTTCCTTATAGTCATCACTCGAATAAAGCCTCCCCCACCCCCCTCCCCTTGTTCCAATTTTCTATGCTCCCCATTGATGTTCTATTTGCTGCAATCTAAACAAACCTACAAATTGCGAAATAATATAGGGTAATTCATTTTTGTTTTCTGTCCAATTCATATCAGATTGAAAACTTAAAAGAAGAATTAGGTTTGAACTGTGCTGCTTTTTAGTACTTCAGGGGGTTTGCAATTATAATCAAAGTTGTTTCAAGACTTTGTTCCAAATCCAATTGTTCTTAGAAGCACAAAAGTTCTTTGCTTTTCAGTTTTTTGCTCTATTTTCTTAATTTTTTCTGCTTTTCCTTCTTGTTTGAGATTGAAGCATAATTGTTGTTCACTAGCCGTCTATATTTTTTGCTAAATGCCCCCAGAAAACACCATTCTACTCGAATAGTTTACTACGCCCGTGAGATATGTTTTGATATGATAAACAAGTACACATGCATGCGAGTTTGGAATCCAAGAACTATGCATCCATTCCTACAATCGAATGCCAAGTGCCTCGAGGACGAGCTATGCTCTTTTTAACTAGAGGAACAAACACATTATTTCTATCTGTGTTATATATAAATGGCTAACAAGGGACAAACACAGCAACAACCAATTGTACTAAATGAAACAAAAATTGTACTGTACATTTGGGAGTTCCTCATTGTTCACTAATTTCTTTGCTCTTTCCAAAAGCACGTGTAGTGCACTTTAATTGCAATATTCCTAATTTGGTGACAAATGTTTCCATCTTTATTTGTGTACGATATTTGGTTTCCTCTTGGATTTCATGCCCGTTCTCTGTCTTTCTCTTTTACTTCTTCCTTATTAGTAGTTGACTATTGAGTTCCAAAAAATCAAGACTAACAACTCCATCAGCACCAAGTCCTTCCCATTCCGTGGAGATTAAAATGTGTTGAAAGCTGGTTTTGAAGTATGACAAACGAGAAGGACACTGAGGTTCAGGAGAAGAACCTTGTCCTTGAGATGAAGGACACGCTTGATCGAAAAGATTACGGGTTGCAAATCCCTGAGGAACTAGGAGTAGTGGCGCGTGGTTGTTGACGTATCCTAGTCAGACTAAAAGAGGCGGTGTCCAGGCTGTATCTTTGAAGTGTGGACAAGAGTTAGACTTTAACATGGAAAAGAGTTACTGCGAATCTGATATTGCCATAATTAAAAGCATTCCCAGCAGGACTCAACTAGGGTTGCAAGACCTATATAAAAGCAAGTAGAAGAGACAGCCGAAATTAGTTTTTTAAGTAGAGAGTCGAGAGCATATAGAGGTGATCTGAAGAACTGTCTACGTTGGAAAACTAAAGAAGACAACTGGTTTGCATGTTGAGTATTTGAGTCTAGATCTCTTGTCTAGGTTCATCGAGTTGTAAGTTGTCTTTGTTACAAGTGTTCATTGTTTTGTCTATTAGCTTATTTCAGAAGCATATGTATCAGGCAAACTACTTTGTGATTACTAGAAAAAGCTAGAGTTTAGCTTTGGTCAGTGATTAGGGTCTAGAGTGTAGCCCCTTGGTTACAGAGTCTGTAATCTGAAACGTTGCTCTTGTGTTAGTGGATTGAGATTCAAAATCCCAGAGTGTGGGTCGTGGTTTTTCTCCCTTGAGCAAGGAGTTTTCCACGTAAAATTCTTGTGTTCTTGGTGAATGTTTTGAAGTGGGTTCTTAAGTATAGTTTGCATAAAAGAGAACTGAGGAACCTAGTTCTACTACGGAAGAACAGGGTTCTTGCAACAAAAATCGGAGGACACTATTCAACCCCCCCCTTCTAGTGTCCTTAGGAGGTGCTTAAAGTATAACAAGTGGTATCAGAGCGGGTCTTCTCTTGTAAGGCTAACACCTTGAGAAGGATCAAAATGAGTGCACCGCCTACTATTACTGAAGGACAGTCGGTTCTGAGGCCTCCACAGTTTAATGGGCAATACTACGCATGGTGGAAAAATAGGATGGAGAATTACATATGTGCTGAAGATTATCAACTCTGGCTGATAGTCTCTGAAGGAAACCTGATTCCCACCAAAATAGTTGGTGAAGGAACCACTGCCACAAAAGAACCTAAGCTGAAAGAAGAATTTGATGAGTCTGACTATAAGATGATCGAAAAGAACCACAAAGCCAAGCGGTTGGTTATATGTGGTCTAGGTCCAGAAGAGTTCAATCGAGTATCATCGTATAAGACGGCTAAGGAAATATGGGATGCTTTACAAGTCGCACACGAAGGAACCACTGAAGTAAAGGACTCAAAAAGAAGAATGTTGAAAAGACAATTTGAGTTATTTACTATGGGCGAGAAGGAATCGATTCAGGATATGATGACCAGGTTGACCATGATTACAAATGAAATGAGATCTCTGGAGATGGTACTGCCTGAGGTGGAGATGGTTGACAAAATCCTGAATGTGTTACCTGAAGCATGGGAACCAAAAATGACAGCCATTATTGAATCCAAACCTTTAAAATCTATCAAGCTTGAAGAACTGGTTGGAAGTCTGAAGACGCACGAGATGATGAAGGACTCAAAGGCTAAACCTGCAGCAAAGAAGGAAAAGACCCTTGCACTGGAAGCAACAGAAGAAGCTGATGAATATGTTGATCTTCAATCAGTGGAAGCTGCAATGGTAAGTGCTCTAAGACAAAAACTCAATCTGGGAAGACTTAAAGGATTTAAACGAGGGAACAAGGAGAGCTCTAGCAGGAAGAACATAGTTGACAGTCCTGACTACTCTGGATGCTTCAAATGCTTCAAGAAGGATCATGCTGTCATGGATTGCCCAATGTGGGAAATAGAGTGGATGAAGAACAGAGCTGCTAAGGAAAAGGAAAAGGAAACCACAAAGGAAAACAATGCAGATAGAAAGAAGTCAAGACGGCCCCCAAACTTCAGAGCAGAACGAAGGAAAAAGAAGGAAGCTTTCTATGCCACATGGGGACCAACTGACAGTGAGTCTGATCACGAGAAGGAAGCTGACGATGACTCACCACTAGCATTAGCAGGAATGACGGATGTTAGTTCTGACGAAGAACATCCTCTTGAGGCAAAATGGGGAAGAGATCCATCAAAGCCACCAGTGTTCAATGGGACTCATTACAATTATTGGAAGAAACAAATGAAGAATTTCTTGCAAGCGACTGATTATAGTCTGTGGCTAATTGTGAAAAGAGGACCTCATGTTCCAGTGAAGAGAGCAGCAAATGGAGTCTTGGTACTCAAGAAAGTAGAAGAACTGGATCCACAAGATCTGGACTGGCTACAAGCAAACTCCAAGGCTGAGGGCTATCTAAGAAGAGGACTTACAGATGATGTGCTCGGACAGATACAGGAATGTAAATCAGCCAAGGAGATATGGAAGAAACTGAAGGAGTTGTACATAGCTGACAACACCAAGAAGGACTCTGCCCTCATGGCAACTGAAGGAAAGGAAGCTGACGGTTCAGCAGAGGTATGTTTATCTGATCTTAAGGAAACTTTACATACATACTCTTCTGAAAATCTAATCCTAATCACAGCCACATTGATTGAAGGATATGAAAAAGAAAAGCTTGAAAAAGATAAATTAATTGAAGAATTGGGTGATCTTAGAACTAAGCACAAGAGTCTCCTAGAACAGAACATTGAGCTTGAAGAAACAAATGCCATCATGAAAGGACAGACTCTTGTGTCAAACTCTAAGATCACTGAGCTTGAATTAGAATGTAGACAGTTGAGAGAGAGTAAGAATGGTAAGCAAGTTATGAGTGAAGTTCAAACCTTTCTGGAAGATGAATTGAAAAGGACAAATGAGATTTTAAACCAAGAAATTGAAAAAAATAAGATGTTAAATCAGAAGGTTGAAAACTCAAAACTTGAACTTACCAGGCTTACAAAATGGAATAAGTCTTCAGAAGCAATGCATTGGGTCCTTGAAAATCAAAATAAAGGAAAACAAGGTTTAGGATTCAAGAAGCCCTTGCCTCCATATAATCCTAAAAGCAAATATGTGGGATTACCTTGCAACATGTTATGCACTTTCTGTGGTCAAACCGGTCATACTAAACAAAAGTGTGTTAACATTACCAAGGCAAGGGCCAAGAATAAAAATTGTGTTTTACCCAAATGGGCCAAACAAGATCTGATTTATCCATTTTCTCATAAGAAGGGACCCAAGCTTGTCTGGGTTCCTAAGGCTAACCTCTAATTGTTTTGCAGGCTGGAGTGAGGGAGAACAACTCAAGCTGGATTCTTGATAGCGGTTGTTCTAGGCACATGACGGGAGATAGAAGAAACTTTCTCTCACTCGCAGCATTTCAAGGAGGCAGTGTGGCCTTCGGAGGAGGAAAAAGTGGTCAGATAGTAGGCATTGGGAAGATTGGGAGATCTCTTGAGCATGCAATTGAAAATGTGTATTGTGTCGATGGTCTTAGACACAATTTACTGAGCATCTCTCAACTATGTGACAGAGGAAACGAAGTGAGCTTCTCATCTGTAGGATGCATCGTGAAGAACCTACAGAGTGGAGAAGTGGTAATGGAAGGAAAAAGAGTGAACAATGTGTACAAGGCGTCACTGAGGTCCTTACCTGAAAACAATCTGACATGCTTGAATGTACAAGAAAGCGACTCTCAGCTGTGGCACAAAAGACTGGGTCATGCAAGTCTCACTCAATTAAATAAGCTAGTCTCGAAGGAACTGGTTCGTGGATTGCCAAACAAGAAGTTTGAAAACATAAAAGTGTGTGATGCTTGTGTAAAGGGAAAGCATGTAAGAACGTCATTCAAGTCAAAGAAAGTGGTAAGCACATCTAAGCCACTGGAGCTGGTACATATGGATTTGTGTGGACCTATGAGAGTAAAAAGCAGAGGAGGAAAGAGGTTTGTGTTCGTAATTGTTGACGACTACTCAAGGTATACATGGACCTTGTTCTTGGCCTCTAAGGATGAAGCTTTTGAGAACTTTAAAGACTGGGCTGGTGTGGTTCAGAAAAGGCTAAGTCTTGAACTCATCAGTATTCGAACAGATCATGGAACTGAGTTTGAAAACTCAAAATTTTCTGAGTACTGTGCAGGGAACAACATAGATCACAACTTTTCAGCACCAAGAACTCCCCAACAAAACGGGGTGGTTGAGAGGAAGAACAGGTCGTTGGAGGATATGGCTAGAACCATGCTGCTGTCAAGTGGACTAGCAAGAAATTTCTGGGCTGAAGCTGTAAACACTGCATGTTACTTGCTAAATAGGTGTTCCATCAGAGCCATTCTTGACAAAACTCCATATGAGTTACTCAGAGGTAGAAAGCCAAGCATTGCCCACCTAAGGCCTTTTGGGTGCAAATGCTTTGTTCACAACAATGGCAAGGAACCCTTGGGAAAGTTTGACGCTAGGAGTGATGAGGCAATATTCCTGGGATACTCCACTCAAAGTAAGGCATACAAGGTACTCAACAGAAGAACACAAGTAGTAGAAGAAAGTATGCATGTTGTGTTCGATGAATCAGATAAGGAAATAGGAGAAGATGATGCAGATGATCAGGTGATTGGCTTAAGAAGAGAAGAAAGCATAGATGAACTGGAGGAACCGGATGAAAAGGAGAGCAAAGTCATGTCCGATGAAGGAGTCAACTTGACAGGGGGAACTTCTGATGAAGCTGAAGATCAAGAAAGTCAAGAAGAATTTACTCAAGACGATGCTTGCAGGTTCTTCTAATCAGATTCAGATCAAGCCATGGAAATATCAAAGTTCTCACCCTCTGGAGAATGTTCTATCTGAACTGGATACTGGAATTATGACTAGGTCAGCATTAAAGAACTTCTGTGCATTCTTTGCTTTCCTCTCAGCCTTGGAACCAAAAAATGTCAAAGAAGCTCTAGAAGATCCAGATTGGATTATAGCTATGCAGGAGGAACTTCATCAATTTGAAAGAAGCAAAGTGTGGCACCTAGTTCCTAAACCAAAGGACAGATCCATAATTGGAACTAAATGGGTGTTCAGAAATAAGCTGGATGAACATGGCATAGTTACAAGAAACAAGGCAAGGTTGGTTGTTCAGGGCTACAGTCAAGAAGAAGGAATAGATTATGATGAAACATTTGCACCAGTGGCACGAATGGAAGCCATTAGAATGCTGATTGCTTTTGCTACATACATGGAATTCACACTGTATCAGATGGATGTGAAGAGTGCCTTCTTGAATGGATACCTAAATGAAGAAGTCTATGTAGTACAGCCTCCAGGTTTTGTGAACAATGAATTCCCTGATCATGTGTACAAACTGGACAAGGCTCTGTATGGTTTGAAGCAAGCTCCTAGAGCCTGGTATGAAAGACTCTCAGGGTTCTTGATGAAAAATGGCTTTTCAAGAGGTAAGATTGACAACACACTATTTCTCAAGAAGCAAGGAAAGGATCTGTTGGTAGTTCAAGTGTACGTCGATGATATCATCTTTGGAGCCACTGATGAGGAGCTGAGCAAAGGTTTTGCTGACCTGATGGGAAGTGAGTTTGAAATGAGCATGATGGGTGAATTGAATTTCTTCCTTGGGTTGCAGATAAAGCAGACGCAGGAAGGAACTATGATACACCAGCAAAAATATGTCAAGGAATTGTTGAAGAAGTTTAACATGGAAGGAGCTAAGGAGATGACTACTCCTATTGCTCCTGGAACAAAGCTCGATATGGATGAACTTGGTCCTTCGACAAATGAGACCAAGTATAGAGGAATCATCGGCTCACTTCTTTATCTCACAGCAAGTCGACCTGACATAGTCTACAGCGTAGGACTGTGTGCCAGATTTCAGTCAAAACCCAAGGAATCACACTTGACAGCTGTGAAGAGAATTCTGAGATACTTGAAAGGGACTCAGGATCTATGCCTTTGGTATCCCAGAGGTGGAACTTTTGAACTAATTGGTTTTGCTGATGCAGATTATGCAGGTCATTTGGTGGATAGGAAAAGCACTTCGGGGATGGCACACTTCTTAGGTCCTTGCTTGGTGTCATGGGCTACAAAGAAACAAAACTCTGTTGCTTTGTCAACTGCTGAAGCTGAGTATGTGGCAGCTGCTTCATGCTGCTCACAATTGCTATGGATCAAGCAGCAACTGGAGGATTTTGGAATCAAGTGTGGGGCAGTGCCAATCTTTTGTGACAACACTAGTGCTGTGAACATTGCCAAGAACCCAGTCCAACACAAAAGGACCAAACATATTGATATTAGACATCACTTTCTGAGAGACAATGTAGAAAAGGGTCTAATCACTATGAATTCATGCAGGACTGAAGATCAAATTGCTGACATATTTACCAAAGCTTTGAACAAGGTGCAGTTCGAGAGGAACAGGTTGGAGTTAGGGATGACCAAAATACACGGATGACCCAGCAGGTAATCCCCTGGTGATTGGCTAGTTTAGTAGTAAAAGTGTCTGTTAGGAATTTGTCATTACTATCTGGACTAAATTTGTACTTGAGTAAGTACACTCGTTTTTTAGTGTTTTGAGCATGAGGTACAAATAATGTGATCCCATGAAGAACCTACTGTGTACTGAGGAGGGAACCAGTCTTAACGTGAGGAATCGTGTCCAGGTACAGTAAACTTACTCTATTTGTCACAACTGGAATTAAAATTGTCTATTGAACGTGCATCATGGGAGATTCTCCATATTCTCATAACTGTCCAAAATTATAGGAACACATTCCTGTTTAGGATAGAACTCCTTTTAAATTGCTTGGACCCCACTTCTTGAAAAGGGTATATTTAAATTAAGTTTATAACCGTCAAATCTCTTAACTTCTCCCGGTTCTCAAAAAGTTCAAAAAGCTGCCCTTCTTTATACTCATTATTTTTCCTTCCCTAGACATTGTCACCTCACCAAAACCCTCTCTCTTTCTACAGTACTCCTTCAATCTCTCATAATCTCATCCACCACTTCCAATTGAACATCAAAATTCTCTCAAGCCCTAAAATAGATAAACCGTCAACAAACTCAGAAATCTTTACAAAAATTCAAGATGTCTGAAAGACCACCTCCATCCACTCTTGCTGAAAGAATTGCTAGGGCTCGCCTAAAATTTCTCAAAAAGGGGGACAAGAAACTGGTCAAGAAGTTAAAATCAAGAGCCGTTCCTTCAACACCCACTACTCAAAGTTCATCTCAACCGTTACCCTGAGGTAATTCCTGATCCTACTCCATCTACACCTGTTGGCTCAGTTGATATAGCCAGTCCTGGCATTGTAGAAACTGAAACCCTAGTTGCTGAATTAGATAAAATAGTAGCTGTTGAGCAGAGGGACAATTTAGATAGGGGGAACCCACGTGAGGAGGAACAAGTAACTAAAGAGAATGAACCTAGAGAAGATGTGCTGGATGGTGTAGACGGTGTGTCTAGAGGCGAGTTAAATATAGCCGAAAAATTAGAAGAACAGTTGAGGGAACTGGACAATGATGAATCTCTGAGAAAAGATGTTGGTGAGTCAAGTAAAGATGTGAGTGGAACAGGGGTGTGTTTAGAGGATTCTGTGCCTAAAGGTCCTGAGGGTGATGGAACTGCTACTGCTGAAGTTCCAGGGGGAGAGGGACAAGAACCTGTTACTTGTCTAAACCCTACTAGAGCTGATGATGCAGATTTTAGCTGGACAGAATCTGATGAAGATGGAAACAAGGAAGTTGTTGTTGAAAAACAAGAGAGTGAAAAGGAAGAGAAAAAATTAAAAAGGAAAAGAAAATTTGGGGCAGAAGATGAGAAGGTGACAGGTGAGGAAGAGGAGGATGAGGTGGTGTTTGTAAAAGAAATAAAGTAGAACCTGACAAAAGAAGAAGGTTGGTGAGAGATGGGAAACCAGTGTTGAAATCTAGACTGGTAGATGAAGAATGTGAAGGAGGTGACCAAGAGGCTAGTGAGCCTGTGGTCAGGAGAGTTGGTACTAGGTCGGCTTTCAAAATGCAGATGGAGAGGATTGAAAAGATAGGAAAGACAGTAAAAAATGTGAAGATGAGGGAAGAAGAGAAGAAGAAAGAAGAAGAGGAGAAGAGAGCTGGTGAGGAAGAGGAGGAAAGTGAAGCTGGGAGTTATGTGGAACCCAGTGATTCTGATACTGACAGTGAGGTGGAGAGTAAAAAGAAAAGAAAAGAAGTGGATAGGGAAGCCTTCTTTTCTAGACATCAGGTGCTGCCAGGGAGTATACTATATGATGAAAAGGAGTTTCATATGAAATCTTTGTTGAGAATGATAGGCGATCAGGGTTGGTTGAGTGTGTTTGGAAACAATGACAGGAAGCTGTTTGTGGATGAAGTCAGGGAGTTTTATACAAATTGCAGGGTAGTAGCCAGGAGGGTGTTTACAACTGTGAAAGAAGTGGAGATTGAATTTGGGAGACCTGAACTGGGAGTAATTCTGGATGTTCCTGCTGAAGGGTACTGCAGGTATGTTAAGCTAAAATGGCCAAAGAGAACAGATAGAGTTACTCCCTTAGATGTTGTGAGAAAGTTTTCAGGGAAACCCAGATTGAGGAAGGAGAGGAAAGTTGAGAAAAAGGAGATGGAGCCTGCACATCAGCTTTTGTTTGAGTTTGTGCATAGGTTTCTTCTGCCTAGGGGGGAAAGGAATTGTGAGGCTAGTGCTCTTGATCTGACCTATATGGATCTGATGGACAGAGGGGTAAAAATAAATTTGCCTGGGCTCATTATTAGGCACATAAAGAGAATCTGTGATACTGATCAGAAGCCACACTCTCTTGTGCATTCTTACATCATCCATCAGATTCTTGAGCATTTTGGAGTGCCTTTAGGTGCAGGGAAGAAGCCAACTATCCATCAGAGGTTTGGGGTAAATGTGCTGAAGAGCTGTGACTTCTTTCAAGAAAGCAGGGCTTCCAAAAAGCCGATGCAGGTCAAGCAGGAGGAGTCAGAGGACAGTGAGGAGTTTGGACCTGATGAGGCCATCGGTGCTGTGCAGGAACTGGAGAAAATGGTTCTTGAAGTTAATGAAGAAAATGCTGAACTGCACAGGCAGTTGAAGGTGAAGGATCAAGAGATTGATCGCTTGAAGATTGATTGCCACAAGTATGAGGCCGAGCTGGTAATGGAGAGGGCCAAAAATACGAAACAACTTGAGGCACTCGTTAAGCACTTCAACCTTCAGCTGTGATTCTTCCAGTCCTGTCCTCCTATCTGTCTCTTTTTCCTACCTCACCTGATCTTTATTCCTCCCTATTCTCCCTTGATTGCATGATTTGGATAATTAAGACAATTTCACTTTTTTTGTTGTGTAACTAAATAGAGTGGTGCTGCTGTCACCCTCTGGATGTTTGATTTTAAATTTCTTATGTTTGCGACTGTTTCCTGGTTCAGTGCCTGGTTCCTTGTTGGGCCCTTATTTTCATATACCTATGTTCTTAATGCTGATGAGTTGCCTTGTGCTCTAGTTTGGATTAAACTGACAGGTTCCTGCAGGTCTTTGAATCTTTTCGATGATGCCAAAAGGGGGAAGAAGGAATGTTGGGGTGTTTGTGACCTAACTCATCTGTTTTTATTGTTCTGTTATTTTCGTTCTTGTTTTTGGTATATGTTATGTAGGTTCTTGGGCAACATTTGTTTGTCATCATCAAAAAGGGGGAATTTGTTGAAAGCTGGTTTTGAAGTATGACAAACGAGAAGGACACTGAGGTTCAGGAGAAGAACCTTGTCCTTGAGATGAAGGACACGCTTGATCGAAAAGATTACGGGTTGCAAATCCCTGAGGAACTAGGAGTAGTGGCGCGTGGTTGTTGACGTATCCTAGTCAGACTAAAAGAGGCGGTGTCCAGGCTGTATCTTTGAAGTGTGGACAAGAGTTAGACTTTAACATGGAAAAGAGTTACTGCGAATCTGATATTGCCATAATTAAAAGCATTCCCAGCAGGACTCAACTAGGGTTGCAAGACCTATATAAAAGCAAGTAGAAGAGACAGCCGAAATTAGTTTTTTAAGTAGAGAGTCGAGAGCATATAGAGGTGATCTGAAGAACTGTCTACGTTGGAAAACTAAAGAAGACAACTGGTTTGCATGTTGAGTATTTGAGTCTAGATCTCTTGTCTAGGTTCATCGAGTTGTAAGTTGTCTTTGTTACAAGTGTTCATTGTTTTGTCTATTAGCTTATTTCAGAAGCATATGTATCAGGCAAACTACTTTGTGATTACTAGAAAAAGCTAGAGTTTAGCTTTGGTCAGTGATTAGGGTCTAGAGTGTAGCCCCTTGGTTACAGAGTCTGTAATCTGAAACGTTGCTCTTGTGTTAGTGGATTGAGATTCAAAATCCCAGAGTGTGGGTCGTGGTTTTTCTCCCTTGAGCAAGGAGTTTTCCACGTAAAATTCTTGTGTTCTTGGTGAATGTTTTGAAGTGGGTTCTTAAGTATAGTTTGCATAAAAGAGAACTGAGGAACCTAGTTCTACTACGGAAGAACAGGGTTCTTGCAACAAAAATCGGAGGACACTATTCAACCCCCCCCTTCTAGTGTCCTTAGGAGGTGCTTAAAGTATAACAAAATGCTTCTACTAAAATAATTCCTGGGGTTTTCATTCAGATAATATTCCAGAAGTTCAAGATAAAAGGTGAGCCCTTTCACATAACCGATGATTTTAAGTGCCTTTATTTTGCATGTTGTCAGTATGAATTGCAAGTAATGAATCTACTGTAAAATTCCCATTCGAGACCTTGACCCTAAGGCAACTTTTATGCTCTTTGATATGGTTGTTTATGTCAAATTAGTATAACTTACCATAGCACATATTGTGTTCGACTCATGGACACCTTATAGGAAATAAGTCGAACACAATATGTATGGTAAGTTATACTAGTTTGACATAAACAATAATATCAAAGAGCATAAAAATTGCCTTAGGATCAAGGTCTCAAATGGGAACATACCATTAATATAGCACACTATTAGAAAGTTGTAAAACATAGTTTTCTATTTGTGCGCGAATTCTTCATGTTACATTATTTTTACCAATACAAACAAAAAGACCATATTTTTCAAAGTTCCAAATCCTGATGGATACAGGAAATTGAGCAATTTTCACCGACCAAAACGCATAAAATATTTCAAATTTTACAGTAGATTCATTACTTGCAATTCATTGTCTCACATATACTGACAACATGCAAAATAAAGATATTTAAAATCATCGGTTATGTGAAAGGGCTCACATTTATCTTGAATTTCAGTAAAATTATCTGGGAAAAAAAGTAAACCTTGTACATGACACTAGGGTATAATTTCAATAAAGTTATATTTATCTTCCAAAGGAATGCACGGGCCAACATTTTTTTAAGTAAATCTTTCTCTATCGCAGTCGATTCATAGATAATGCAATAAAGGTATGCCTCCGAGTAACTAAACAATGTGCAAGGACAATGCTTTGATTGAAAATAACACAAGTAACCTCAATGAAAATACTTATGTACGTACAATATGCTATTTAGACCAAACTACACACTGAAAGGACTTTCTGCCATTGTTAGATACTGCAAATTTTATGCATCTTCAACCACAGTGCAAGCATCACTTGATTTAGCATGTGCTTTAAGTTTAATTCCCAAGTTTGTAGTGAGATAACCAAAAATAGCCCTGTAGAAAAAGCTCTTGAAAACCTTTCAAAACCAAATAAACATTACAAATGTACATCTTACCATCTAAGGCTACATGAAATGTTAAGCATGCTTAAAAAGAAAAATGTGTCAAACATATATTTTGTATCTTTAGTTTCTAAGTGAGGGGAACTTTTTATTATGGTTATTCACAATACACTAATAGATAACCATGAACATGAAGATTAGATGTGATTAAAGAAAATAGTAGGGAAAAGAAGAAGGGTCTGCCCTAGCGAACTGTAAAAGCAATACCTCAAAGAAACTCATAGGAAATCGGCACAGGCCTATTTCCTCGGGTCCAATGAGCGTACTATAATTACTGCTACTATCATTAATTAGTCGATTTCGATCTCCAAGGTGAGCTTTTCGGTTCTTCCTGGCGCTTTGAGATCTAAAATGAAGCCATAGAGAGAGTGATCAAGTAATTAGATGAGTTGCGCATCACTACCTTATTAATATGTAATAGCCACAGATATACAACAAATGTGACCATTTAACTTCAGATAGATCACTCCAAGCAAAGTATTAACCTTCCACAGAAGACAACCACCCATCCCAAAGTACTTATAATCGCCCATTCATCTTTCTCTAATGTATTCCATAAAATCGATTTGCTCACTAAATCGATATATTAAGGAGGTACCCTATTTAACACCATAGGATATGAATTGCAGACTGCCTCACAAGAATGTGAACTATATATTGTATCTCCCAATAACTTCTCTAAAGAAACATTTCAATCACATGAAACTGTGCGTAATTTGAAGAATTAGCTTTTTCATCTAGAAAAACATCGACAATGAAAAAGATAACAAAAATAATATTTGGTGCAAGCCAACTCCATTTTGATACTACCTAACTTCTAGTCTCATGCTTTCCATTTTTATAAGCTGAATCTTATAGTGAAAGATGAAACTATGAGCGGAGGCAGAGTTTTCAACAAGGGGTTCAAAATTAAAAAAACAAGATTAGACTTGTGTCAAGGGGTTGTACGGGCCAAACCACGGAAGCAAATAACAAGTAACGGAAGCAAATGATAAACACGAGATCAAAGAAATAAGGGACGAGGAAGAACAGAAATAGAAGAAAGAACGAATCAAACTAACCAAAGTAGATTGATTCAAAGGGAGAAGACACTTGTACCACTAATGGGGTCACACTACTTCCAAGTAAGAGATACATGAAGCCAAGCTTCAACAAGAAGGACCTAGTCTCTTCTAAAGTCTGTTCTTCAATCTCAAAATCTAGCTTGAAAACTAGCTAATGAAATAAAATGACTAAGTGTGGTATTTATAGGTGTTCCACACTCCTAATGTAATGTCTAAAAATTTCTCAAATGATATAAAAAAATACAAGCCTCGTAGGGCCAAAATAGGGATTCCATGTCCAAATCCCGTCCAAAACTAGGCAAAATAGGCGCCCCGCCTCAAAGTAGGCGCCCAGAGTAGGCAGTCCGCCCCAAAAGTAGGTGGCCAGAGATCCAGAGACTTGAACTCAAGTGGGTGGTCCGCCTCTGTAAATGGGCGGTCCGCCTGGCTGCTGTTTATGTGGTGGAGCACCGATGCTCCACTGCCTAAGCAGTCTTGGGCGCTTCTCTTTGCTTCTTATGGCCTTCGACTCATCTCCGAAGCTCTTGCCCTTGCATCCTCACACCCTTCCTTGTGCTCTCACGCTTGGCTCTTGATGGTTGACGCTTTGACTCAATTTTTCCCGCATCATCCTCCCCTTCTTGAAAGGATTTCGTCCTCGAAATCAAACCATCAAGCCTACATCCAAAACAAGCACAAACAACAAGCTTCCCACTACAAGAGTAGGTTAGTGCCCATAGTGTGGAAAACACACTCTTATGATAAAGCCAAGCATCAATAACAATGATAAAGCACATGTTTCCAAAGAAAACAACAAGTACTTGGCTTCCCCAATGGGTGCACTGACACAACCCAAAATCCGGTTAGGTCGTGCTGGCACCCGACATCCTCCCCTAGACCTGTCGGGCGAACCCTTACTAATTTAATTTGGAAAATAAATATAACAATTCATAAATAAGGACAAGACTTCAAGAAAAAACACAGACATACTGATACCTCTAAGCTGTACAAAAGAAATTACAGCTGACTACCCAACATACAAGGTTTAGGGCTGTCCAGACTAGACATCTAAGAGTACAAAAGAAGACAGATACCTCCTGAAGGGAGCAAAATGCAACTAAAATAATAACCAATAAACTGGTGGCCATCCGGAATAAAAGCTGGCTCACCCTGACAGCTGAAGTCGTCTTCGCTCCTTCACAACGTAGCGAACTCAATCCTGGAGCGAACCTGCCGAAACGAAATAGATAGACAAGAAACAAACAACAAACAAGGGTGAATCAAAAGGACTCAATAAGTGGGGCAGACTAGCCACCTCAAAGAATAGGATAGCTAGCCAGGGAGAAAAGAAACAAATAAACCAAATTCCTCTTATTTAAATTATAAAAAGGCAGAGCCAGATAATAACTAGAAAAACGTATGGAATCGCAAACTATTCAACAACCAGGAACGTAAGACAGCCAGAACATATAGGTATCCCGAACACATCAACAATCAGAAATACATCCTGTTGCGGCGTGCAACCCGATCCATATATTCATACCGCTGCGACGTGCAACCCGATCCATATATTTATACCGCTGCGACGTGCACCCGGTCCATATATTTATACCGCTGCGGCGTGCAACCCGATCCCCGCAACCCAGAATACGAGCTAGAAATATATAGACAAATAAGCAATGCACGTATAAGCAGAACAGTAGTTATGTACCACAAGTCTACACAATGGTATGAAATGAAATGATGCAAAGGGTCACATGTGCCCGTAGTCCCATCCCGAAGCGGAATACTCCTGCATTCGAAGGGAATCCAATCTGATAACCAACTGGAGCGGAATACTCCTGCTCCTGGGGCGGAATACTCCTGCACCCGATATAATATATACCAGAGGCGGAATACTCCTGCACTCTCCTGGGGCGGAATACTCCTGCACCCGATATAATATAAACCAGAGGCGGAATACTCCTGCACTGAATATCTGACATAAGAGCGGAATACTCTTGCTCTTGGGGCGGAATCCTCCTACCCTCAATATGATACAATGGAGCGGAATCCTCCTGCTCCTGGGGCGGAATACTCATGCACCCAATATGATATGGAATGTAATGCATATGAATGACATTTAATGCATATGAATGCAAGGTGATGCAATAATAACCCTTCACCGGCGCGGGACTCTCATCGACAACCGGGAAATAGATGCCAACTCACAGTCAGAGTACAATGCTCAAATCCTCAATGAAACAACAACAATAGGACATAACATATACTCTCTCCGTTTCAAAAAGGATGAACCTATTACTATTTGAAGGGTCAAACAAGATTATGTTTGACCACATGTCTTACAAATATTTTCTAACTATTTTGAATTGTTAACTATTATGACTTATAGTATTTTTCATGTAGTTTCTAAATATGTAAATTTTATTTAAAAAAGTTTAAAAATTCGATGTACAAATTTTCGGTCAAAATTAGTCAATTTGACCCTCGTACTCCGCAAAGGTTCATCCTTTTTGAAACGGAGGGAGTAATATACAAGGTAAATCCAAAGCTAAGGCATAAGGAGTACACCTATCGGCAGCTACACACGTAAGGAACACGTGGTAGAAATCCACGAGGCCAGGTGCCTCCAAAGAAATGGATATAAACACTTACCTCTTCCAAAAGTTAGCACTGCTAATCAACAATCGCTTTATCCTTTGGTTTCCTTCCCAAACGATCCCACTCTATTCAATAAGCAGAAAAATATATCAAATTAAGCTAAGGGCTTCATTCCTCATATCTTAGGGCAATCCGGTTAGGAACCTGATACCCACGCGACCGGACTGTGCATCCAATGTCCAGCCTCTATGGGGGACTCCAAATCACTCATAAGATGATCACAATATAAGTATAAGCATGTATGAGGCATAACACATGTGGAAATAATAGATATGGACTCAAAGGAATGAGAAGAAAACTCAGGATAGAATTATAGACACAACCTAGAACTCAGAATTTGTCTCTCTTTGACTTTTATAAAAATTTCGGCAGAGTTTCCTTTGAAACTGGATGATCTGCAAAAACAGAACCAGCACTATACTATACACGGGAATGGATATCCGGATAAGCTGATAACATAAACATGTTAAACAGATTACAAGACGAGACGACTGGATGACATAACAAATCCACAGATAGAATGTCTGGACAGAACCACTGTCCTGCTTTTCGACCTAATTTCCAGAGTGTAGATCAAAGTTATAGACTTCGTGGTCATCATGAAAGTTGTAGATATATGTCTTAGAATTCTGGGGATTCTTAAAGCATCTTAATATCAATTTTGTACAAGGAGTTATGATCAATATACTAATAGTTGTCCAAAGATCAAAAGGATTTTCCAGATTTTGAAACGTTTTGTCTTGCTGATTCGGACGTCTTTCACCTTGGATTTTAGTACCAAATTAAGTATATACAAGGTTTCTTTGAAACTATACAAGTTTCTCACAATAGACACTAAGTTTAAAACTAAGAAAAGCTTCAAATGCCAAAGGACCTCATATAACACACGAAATTAATTACTGAAAAAGCTTAATTACAAGGCAATTCGTTAGTCGGTTTTTCCGCTACTTAAATCCGATTTTTCCAAAACTTTATATTCAATATATAAACATCATATATGGTCATATTATGACTTTAAACTCACTTAAATCATTCTTAACATGTCTATAGAATGATATACGTCACTTTGGATATACGGGGTGTAACAATCTTCCCCCGTTAGGAACATTCGTCCTCGAATGTTAAATGAAGTACGTAGAAGCATTAAGCAACGATCTGTTACATACTTGTAGTAGTGAAGAGATGTGAAAGGTCAAATTATTTAAATTTCGGCATCTTAGCGGAAGTTAGCCAAACAACCTCGAAATTCACTTTCGAAAAAGCACAAAAGTCACAAATAATCATACGAACCTAACGACGCTTTCGGATTTTGAATCGGAGCTCGTTCACCAAAACTGAGCTCGAAAATCTCTTTTTTGTATTTATCGACAATAAAAACTGAAACCTTCTTCCGATGCCTACCAAACGAGGTCTGATTTAGCTCAAATTTTACAGACAGGTCCTAATGGACACTACGAAGTTTTTTTTTTCTTAATTATCGGCACGCCAATCGGAGTCCTAACTTCCGAAACGACTAACCGAGGTCGTTTCATTCTCCTCCACTTAAACTCTCGTTCGTCCTCGAACGAGCTAAGTTTAAAGAAAATTCTGCACGGATAACAAAAGAACTTTCACGACCTTCATAAGCTATTCCACGGACATTATCTCATGATTGCAGAATCAGAATTGTAACACGAACACCAAACTCTTGGAATAAAACATATCTGGATAATATGATAACATCATTGCCCAACTTATTCGGACTAATCTGACCCTTTTCTCGATCATGAGAGAAGAGTTCTATATTTTAGAAATGAAGATACACGCAACTCTTGATGGGCTAACATGATTCCACCAACGAATCACCTCGTCGATATACTTTCGATATAGAACAAGTCGATGAAACAAAGAATTAGCTTACGCTTCAGCAACGCCTTAGAGATTTAATATTATGATTCGGAATCAATTGGAGGAAGACTCCTCCACTTAGAGCATAAACTCATACAAATAATTTGAATAGAAATAGTCGTCCTCGCACAACCTGCTGGATTAAGAAAGACTTAGCTGAGTAGAGAACGCGGCTCAGACCCGAGCTACCAAATTACTCTCTCGAGTTGCCAAACAGCTGCAACTCTCGAGTTCAAAACTCCATACATTTTCTATAAGCACCACCGCCTGATGGATCAAATCAAAGGTCAAATGACGCCTCTCATTACCCTTAGTAGCCTTGAAAAACAAAAATGTGCTTATCCGGCCACCTTGACACGCACTCTGGTTCAACACAGGGAACATCACATGAGGCTACAGACCGCCTAAGCTCACCAGTGTTGGACGAAGAAGAGATGACAACAGACTGAGGATAGAAATAATTAGAGCTTTAAGAAGATCTTCTTCTTATTTATTTGGCTACCAGAGCTAGACTACTTAAATGAGCTTTATGGAATAAAATGTATGTCAATTTAACCTTCTCATAAGAAGAAACTCCAACAATTTATCAGTAAACTCTTTTATAACTGAGAGAAGCTCATGGAATAACATGACTCTACTAGCATCTTGAACCAAATAGGAGACACGTAGATCGAGTATCACTTACAAATCACTTTACACCAGAAGAAACAATATCACTTTCTGATTGTGACGAATAAGAATCCCATCATTCTACCAACACTGAGTTCCAAGGAGAGGTAGACTGACTTGACATTATAATAGAATGAGGCACAACAAGATTCCAAGCTAACAATACCGATACTCACTCACAAATATCTCACATTTAAACCAAATAAAGTCGTAGGCTCTCACAAATTCCCTGAATAAATCACACTAGAAGCTCACATCTCTACCACCATCGTTCTTAATAGAAACAATATCCAAGGAAGCCATGGAAACATGGTAAGATAAACGAAGTTCAGACCGATCGGAAGAATCAAATCTTACTCACATATAATGGAAGAAGAATTACATGGGTGTACTACATCGGATGCCTCAGCATCCCGCCAGACTAGCAGTTCATAGAACTGCCTCTGCAGCTGAGCTGAGCCACTACCCTGATAATCACCTTCTGAAGAACCACTGCCACCACGCTCTCAACTTCTACTGGACGGTGGAATTTCTCCGGCTGATTGAGCTCTAATGAAATCGCCTGCGATTGTGCAGGTGCCTGATGACGAGAGAAAAGACGACTGCCTACTTGCCCGAGTAAGGGAGAACTCCACCAAAGATGACAGGCTCGCGACAATGATAATACCTTTTTAGTGAAAATTGAAGCTGGACAGATTGTTGAAAGCTACAAAGAGAAAGTTGAGTCTAATCTTGATGAACTACCCCCGCACTCTAAGAATCACGTGACACAAACTGAGATAATTTGGAAGGTGACCTCCTAAAATAATCAGAACTCTTACCTCCAAATGAGGTACCATGGTGCCCACCAGGGCCGCGGGATCTCTTGCTCTCCCGCTCTAACTTATGGTATGCCTAATACCTCTGAGAAATATCAATAACAACATCAAATGAAGTCCCAACCTCGATTTCTCGAGCCATCTGGGATCTCAAGGAAGCAGAAAGGTCACTAATAAATTTTTTGAACATTTTCAGAAGGCTCATGGACTAGTTCTAATGCATATTCAGCCATTCTGTACAATTCAATCTCATATTCTGAAACCAATAGGCGAACCGATAGGCTACCTTGTCTAATCCACTCAAACTGGCAACACTTTTCATCTCGCTCGCTAGCCGAAAGGAACTTTTTCACGAATCTAGAAGAAAAGCGAACCAAGTTAGTTAATAAGAGAGCGGCCTACCAATTCAAAGATGGACCCTTGAAACTGGAAAGCAGAATAATCAACACCATACCGCTCGATATAATTAAGAGCCTAAAGGATACGCTGACATCATTTTAATTTAAAAAGAATCACGAGGTTTATCTGATGCATTGCTTTAGAATATCGGAAGGCTCAACCGCGTAAAATAACGCAACCTCTTTGGGCACTCGGATTGAACTGTTACTTCGGCTGGCTAACCAGCCAGAACAATTGGTGGCACAACACATACTGCCTTTGGAACATAATTTACTGCGGTAACATTAAGAACTAGAACAGGAGCTCCCTGAGACTAAATGTCTGCACCTGCGGCAACCTGATAGGCTGCCCATCGAGTAATAGGTTCTTACAATATCTGCGTCGCTAAAATTCTCGTAAAAGCATCGTAGAGAGCAAAGAAAACCACAAGGCCCTGCTCCCTTGCCCATCACAAGCTCGTACCTTTAGGACCTCCGTAACTAGATCGTCAACACGATAAAAAACTCTCGGGACTTCATCAGTGCTAGCCCCAGGCTAGAATGCTTCGTCTTGAACTCATACTGTTTGCTGATTTATCGCTCGAGGGTTCACAATTACCATGAATGAATTAATGAAAATACTTTTGCATCCAAGACCAACGCACGATCAGAAAATAAGTAAATGAAACTTCCTAAATGCCATCATAGCCTCTCGTAGATAAGTACTGACGTCTACGTACCCATAAACGAGACTCTACTAGACACTGTCTTAGTCTGGATAGACTCTAAATTAGGCTCTGATACCAATTGACACGACCCAGAATCCGGTTAGGTCGTGCTGGCACCCGACATCCTCCCCTAGACCTGTCGGGCGAACCCTTACTAATTTAATTCAAAAAATAAATATAACAATTCATAAATAAGGACAAGACTTCAAGCAAAACACAGACATACTGATACCTCTAAGCTGTATAAAAGAAATTACAGCTGACAACCCAACATACTAGGTTTAGGGCTATCCAGACTAGACATCTAAGAGTAATAAAGAAGACAGATACCTCCTGAAGGGAACAAAATGCAACTGAAATGATAACCAATAAACTGGTGGCCATCCGGAATAAAAGCTGGCTCACCCTGACAGCTGAAGTCGTCTTCGCTCCTTCACAACGTGGCGAACTCAATCCTGGAGCGAACCTGCCGAAATGAAATAGATAGACAAGAAACAAACAACAAACACGGGTGAGTCAAAAGGACTCAATAAGTGGGGCAGACTAGCCACCTCAAAGAATAGGATAGCTAGCCAGGGAGAAAAGAAACAAATAAACCAAATTCCTCTTATTTAAATTATAAAAAGGCAGAGCCAGATAATAACTAGAACCACGTATGGAATCGCAAACTATTCAACAACCAGGAACGTAAGACAGCCAGATCATATAGGTATCCCGAACACATCAACAATCAGAAATACATCCCGTTGCGGCGTGCAACCCGATCCATATATTCATACCGTTGCGACGTGCAACCCGATCCATATATTTATACCGCTGCGACGTGCACCCCGGTCCATATATTTATACCGCTGCGGCGTGCAACCCGATCCCCGCAACCCAGAATACGAGCCAGAATATATAGACAAATAAGCAATGCACGTATAAGCAGAACAGTAGTTATGTACCACAAGTCTACACAATGGTATGAAATGAAATGATGCAAAGGGTCACATGTGCCCGAAATCCCATCCCGAAGCGGAATACTCCTGCATTCGAGGGGAATCCAATCTGATAACCAACTGGAGCGGAATACTCCTGCTCCTGGGGCGGAATACTCCTGCACCCGATATAATATATACCAGAGGCGGAATACTCCTGCACTCTCCTGGGGCGGAATACTCCTGCACCCGATATAATGTAAACCAGAGGCGGAATACTCCTGCACTCAATATCTGACATAAGAACGGAATACTCCTGCTCTTGGGGCGGAATCCTCCTACCCTCAATATGATACAATGGAGCGGAATCCTCCTGCTCCTGGGGCGGATTACTCCTGCACCCAATATGATATGGAATGTAATGCATATGAACGACATATAATGCATATGAATGCAATGTGATGCAATAATAACCCTTCACCGGCGCGGGACTCTCATCGACAGCCGGGAAATAGATGCCAACTCACAGTCAGAGTACAATGCTCAAATCCTCAATGAAACAACAACAGGACATAACATATAATATACAAGGTAAATCCAAAGCTAAGGCGTAAGGAGTACGCCTATCGGCAGCTACACACGTAAGGAACACGTGGTAGAAAATCCACGAGGCCAGGTGCCTCCAAAGAAATGGATATAAATACTTACCTCTTCCAAAAGTTAGCACTGCTAATCAACAACCGCTTTATCCTTTGGTTTCCTTCCCAAACGATCTCGCTCTATTAAATAAGCAGAAAAATATATCAAATTAGGCTAAGGGGTTCATTCCTCACATCTTAGAGCAATCCGGTTAGGAACCTAATACCCACGCGAGCGGACTGTGCGTCCAATATCCAGCCTCTATGGGGGACTCCAAAACACACATAAGATGATCACAATATAAGTATAAGCATGTATGAGGCATACATTGTGTCAACAATATATATGGACTCAAAGGAATGAGAAGAAAACTCTGGATAGAATTATAGACACAACCTAGAACTAAGAATTTGTCTCTCTTTGACTTTTATAAAAATTTCGGTAGGGTTTCCTCTGAAACTGGATGATCCGCAAAAACAGAACCAGCACTATACTATACACGGGAATGGATATCCGGATAAGCTGATAACATAAACATGTTAAGCAGATTACAAGAGGAGATGACTGGATGACATAACAAATCCACAGATATAATGTCTGGACAGAACCACTGTCTTGCTTTTCGACCTAATTTCCAGAGTGTAGATCAAAGTTATATACTTCGTGGTCATCATGAAAGTTGTAGATATATGTCTTAGGATTCTGGGGATTCTTAAAGCATCTTAATATCAATTTTGTACAAGGAGTTATGATCAATATACTAATAGTTGTCCAAAGATCAAAAGGATTTTCCAGATTTTGAAACGTTTTGTCTTGCTGATTCGGACGTCTTTCACCTTGGATTTTAGTACCAAATTAAGTATATACAAGGTTTCTTTGAAACTATACAAGTTTCTCACAATAGACACTAAGTTTAAAACTAAGAAAAGCTTCAAATGCCAAAGGACCTCATATAACACACGAAATTAATTACTGAAAAAGCTTCGTTACAAGGCAATTCGTTAGTCGGTTTTTCCGCAACTTAAATCCGATTTTTCCAAAACTTTATATTCAATATATAAACATCATATATGGTCATATTATGACTTTAAACTCACTTAAATCATTCTTAACATATATAGAATGATATACGTCACTTTGGACATACGGGGTGTAACATGCACTCAATATATGAATCATCAAAGAGATCAATAGGGTAGAGAATATGCAAGATCAAGCTATCAAAATTCCTATGATCCCTAAGTCCAATAAGAACACACCAAACTTTCCACTATAAAAGTAGGCAAGTCCAACAAGAGTGAGTGCAAGTGATGTGAAAATCACACTTTTGTGATAGAGCCAAGTATCAATACCAATAAAAAAGTATAGGTCTCCAAAGCAGAAAACAAGGTTTTGGCTCAAAAATGATAAGCACTCACTACCATAACAAGAAAAGAGGTCAATAAGACAAGGAACATGGAAGATTAAGCAACTAAGTTCCTTATGATCCTCAAGCTTATGGTCAACACACTAAGCCTTCAATGCATTACTATCACAATGTGCTTCATTGGTTTTGGCATGCTCAACACCCAAGGTGTGATCAACATGTGGGGTGGAGTAAACAAAAATAATTCAACTGTCAACTCACATCAAATACTCCACTCCCCTTCTTGGAAACACTCTTACACACACCAAGAGTGGCTTCCTCACCTCCAAATCCACCCCAAGACAATCTTCTTCACTAGACAAACTCCCAAGTATGGTCTCCAAAATAGGTTCTTCATCATTGTAGTCCACACAACAAAGGTTAGAGCTACTAGAAGATGGTCCAACACAACCAATAACAAGGCCAATTATCTCACTTGGGGTTCCAAACAATGGATTGTCTATAGAGTTCAACTTTCCAAACTATGAAGGTTTAAATCCAAACTCTTCTCTAGTTTGATATTCGCCATCACCTCTTTGAAAATCCTCTTCAAACAAAGGGTTTGTGAAAACAAGTCCACTACCCATCAAAGGTGAGGCATCCAAACTAGAGTCATCATCCACACTTGAGGCGTCATCGAATACAATTCGATCCATCTCATCCACTAGGGACTCCGCAAGCTCAATACCATCCTCTCTATAACAAATATGCCCACCATTATCAAGCAATTCATCAAGGGAAAGGATAGGATATTCATTCAACTCATCTTCCCCTTTATCAAATATAGGTGGTATGTCATAACAAGGGTTACAAATGAGGTCAACCACATAATCTTCACTAGAGAGAGGTTCAATGAAAATCGAGCTCACATCATGATGTGGCTTATCATTCCTCTCAACTAGTGGTCCACAATCACACACAAGTTGACCCACTGACTATTCACTAGTTTCAAACACATTGTAATCATACAAATCATCAACTAGTGTTGAGTTATCACAAACATTATCATAAGACAAGGAAGTAACATGTTCAAGGGAAGAACTTTCACATACCTTTGAGTGGCCATCTTGCTCACTCAATGCACTTGAAGTGTCATGAGTTGTTCCTTCACCTTGAAGCTCACATTGAAGATTTCCTTCACCTTGTCCTCCCATCTTGGAACATGATTGAGGCTCCATTGGTTTGCATCCAAGAGTACCTATACAAGAGCTAACACAAGTAGAAGAAAAAGATAAAGGGTTAAGGTTAGAATAAGGGGTGTGCTCACTCTCAATGATTCTTTTTTCCTCTTTCTTTTTCCTCATTTTCTTTTCAAGGTCGGGTGTAGATTCGGATGGTGACATCCCACTCACATCACTCAACACATACTCTCCTTTTTCCACTCGAGGAATGTCACCGGTCACTCCCTTACTCCTCTCAATATTTTGTCTCTCAAATTTGGGTGAATTGGGATGAGGCCCAAGAATACCCATAGCCAGAGTAGGTGGACTTTTAACATCAACCCGAAATCTAGGACTAAGAGACTCATCACTTGAGGTCTCTTTCTTCTTTGTTGGTGAACCACTTGGCTTTGGAGCTTGTGGCTTGGGGTTCACCTTGTTGACAATTGTCAACTCTTTTCTTGCACTAGTCCCACCATTGCTTGTGATAGTAGGACTTCTTGTTTGCTTTCTTTCATCCTTGGATTGAGACACTTGCTCCTTTCCTTTTTGCATAGGCCTAGAAGATGTACTAGGATAGAACTTAAACTTTGCCCGGCAATGTTCAAAGTCAAAAGTTCTTTGTCCCTTGCTCACTTTGTACACATCCTTCACGAGATCATACCGCACCCTCTTGCCTTGCAACCACGGTTTTCCTAGCCAAACACCATAATACTCCATGGGATACACATCACACTAAATATATTCCTTGTAACTCCCATGAGATATGAGTTCCCGAGCTTCACTAGTAACCCAAACACCTTGATACTCATAAGGATATTTCAATTTGTAGCATGGTATCTTTAGTCTATCAACCCAAGAAACGTTAACAAAATTAGTATAGGCTTCACTAATCTTGAGCAAGCATCCTCCACTACCATTCACCTAAAAAATGAACCTACATTCACACATGTCTTGTATAGGATCAAGTCCAAGAAAACCATCACCCCCAAGTTGGGTTCTCCTTATCCCTCCACTAGTGGCAACACAACTAGAATAACCTCCACTTCCCGTCACTCTTCCAACATTAGAAGTGTTGTTGAAAGTCGAGGAATGAGTACCACTATGGAACCCATGATTGCCTCTCGCCTTGGTTCCATAGCCCATAGCACCACTCCTACTACCACTACTAGAGCGATACACCTCCGTAACGGTAAGAGCAACACCATTTCTCAAACCACCCTTCACATGGGAATAAGGAGTACTAGGTTGTTTAGCACAACTAGAAGATGCAAATCTCCCGCTTCCCGTGGAACAACCTCCACCTCCTCCCATACTAATGGAAGGTCCTCTACTACTCACTTGCTCGCCATTAGCAACACCAAGAGAAGATGAAAATGAACAATTCACATAATCAACCTCGTCATTAATTCTCTCTTCGTCACTATCATCATGCACAAATTCATCACAAGAAGAGTAAGTAGGATCATCATACCTTGAAGCGTCACTATCTTCAAATTCTTGACTAGGAGCATAAGATTCTTCACATTCGTCTTCGCAAGCCGCATAGTCTTCTTCATCTTCATATTCAACATAGTGACCCGCTTCATCATCATATGAGCATTGGTACCCCGAATCGTCATAGCAATACCCATCATCACCATCATAGGAACCATAGTCTCCATCATCTCCGCATGAGTCATACCTCCACAATCATCATCATCCGAAGCCATAGTTTTAATCAAAGAGTTAAGGACCTCACAAATTCACTCCCTCATGTGTATCACTCAAAAGATGTCACTCAATTTTCTTTCCACTCGTGTATACACTCAAGGTCGTTGGCTTTTGTGACCACACTCTATTGTTCTCACCACTCAAGCTTTTTTCCTCTCAAGACCTTCTTGTCTCTTAGTAATCACAATGGCAAGATCAATCAACTAATGCCTCCAAGTAATGGTTCGGAATGGAGTTTATGAGACTCGATGTACGGAAGCTATTTAAATACGCACTTGAAGCAAGCAAGTTCTACGACTTTAAGTAAAGACTCCAAGACACACAACACCCTAAAGGATCAAAGATTAGTGTTAATAAAGTAGGACTAATACCCTACAAATACTAACCAAGAGTAAGGAAGCAAACGGAACAAAAAAACACACAAAACGAAGCCAAACGGAGACCCTCTAGGAGTGGGCGGTCCGCCTAATCATAGGGGCGGTCCGCCTACTAAACTTCAGAGATTTCTATGGGCGGTCCGCCTACTATTTGGGCGGTCCGCCTAGTGGTGCTTTCAGCACAGTCCGAAAACGTGTTTCTTGGTCCTTTGACACCCAATCTCCGATGTTTTCAAGGTGTTTTCCCAATCCGAAGGTACCCAATGGTGTTTTCAACTACTACAACCAATCCGATATGATTTATATCAACACCCAATCCATAACGAATCCAAATCAAGAAATTTTAATCAAATTCAAGGGTTTTTTAATTTTTGGGGTTTTTGATTTTTTTCAACTTTTGATTCTCAACACCAAATCATGAAACAAGGGTACCAAATCAACAGGTAAAAATCATAGATCAATCCCCGATATCAAACAATCAACGGATCATCAAATCCAATCCATAATAAGATTTTTTTTTGTATTTTTCACTTTTTTTTCAATTTTTTTATTTTTCTTCTTTAACAAGAACAATAACAACAAGAACAATAAAGTAAAGATAAGATGAACAAGGATCGTGGATTCGTAAGAACGAAACCCAAGCCTTGGTCTGATACCAAGATGATACGGGCCAAACTACGGAAGCAAATAACAAGTAACGGAAGCAAATGATAAACACGAGATCAAAGAAATAAGGGACGGGGAAGAACAGAAATAGAAGAAAGAACGAATCAAACTAACCAAAGTAGATTGATTCAAAGGGAGAAGACACTTGAACCACTAACGGGGTCACACTACTTCCAAGTAACAGATACATGAAGCCAAGCTTCAATAAGAAGGACCTAGTCTCTTCTAAAGTCTGTTCTTCAATCTCAAAATCTAGCTTGAAAACTAGCTAATGAAATAAATTGACTAAGTGTAGTATTTATAGGTGTTCCACACTCCTAATGTAATATCTAAAAATCCCTCAAATGATATAAAAATAATACAAGCCTCGTAGGGCCAAAATAGGGATTACATGTCCAAATCCCATCCAAAACTAGGCAAAACAGGCGCCCCGCCTCAAAGTAGGCGCCCAGAGTAGGCGGTCCGCCCCAAAAGTAGGCGGACAGAGATCCAGAGACTTGAACTCAAGTGGGCGGTCTGCCTCTGTAAATGGGCAGTCTGCCTGGCTGCTGTTTATGTGGTGGAGCACCGATGCTCCACTGCGTAAGCAGTCTTGGGCGCTTCTTTTTGCTTCTTATGGTCTTCGACTCATCTCCGAAGCTCTTGACCTTGCATCCTCACACCCTTTCTTGTGCTCTCACGCTTGGCTCTTGATGGTTGACTCTTTGGCTCAAATTGCCCCGCATCAGGGGTTCAACATATAATATACATATATAAAAAAAACCAATTTTACCTAGTATACGCAGTGCGATTTTCCGGCGAAGTGGGTTCAATTTGAACCCCTGCCCAAGGGTGGCTCTGCCACGGGATGAAACGTGAAGCTTACGCGGATGCAAAAATGTACAGAAGCTTAACCTATTCCAAGCGATTAAGGAAAAACTCGTTTGAGAAACTTATATGAAAGTGTTGCATCATTTTACCAGTGAACTTATTCCATTAGAGTGATCAAAAACTTTGGTGAGCAGCAAAATACTCTACTAACTGGTCCTTGAGATAACAAAATGCCTGATTATTCATCAGCAGTACAAAATAGATCTTGTACCCTACATCAAGTCATGCTTGAGAAATATTCTTGTGAATATGACATCTGTACAGGCCCTTCTCACTGGATTAAGTTAAAGAGGCAAGATAATTGAGTTATGCTTAAAAATAGTACTAATTCTGAATTAATTACCTTCAAGTTGGAAAATGTAAACAACTTGTCATTTTGATTACCTTTGTTCCATGAGCACGATGGCCATCAAAATAGACATTCTGTTTCTTTATTGGATGAGATAAGACATTCTTTTTTTTCCCTTGCTGCCTTCGCAATTGCCAATCAAGAGCGAAGCTGGAAGAGAATTCAAACACTTCCAGATGCTCCAGAAAAGCACCCAAATAATGCTTTTGCTTGACTTTGAACTTCTTGCATTTGTAGGGACTTTTTCTTTTAAAAAAGAAGTATGTTGATCTTGTTAGTTTTAATCAAAGCACAAATATTACACTTGATTGATAAAAAATTTATTTACAGCTAGAGCTAGATTTTGTACCTTGATTTAAACAATCTAGTAACTCTCTGCTACAATAAGGGATAATAATTGTTTCACTTCGATATCCATACTTATCCCAACTGTTGAGCCAGAGGCATCTTGAAGATCAACGGAAAATTGATAGCGGTAATTCTAAAAGTTTCACTTACCAAATTTTTTAATATTTTTTCGGGCACATTATCAGGCACATGCTATGAAAGTAAAAGAATAAAAATCAATAAGAAATTAATTTACTCAGAGAAAACATGTTAACTGATTAAGGCTTCACAACTTCTCTCTAATGCTTTCACAATGGATACGTCAACTTGCCGATGGCAAGTAGTTGTCGATAAAATGGGTCGATTCAATGTAAATAATTCGTAGCATCAAAAAACTCATTAGCGAAATGATTGTTAATTATTTCAAATGGAGAAAAATGAAGATGGATACTAATGGCATATAAAGCCTAAACAGATTCCTTTGCATTATTCTAAAAATGTATTCATGCATCATAACTTTAAAAGGGTTTTTATATTTCAATCTTTCTTTATGAGATTTCAATTACTGAATAATTTTTTTTACAAACTAAAAAGTGCAGCATAAAGCTAAATTTATCACAAGAATCACTCATTTTGTTTTGTAAGTAACATTAGCAAACACCTTAAGTGCATTAGTGTTAAGCTATCCCCAAGCATTCAGTAATTTCTAAAACTTCTAGACTGATTAAAAAAAAAAAAGGAATGGCAATGGCTTTTGTTGAGTTGAATGTTTTGAACTATAACAAACGAAGGACCTAGTAGTTCTGGAGGAGAATTTAGTCCTTACGGAGAAGGGCATAACTGATCGAAAAGATTATGGAATGCAAATCCATGCATAACTAGGAATAGTGGCGCGTGAACTATTATGCATCCTAGTAAGCTAAAAAGAAGTTGTGACGTGGCTGTGTCTTTGAAGTATGAATAAGAGTTGGAACTAAACAAGGAAAGGTTCGCAGGAAATCTTGACTTGCCATATCTGCAAGGTTTCCTTGTGGAATATAACTAGGGTTACGAAGCCCTTATAAAAGCTAGTAATTGAGGCAGCCGCAAACAGTTATTCACCACGAGAGTTGAGAGCAATCACAAGGCGATCAAATAACTTTCAAAGTGACTTAACTGCTGAAGGCAACTGTTGAAGCATAGAGAGTTGAAATTAGATATGCTGTCCAGGTTCTTTGTTAGTAGTTGTCATTGTTTTGTGCTAAAACTATTTTACCTACATGCTTAGTTTAGAAGCGATTGTAATAGGTGAATCTTGAGTGATTACTTTGTAAAAGCTAGAGTTTAGCTTTGTTGAGTAATTAGGGTCTAGAGTGTAGCCCCTTTGTTACAGAGTTTTGTAATCTAAAACTTTCTCTTTGTGTTAGTGGATTGAGTTTAAAATTCCTGAGTGTGGGTCGTGGTTTTTTCTCTCTTGAGCAAGGAGTTTTCCACGTAAAAATCCCGTGTTCTTTAAGTTTTCAGTTTGTGTGTTACAGTGACTTGTCGTGAACGCAGTTGTGACAAGAACAAGGTTCTAGGCATTAAGAATCTGGTTCTTTGACAAAAATCGGAGGACACTATTCAACCCCTCCCTTGTAGTGTCCATAAAAGGTGCTTAGAGTATAACAAGTGATATCAGAGCAGGTCTTCTTGCTTTAGGTTAACACCTTGAGAAGGATCAAATCATGAGTGCACCACCTACGATCACTGAAGGACAGTCAGTTCTAAGGCCTCCACAGTTTAATGGGCAATACTACGCCTTGGTGGAAGAACAGAATGGAGAATTATATTTGTGAGGAAGATTATCAACTTTGGTTGATTGTATCTGAAGGAAATTTGATACCAACCAAAGTTGTTGGCGAAGGAGCTGCTGCTCGAGAAGAACCCAAAACAAAAGAGGAGTTCAATGAGTCTGACTTCAAGATGGTTGAAAAGAATCACAAAGCCAAATGATTGGTAATCTGTGGGCTTGGTCCTGAAGAGTTCAATAGAGTCTCATCCTACAAGACGGCAAAAGAAATTTGAGATGCCCTGGAAGTCGCGCATGAAGGAACTACTAAAGTTAAAGACTCCAAGAGAAGAATGCTGAAAAGACAATTTGAGTTGTTCACTATGGGCGAGAAGGAGTCAATACAAGACATGATGACAAGGCTGACTATTATCACAAACGAGATGAGATCTCTAGATATGGAGCTGCCGGAAGTTGAGATGGTGGACAAGGTTCTGAATGTACTTCCTGACGCCCGGGAACCCAAAATGTCTGTTATTATTTAGTCCTAACCTCTTAGGTCCATCAAACTTGAAGAACTGTTGGAAGCTTGAAAACACATGAAATGATGAAGGAATCAAAGAGTAAACCTTTACCCAAGAAGGACAAGACTCTTGCACTTGAAGCAACTGAGGAATCTAAGGAGTATGTTGACTTGCAATCAGTTGAAGCTGCCATGGTTAGTGCCTTGAGGCAGATGTTTAATCTGGGAAAGTTCAAGGGATTCAAAAGGAACAACAAAGAAAACACTGGTAGAAAGAACATAGTCGACCATCCAGACTACTCAGGGTGTTTTAAGTGTTTCGAGAAGGACCATGCAGTTGTGGATTGTCCAATGTGAGAAATTGAGTGGATGAAGAATAGAGCCACGAAGGAGGAGGAGAAGGAGGCATAAGAAGATAATTACAAAGACAAGAAGAAATTCAGACGACCTCTAAACTTCAGAGCAGAAAGAAGGAAGAAGAAAGAAGCCTTCTATGCTACATGGAGACCAACTGACAGTGAATCTGACGAAGAAAAGGGATCTGAGGATGAGTGTCCACTAGAATTGATGGGATTGTCTGGTGAGCACTCAGATGAAGAAGATCCACGGGAGTTCAGAGGAGGAAGAGATCATTTTAAGCCACATGTGTTTAATGGAACAAGTTATAAATGGTGGAAGAAATAAATGAAAATCTCCCTTCAAGCGATGGATTACAAACTCTGGTTGATTGTGAAATGAGGACCTCATATACCTGTGAAGAGAGTAGAAAATGGATCCTTGGTTCCAAAGCTGGTAGAAGAACTCGATCCTCAAGATTTAGACTGGCTGCAAGCAAATGACAAAGTTGTGTTGTACTTGAGAAAAGGGATGACGACTGATGTACTACCAAAGGAGCTAGAGTACAAGTCTGCCAAAGAAATTTGGGAGAAATTGAAAGAGATCTACATTGAAGATGACCTGAAGAAGGAATCAGCCCTCATGGCAACCGATGGAGAAGAAGCTGCTCATTCAGTTGAGGTATATCTTTCTGAACTAAAAGAAAATTTGCACACATACTCAAGTGAAAATCTGATTCAAGTAACTGCCACCTTAGTTTAGGGATATGAAAAGGTAAAGACTGAGACAGACAAACTAACTGAAGATATAAGTGATCTAAGAGCAAGTCACAAGGGCTTTCAAGAGCAAAATATTGAACTTGAAGAAATTAATGCTCTTCTGAAGGGGTAGGATCTTGTGTCAAACTCTAAGATCTCAGAACTTGAAATTTAATTAAATCAGTTAAAGGAAAGTGTTAATGGTAAGCAAGGAATCACTGAGGTTCAAATTTTTCTTGAAGATGAGCTTAAAAGAACAAATGAAATCCTGTATCAGGAAACTGAGAAAAATAGAGCTCTCAAACAAAAGTTTGAAAAAGCTGACTATGAGCTTACCAGATTAACAAAATGGAACAAATCCTCTGAGGCAATGAACTTGGTTCCTGAAAACCAAAACAAAGAAAAACAAGGGCTAGGATTCAAGAGACCTTTGCCTCCATATAATTCCAAGAGTAAGTATGTGGGTTTGCCTTGTAACATGTTGTGCACCTTCTGTGGTAAAATTGGGCATTATAAACAAAGGTGCATGGTTGCAAGCAAGGCAAAGGCCAAAAACAAGAGGAGTACTTTAACTGAATGGGCTAAGAAAGTATTGATTTATCCATTTTCTCATAAGAGGGACCCAAGCTTGTCTGGTTTCCTAAAACTAACCCTTGATTTGTTTTGCAGACTGGAGTGCGAGTGAATAATCCAAGCTGGATTCTTGACAGTGGTTGTTCAAGGCACATGACCGGAGACAGAAGGAACTTTCTCTCACTCGCAGCATTTCAAGGAGGCAGTGTAGCCTTCGGTGGAGGAAAGAGTGGTCAGGTTGTGGGAATTGGAAAAGTTGGGAGATCCTTAGATCATGCAATTGAAAATGTATATTGTGTTGATGGTCTCTATGTGACAGAGGCAATGAAGTTAGCTTCTCATCTGTAGGATGTACTGTGAAAAACCTACAGAGTGGAAAAATCGTCATGGAAGGAAAAAGAGTGAATAATGTGTACAAAGCATCACTAAGATCACTGCCAGAAAATAACTTAACATGCTTGAATGTTCAAGAGAGTGATTCTCAGCTGTGGCACAAAAGGATGGGACATGCTAGTCTATCACAGCTCAACAAGTTAGCGTCGAAGGAACTTGTTCGTGATTTGCCAAACAAGAAATTTGAAAAAATCAAGATGTGTGATGCTTGTGTTAAAGAGAAACACGTGAGATTATCCTTTAAATCGAAAAAGGTGGTAAGTAAGTCAAAGACACTAGAGTTGATTCATATGGATCTATGTGGTCCCATGAGAGTCAGAAGCAGAGGAGGAAAGAGGTTCATATTCGTGATTGTTGATGATTACTCAAGATATACATGGACCTTATTCCTTGCATCCAAAGATGAAGCTTTTGATAGTTTCAAGGACTGGACTGGAGTTGTGCAGAAAAGGTTGAGTCTGGAACTAGTCAGTATCAGATCTGACCACGGCACGGAATTCGAAAATGTAAAATTATCTGAGTATTGTATGAAACATAATATCGATCATAATTTCTCTGCACCAAGAACTCCACAGCAAAGTGGAGTAGTTGAAAGGAAGAACAGGTCTCTGGAGGTTATGGCAAGAACCATGCTGTTATCGAGTGGTCTTGCAAGAAACTTCTGGGCTGAAGCTATAGACACTGCATGTTACTTGCTGAACAGGTATTCCATAAGGGCCATTCTTGACAGAACCCCTTATGAACTTCTCAGAGGAAGGAAACCTAATATTGCACATCTGAGGCCTTTTGGGTGTAAATTCTTTGTCCACAACAACGACAAGGAACCATTGGGAAAATTTGATACAAGAAGTGATGAGACAATATTTCTTGGGTACTCTACCCAAAGCAAGGCTTATAAGTGTTCAACAAAAGAACACAAACGGTGAAGGAGAGCATGCATGTGGTGTTTGATGAGTCTGACAAGGAAATTGTTGAAACGAAAGTGGATGATCAGGCTATTGGTCTTGCTCGAGAAGATTGTACATGCAACACTGAGATCTCAGAGAAAAAGGAGGAACAATGTGAAGAAGATGGAAATCTAACTCAAAGGGAACAAGGAGTCAACATGTCAGGGGGAACATCTGATAAGGATGATGAATCAAATGATCAGGAAGAACCCACTCAAGCTGTCACTGAAGGTTCTTCTCATCATGTACAACCTCAATCATGGAAACATCAAAGTTCTCACCCTCTGGAGAATGTGTTATCTGAGTTAGATACTGGGATAATGACTAGATCTGCCTTGAAAAACTTCTGTGCATTCTTTGCCTTCCTATCATCTATGGAACCAAAGAATGTAAAAGAAGCTTTGGAAGATCCAGATTGGGTCTTAGCTATGCAGGATGAACTTCATCAGTTTGAGAGAAGCAAAGTCTGGCATCTGGTTCCTAAGCCAAATGACAGATTAATCATTGGAACTAAGTGGGTGTTCAGGAATAAACTGGATGAATATGGTATAATGACAAGAAATAAAGCCAGACTGGTAGTCCAAGGATACAGTCAAGAAGAAGGAATTGATTATGATGAGACCTTCGCACCAGTAGCTAGGATGGAAGCCATAAGAATGTTGATTGCCTTTACTACATACATAGAGTTTACACTATATCAGATGGATGTGAAGAGTGCTTTCTTAAATGGATATCTGAATGAAGAAGTTTACGTTGTACAGCCTCCAGGGTTCTTGAACAACAAATTTCCTGATCATGTATACAAACTTGATAAGGCACTCTATGGGCTGAAAGAAGCACCTAGAGCTTGGTATAAGAGGTTATCAGGGATTCTTGCTTAATAATGGATTTTCAAGAGGAAGAATTGACAATACACTAATCCTGAAGAAGAAAGGAAAGTATTTATTGCTGGTTCAGGTATACGTTAATGACATCATATTTGGAGCCACTGATGAGGAGATATGCAAGGGATTTGCTGAGTTGATGGGCAGCGGGTTCGAAATGAGTATGATGGGAGAACTAAATTTCTTCCTAGGATTGCAAATTAAACAAACCCCTGAAGGAACTATGATTCACCAACAGAAATATGTCAAGGAGCTTTTGAAGAAGTTTGACATGGAAGGAGCAAAGGAAATGTCTACACCTATTGCTCGTGGAACAAAGTTGGATATGGATGAACTAGGTCTTTTGAAAAATGAGATAAAATATAGAAGAATTATAGGTTCACTCCTCTATCTAACAACTAGTCGACCTGATATTGTATACAGTGTGGGACTATGTGCTGGATTTCAGTCTAAGCCAAAGGAGTCTCATTTGACTGTTGTGAAGAGAATTTTGAGATACTTGAAGGGAACTCAAGATATATGTCTATGGTATCCTAGAGGTGGCACTTTTGAATTGATTGGTTTTGCAGATGCTGATTATTGTTGCACTTGGTGCACCTTCGTAAGACACTAGGGGGGGGGGGGTGAATAGTGTCCTTACCCGATTATCGAATTTTAAAACTTGCTTTTAACTTTCAGCGCCTAACTCACAAAGAATCAGGTTCCTTGCAAGTTTCACCTATCTCTGAAACTAAACAAATTGCGGAAATGTAAAGAACACAGAGATTTTTACGTGGAAAAATCCTTGCTCAAGGGATAAAAAACCACGACCCAAACTCTTGGAATTTCAACTCTTCCATTAAAGGAAAACCCGAGCAAGTTTTAGACTACAACGTAATGTAATCAAGGAACTAGAACCCCCTAGTACCTAGAACCTTCACAGCCACACGTTAGCTGGTAAGGCTACCTCTACTTACCCTCAGAAAGTAATCTCTAATTAATGCTTCTAACCAAGCCGATAGATTACAACTCAATAACCTATAACAAAAAACTAAGACAACAGATTTGACTATGAAACTGCTCCTTCAGAAGGTTCTGCTGCTCAACCTTTGTTCTTGCACACAAAGCTTCTCATGATCTGATTGTACTTGATATGCTCTGTTGAGATGTCTTTTGTGCGTATTGAATTTGGCCAAATTAGCTTGTATTTATAGGAACTAGACTCAGCCGGATCTAAATAAGTTTAGGAATCCTTTTCCTCTTTGAAATCATTTTTAAACAAGGCTAACCATATTTCCTTATTTAAAACCTAAATTAATTTTCCTTAGTTCCCAATCCATTTTCATTTAGGAACCGCGTCCTTCTCAGCAGCGCTTCTTGCTTCTTCTGTTTCCGGTAGGATTGGAACTTTGACCCAACTGTTCTCTTCTTTCCTTCTTCAGCTCTGACTTGAATATCTCATTTGAACAGCTGGTCTTCTCCTTTCGACAGTGAACCTTTTCGTGGTCCAGTTAGCACTAGGTCCTTTGTCATCTTCAAAACTCATCCTTCAACAAATTCCCCCTTTTTGATGATGACAAACCATGTTGTATCAACGAGGGTTTATAATCTCAAGAACCTGTAAAAATCAAACACTAACCACGAACCAGGGTAATAATAGTTAGGCCAAAATAGGTCACAAACATATAATGAACTAATCAACAACTAACTTCCCCTTTTTGGCATCATCGAAAAGTTTCACAGTTGTAAGAACCTGCTCAACTTAAATTAAGTCTAGTTGACTCTAGTGTCAAAGACAGCAAGCCAACCTTTAAACGTTAGGAACCTGTTTCAGACAATAAATTCTAGCAAGATAGGATATTTATAACAACAAAAAGTGCCAAACCGCACAAAACATCCAAATATCATTCAAATATTACAAACCGAGAAGTAAGATTGTCTTAAAAACAGGCCATAAAAGAACCAAGAAGGGACTAGGGAAAGGATCTGCTTCAGAATTGAGGAATATCAGGGATGTTAAAGTGAGCAAGCAACAAGGCGAGGTGACGCGAGTTTCCTTCTGTTTCATGCTCCAGCTCTACATCCAGCCTTGTGTTTTCAGCATTCATCTAGGCCAGCTCATCATTTTGCCTTTCAAGCTGCCTCCTGAACCCCTCAATTCTCCTGTCCATTCTATTGTTCCTCCTTTCATCTGCATCCTCCTCCATATGATCTGGTTCATCAGCAGGTTCACCATCCAACACATAGTCACAGGATTTAAGAATGTTCCTCCCAAACAAGTCATTGTGGTCTGGCTCAGTCCACTTACCAACAGGCACCCCAAAGAAATCAAATATCTTCCCCAGAATAAATCCATAGACCAGCGCATGTTTGCCTAACCCCATATCAGCTACCCTATCAATGTGCTTGATCATCAATTTAGGCAGATTAATACGAACCTCTCGATCTAGCAGGTCCATATAGGTCATATCCAGAAAGTTGGCCTCACTCCTCCTTTCTGACCTCTGCAACAGGTTCTTCAGCAGAAATTCAAAGAGCAACTGGTAGAAGGGTTGCATTGCCTTTTTCTTAACTTGTGTAGCCCTTGCCAGTCTTGGTCTCCCTGTAAATTTCTGGGTCACCTCTAAAGCATACACACCATCTCATCTAGCCGGCCACGAGTTCCTCATATACTTGCTGTAGCCCTGAGAGGGAACACCCAAAATCTCACCCAGTTCCACACTATCAAACTGGATCACTAGCCCCTTGACTATGGTTGTCATAATACCTTCACTCACTGTGCAATTGGAATAAAATTCTCGAACCTCTTGCTCCCTCAGCTGTCTAGCACGATCAGTGAACAGGTTCAACCAACCCTGAGCCCTCAACTTAGCACCAAGCTGAGTCATTCCCTCAAGCTCCAGGTCAATGAGAATTTTACCCTTCACCATTGACAGACCTCTAAAATAGGCCACCTCCTTTTCTTGTCTTCCTTGTCATCTCCAATCACCAGCTTTGATTTGGAACCCCTCCTACGAACCTCAGGTTCCTCCACTATCCTCTCCTGCTGCTCTCTTACAGAACCTCGAGTAGCGGGTCTCCTAGCATGACTCACTGTGTTTCTGCTGCTTTCTCCTATACCCTCTGCATCTCTAGAACTTCCAATCTTAACTACCTACAAATTCTCCTCCCTTTACCAACCTCCTTTTCTTCACAGTTAGTTTTTGTTCCTGAACCAAAGGCCTCTTTCCCAATCTCCTATGTTCCTCCACCACCACAACATCTATCTCACTGGAGGAACCTTCACTAGCTTGAGGAGTGGGATTGGGCTCAGGTAACAAAACATCCAAAGGTTCAGTAAAACCTACACCTTCTACGTTCTCTTCTACATAATCATCAATATCTCTCAGATCTGCATCATCACCTGCCACAGAATCAGAGAACGAACCAGGTTCATTCTCAGGTTCTTTAGCAGGCTCAGCAGATTTTTCCTCTCCTTTGTCACTAACAGTCTTTTCCACTATAGGAACTGTCTTAGGAACAGGTTCCTCAACAGTTTTCTCAGTTTCTTTAGTAACAGCAACATCAACCTCTATTTCAACGACCTTTTCAATAGTTTCTACAACTACCTCATCCTTCTCTCCAACTACAGACATAACAGGCTCTACTAAATCAACAGGCACAAAAGGTAAACTAGTATCGACGACTATAGTACCAGTAGGAGAATTAGGGTTTACCTTTTTAGTTTCTTGAACGATTTCTTGAGTCATTTCAATGATTCCTTCCTCCGTACCAGTTTTTGGAACATTTTCCCCCTTACTAGTTGCTTCTTCCGTCAACTTCTTTTGTCTCAGTTTCGCAAACTTTCTCGCCGTAGCCACAGAACGACTCGCTGCAAGTTGCTTTGCCTTTTGATTTAGTTTGGATATTTTGATTTTAAGAGAAGAGAGGTGAAAATCTACTTTGGAACTGGTCGACATTTCTTCTTTAGAGAGAGTTGTGTTTTAGAGAGAGAAAATATTTTGAGAGAGTTTTAGCGTTTTAGCCGATAGAAACAATGTTTCTTTGATCAAATGATGGAATAGAGACGGGTATAGGTGTATCGGGAAGGGGAACGGGTTGATGGGATACGAAAATGCTGCTACATAATTATGAAGCATAGGAGCTAACGCCAGCATGGTTCAAAGTATTTGAAATTTAAAAGCTTACACTAATCCGACGCCAAGTGAGGGTGATTAGTAACAAATTAGGCTACGTAAGACAACACTTATACTCAGTAAGTGACATAGAATGTGTACCTGAATGTCCATGCACCAGTTTCTTCAATTATATCCTTTATATAAAAAATTTGCCAGTATCTAAGTCATGAAAATAGGTTCCAAACAGGTTAGCAAGCAAAACAATTAAGTTTTCATAGTAGAATCAACTAAGCAAAGTTAAGCTAAGTAAAACAAGGAAACTTCACTAGCCAATCATTGGGAGAACCAGCTGCTGCTTCGTTCATTGTATCTTGGTCATCCCTCGCTCAAGCCCGTTCTTTTAAAATTGTACCCTGTTCAATGCTTTAGTGAAGATATCTGCAATTTGATCCTCAGTCCTACAAAAGTTCATAGTAATTAGGCCTTTCTCAATATTATCCCTTAAAAAGTGATGCCTAATATCAATGTGCTTTGTTCTCTTGTGCTGGACCGGGTTCTTGGCAATATTGACTGCACTGGTATTGTCACAAAAGATTGGAACTGGTCCACACTTGATTCCAAAGTCCTCCAACTGCTGCTTGATCCATAATAACGGTGAACAACATAAAGCAGCTGCTACATATTCAGCTTCAGCTGTGGATAATGCCACAGAATTTTGTTTCTTTGTAGCCCATGAAACTAAACAAGGACCTAGGAAGTGTGCCATCCCAGATGTGCTTTTCCTATCAACCAGGTGACCAGCATAGTCAGCATCAGCATACCCAATAAGATCAAAACTTCCACCTTTTGGGTACCATCTTGAGTTTCTTTCAAGTATCTTAAAATTCTCTTGACTACAGTTAAGTGTGACTCCTTTGGTTTTGACTGGAACCTTGCACACAACCCCGTACTATAAACAATATCTGGACGACTTGCAGTTAAATACAGCAAAGAACCAATCATTCCTCTATACTTAGTTTAATCAATGGAAGCACCAGTTTCATCCAGATCTATCTTCGTTCCAGGAGCAATGGGTAAGTTCATATCCTTAGCAGACTTCATATCATACTTCCTTAGTAGCTCTTTGATGTACTTCTACTGGTGGATCATTGTACCTTTCTGAGATTGCTTGATTGGTAAGCCTAAGAAGAAATTTAGCTCACCCATCATACTCATCTCAAATTCACTTCCCATCAGGTCGATAAACTCCTTGCAAAGGTTCTCATTTGTAGCACCAAAGATGATGTCGTCTACATACACTTGAACAATTAACAGGTCCTTGGCTTTCTTCCTTAAAAACAATGTATTGTCTATTTTACCTCTAGTAAAGCCATTCTTCAATAAGAATCTAGACAATCTTTCATACCAAGCCCTAGGAGCCTGTTTCAACCCATACAATGCCTTGTCAAGTTTGTAGACATGATCAGGAAACTCTGTACTTTCAAAGCCAGGTGGTTGAATCACATACACCTCTTCATTCAAATAACCATTAAGGAATGCATTCTTCACATCTATCTGGTATAGCTTAAACTCCATGTAAGCTGCAAAAACAATAAGCATCCTGATGGCCTCCATTATTACAACAGGTGCAAAGGTTTCATCATAATCGATTCATTCTTCTTGGCTGTAACCTTGAACCACCAGTCTTGCCTAGTTCCTTGTTACTATGCCATGTTCATCCAGCTTGTTTCTAAAGACCCATTTAGTACCAATGATGGACCTGTCCATTGGTCGAGGGACTAGGTGTCATACCTTAATGCATTCAAACTGATGAAGTTCCTCTTGCATAGCAATCACCTAGTCTGGATCCTCAAGTGCTTAATGTACATTCTTTGGTTCTATTGAGGACAGAAATGCAAAGAATGCACAGAAGTTCTTCAAAGCTCTTCTAGTAACCACTCTAGATTTTAGATCAGACATGAGGTATGACACCTAGTCTTCTTGTCTCCTGATAATCATCTTCTTGTCTGTTTGTAACACTTTCAGATTCACCAAATACCACATGCACACTTTCTTCTACAATCATGGTTCTCTTGTTGAACACTTTATAAGCTTTACTTTGTGAAGAATATCCCAAGAAGATGGCTTCATCACTTCTAGCATCAAACTTCCCTAGAGGTTCTTTCCCGTTGTTATGCACGAAACACTTGCATCCCAAAAGCTCTGAGATGTGCAATATTAGGGTTCCTGTCTCTAATCAGCTCATAGGGAGTTTTCTCTAACAAAGAACGGATAGAACATCGATTTAGCAAGTAGCAAGTGGTGTTGACTGCTTCAGACCAAAAATTCTTCCATAGACCGCTTGACAGCAACATTGTTCTAGCCATGTCCTCCAAGGATCTGTTCTTCCTTTCCACTACACCATCTGCTGAGGGGTCCTTTGTGCAGAGAAGTTGTGATCCACACCATGTTTATTACAATATTCTGCAAACTTAGCATTCTCAAATTCTGTACCATGGTCGGACCTTATACTCACTAGTTGAAGCCCCAGTTTCTTCTGATTGACTCTGACCCAGTGCTCGAATATATCATATGCTTCATCTTTAGATCTGAGGAACAAGGTCCATGTGTATCTGGAGTGGTCATCAACTATTACCATTACAAATCTCTTACTTCCTCTGCTCCTTACCCTCATTGGTCCGCACAAGTCCATGTGAACCAGCTCAAGTGGTTTAGAAGTACTAACCACTTTCTTTGACTTGAATGAAGATCTTACATGTTTCCCCCTCACACAAGCATCACAAATATAGATGTCATTGAATCTCTTGCTTGGCATTCCACGAACCAGGTCCTTTGACACCAACTTATTCAATTGAGTCAGGCTTGCATATCCTAGTCTCTTGTGCCACAACTGACTATCATTCTCCAGCACATTCAGACAAGTCAAATTATTCTCAGGAAGAGAACCTAATGTAGCCTTGTACACATTATTAGCTCGTTTCCCTTCCATTATCACTTCACTAGTCTGTAGGTTCTTTACAGTGCAACCTACAGAAGTGAAACTCACTGAGTTTCCTCTATCACATAGTTGAGAGATACTTAGAAGATTGTGCCTTAATCCATCCACACAGAGTACATTATCAATAACATGATTGAGGGATCTCCCAACTTTTTCAATACCAACAATTTCAACCGCTCTTGCCTCCTCCAAAATCCAGACTACTCCCTTGAAATGCTGCGAGTGAGAGAAAGTTTCTTCTATCTCCTATCATGTGCCTGGAACACCCACTATCAAAAATCCAGCTTGGGTTGTTCCATTTCACTCCAGCCTGCAAAAGAAAATCAAGGGTTAGTAACAAGGACCCAGACAATCTTGGGTCCCTTTTTGTTATCGAATGGATGAATCAAATCTTTTCTAGCCCAATAAGGTAAAACTGATTTTTTATTCTTTATCACTGCTACTTTTGCAAAACTACATTCATTCTTGATATGTCCAGTCTTACCACACAAGAAGCAGAGTTTGTTGCAAGGAAGTCCTACATATTTACTATTAGGGTTCCAAGCAGGTAAAGGTTTCCTATGTCCTAATCCAGTCTTACCTCTATTATGATTTTCATGCAACCAATTCAAAGCTTCAGAAGACTTGTTCCATTTAATGAGTCTGGTGAGCTCAAAGTTAGCTTTTTCAACCTTCTCCTGAAGAACCCTGTTCTTCTCAGTCTCCTGATGTAGAGCCTGCTTTTTCTTTTTCAGCTCAGCTTCAAGGTTGATTTGAGCCTCACTAACTCCTTGCTTACCAGACACTTCTTTCAATTTTTGATTCTCAAGTTCGAGTGAAGAACCTAGCTTCTTCTCACAAAGCACCTGTTCCTTTAATTAAATGGTTTCTAATTTAAGGGCTGAGACTTTCTGTTTTAGTTCAAAAACTTGAGTTTCACTAGCAGTTATACCTTTTTAAGATCAGATTTAGCTTTTTCCCAGTTTTTATTTTTCATTGAAAAATCAGACACAAGTGACATTAGTTGATCCTTCTCAGAAAGTGCTTGTTCCTTCTCAGACCTCAAATTTTCAATCTCTTCAATTAAAGTCAGGGCAAGCAAATTTAATTCAATGGGAGAACAATTATGAAGTTTAGGTTTTAGTTCATCGAGACTTACCTCAGATGTATCATCAATCGAAGATTCATTATCCGCCATCAGTGCCAATAGAGAGTCATCTTCTGGTTCTTCTTCTTCTTCATCACTTTCACTTTAAGAAGGTCCCCGTGGTGGGCAATGTTTAATAACATGGTCTCTTTGGCCACACCTAAAGCATCCTGAGCGATTCAGATTCTTTACAGTGCTATTGTTGACAGGAATGACCTCGATTGAACTCTCTTCTGACTTTGTAGTTTCTTCATTGTATAACCTATCTAGCGTATCCCAGATTTCCTTTGCAGTTGAGCACTTGGGAATACGTAAACATATCTTAAGCCCTAGTCTATATTGAAGAATCTTCATGGCTTCAGCATTCGACTGAAGTAGTTTGAAGTCTTTTTTATTAAGTTCTTTTACAGGCTTTTGGACTTTGTTCCCTGATGTATCAATCTTGATGGGAATCAAGGGACCATTCTGTGTAATCCTCCATAGATGATAATTTTCTGCATGTAGAAAGGTTTCCATTCTAAACTTCCAGAATTTGTAGTGTTGACCGTTGAACTGTGGAGGCTTGCTGATATATTGTCCTTCGGTGATTATCGGTGGTGCAGATCCTTCTCAAGATGTTAGTCTTTCTTCGAGAGAACCTGCTCTGATACCACTTGTTGCACTTGGTGCAACTTCTTAAGACACTGGGGGGAGGGGGGGGGGAGTGAATAGTGTCCTTACCAGATTTTCGAATTCTAAAACTTGCTTTTAACTTTCAGCGCCTAACTCACAAAGAACCAGGTTCCTTGCAAGTTTCACCTATCTCTAAAACTAAACAAATTGCGGAAACGTAAAGAACACATAGATTTTTACGTGGAAAAATCCTTGCTCAAGGGATAAAAAACCATGACCCAAACTCTTGGGATTTCAAATCTTCCACTAAAGAATAACCCGAGCAAGTTTTAGACTACAACGTAATGTAATCAAGGAGCTAGAACCCCCTAGTACCTAGAACTTTCACAGCCACACGTTGGCTGGTAAGGCTACCTCTACTTACCCTCAGAAAATAATCTCTAATTAATGCTTCTAACCAAGCTGATAGATTACAACTCAATAACCTATAATAAATAACTAAGACAACAGATTTGACTATGAAACTGCTCCTTCAGAAGGTTATGCTGCTCAGCCTTTGTTCTTGCACACAAAGCTTCTCACGATCTGATTGTACTTGATATGCTCTGTTGAGATGTCTTTTGTGCGTATTGAATTTGGCCAAATTAGCTTGTATTTATAGGAACTAGACTCAGCCGGATCCAACTAAGTTTAGGAATCCTTTTCCTCTTTGAAATCAGTTTTAAACAAGGTTACCCATATTTCCTTATTTAAAACCTAAGTTAATTTGCCTTAGTTCCCAATCCATATTCGTTTAGGAACCGCGTCCTTCTCAGCACCGCTTCTTGATTCTTCTGTTTCGGTAGGATTAGAACTTTGACCCAACTGTTCTCTTCTTTCCTTCTTCAGCTCTGACTTGAATATCTCGTTTGAACAGCTGGTCTTCTCACTTCAAATGTGAACCTTTTCGCGATCCAGTTAGCACCAGGTCCTTTGTCATCTTCAAAACTCATCCTTCAATAATTATGCAGGTCATCTGGTGGACAGGAAAAGGACTTCAGGGATGGCACATTTCCTTGGTCCTTGCTTAGTTTCTTGGGCTACAAAGAAGCAGAATTTAGTAGCCTTGTCTACTGCAGAAGCTGAATATGTAGCTTCTGCATCATGCTGCTCTCAACTGCTATGGATCAAACAACAGTTGGAGGACTTTGGAATTAAGTGTGGAGCTGTGCCTATTTTCTGTGATAATACAAGTGATGTGAACATTGCAAAGAACCCAGTCCAAAATAAAAGAACCAAGCACATTGATATAAGACACTACTTTCTTAGAGATAATGTGGGAAAAGGCCTAATCACCATGAATTCTTGCAGGACTGAGGACCAAATTGCTGACATCTTCACCAAAGCACTGAACAAAGTTCAATTTGAGAGGAACAGGTTGGACTTAGGGATGACCCAAATACATGGATGATCCAGCACCTACTTTCCAAGGTTTGGCTAGTTAAGTGTTCATTATTCTGCTTGTAAATATAGTTTCTATTGTGCAGTCTAGTTTTGTACTTCGTTAAGTATACTTGTTCAACTAAGTACTACCTGAGTGTTCTAAAGATTTCCCATAGAAGAACCAACTGAGTACGTAGAAAGAACCATGACAAGCATGAGGAACCATGTCCAGGTATATCTATACAGCTATTTATGTTAAGTACTATAACTAGAATTAATTGACTTGTGAACGTGCATCAAGGAAACTTTCCGATATTTGTGTAACTGCCAAAAATCAGTGGAAAATTCCTTTTTAGTTACATATTTAAATTTCAACCTACCCCACTTACTCTAGAAGTCTTAATGACCCTTTCAAATAACCGTCAAATCCAAAGCTTTCCCGGTTTCTCAAAACTCTAAAAGCTGCTTCACTTTACGTTACCATCATTACAGCCTATTTCCTAGATTCACTTGAACACACCCTCACCCGCTTTTCTTCCATTATTCATCTGAATTAAAAAGAAACAAAAACATCCACCATATTCTCTCTACTTTTCTCTCTCTCTTTCAAGTTCAAAACCAGAAAACCCTTCCTCTCATAACTCTACCTAAAATTCACACCATGTCTCAAGCACAATCATCATCCGCCTCTCCAAAAAAAACCTCAGAAACCCATACCTCCAAAGAGTCCTCTCTCAAACCCCCCGCCTCTACTCTTGCTGAAAGAATTGCCAAGGCAAGGTTAAAATTTCACAAAAAGATAGGAAAGAAGGTTGCAAAAAAAGCCATCGCGAAACCCTCTGCTCCGACGTCGGCATCACCAGTTCCCGATGAAAAATCAGTTGAGGTAAGACCTGATTCGACCCAAGCTAGTTCTACTGCTTTAGATTTGGCTATAAACCCCTGGAAAATTGAGCACTGAAAATTTAGTTAAAGGGTTAGATGAACTTCACAAACAATAGAGCCTAGTTGCACAACTGATAGGGGGAATGTTAGTGAGGGGAATGTGCAAGTTATGTTAGAGGATTTTGTACCTGGGGTTTGTTTTCATGTGCCTAAAGTAAATAACAAGGTGCTGGAGTTTGACATGGTTGAAAATATGTTAGAAAGATTAAGAGAGAAGGATTCTGTAGAGTCTCAAAAGGGCCCAGTCGACGAACTTACGGAGGCTGCTCCCCTTGAGAAAGTTCAAGTGGAGTCTGTGTTGGAAGGTCTAGTGGGTGAAGGACCTAGTTCTGTTGAAGCTACGAAGGAATTAAGTCAAGAACCTGCTTCTTCCTCAGTTCCCGGTGTAGCTGAGGATGCAGAATTTGACTGGACTGATTCAGAGGAAAACAAAGAAGAGAAAATTCAGGCTAATGATGGTAGTCGTAAGAAAGTTGTGGAAAAACCCAAGAAAAGTGTGAAGAGAAAGTTTGGTGAGGAGGATGAGAAGATGATGGGAGAAGAGGAAGAAGAGGAAGTAGTTTTTATTTGTGAAACAAAGCCAATGACAGAAAATAGATGAAGACTGGTGAAAGGTGAAAGAGATGTGTCCCAAAGTAGGCTGGTAGATGAGAGTGATGAAGACTCTCAGGGTGTGAAAATGAAGGTGGTGATGAACCTGCTGTGCAGGCAGTACCTAGGAGAGTGGCTACTAGGTCTGCTTTGAGACAACAGATAGAAAAACTTGCAAAGCTTGATAAGAAGCAAAGGCAAAAAGGTGGTAGAAGAGGAGCAGGAGAAAAATGCTGCTGAGGAAAAGATAGAGAGTGATGAGGATGGGGATTATGTTCACCCAAGTGATTCTGACACTGACAGTGAAGTGGAAGCCAAGAAGAAAAAGAAAAAGGATGAAGAAGAGGTTGACAGGGTAGCCTTCTATGCTAGGCACCAAGTTCTGGCTGGAAGCATATTGAGTGACCTAGAAGAGCATTACACGAGGCCCTTGTTGAGGAAAGTAGAAGATCAAGGTTGGCTAAAGCTCTTTGGAAATGAGAACAAATGCTTATATGCTGAAGAGATCAGAGAGTTCCACATAGTTTGCAAAGTAGTTGCAAGGAGCGTGTTCTCTATATTGAAAGGAGTAGAGCTGGAGTTTGGAAGGAAGGAGCTGGGATTTATTCTTGATGTTCATGCTGAAAGTTATTGCATTAAGTTGAAATGGACTAAGAGAACTGATGGTGTTACGCCTCTGAGTGTAATGAAGAAATTCTTAGGCAAAACTAGGCTCAGAAAAGAAAGAAAAGTTGAGAAGAAGGAGATGAAACCCACACATCAGATGCTCTTTGAATTTGTCCATAGATTCCTGCTACCTAGAGGGGGTCAGAAATAGTGAAGCTTGTGCTCTTGACTTAACATACATGGATCTGCTGGATAGGGGAACAAAGATCAATCTGCCTGGTCTGATTATCAGACATATCAAAAGGATTGCAGACACTGACCAAAAGCCACATTCTTTAGTGCATTCCTACATCCTGCAGCAGGTCTTTGAGCATTTTGGGGTGCCTTTGGTAGATGGAAAGAAGCCAACTCTGCATCAGATGTTTGGTCAGAACTTGCTGAAGAACTGTGATTTCTTCAAGGATAAGAGCACATCCAAGAGGCCAATGCAAGTTAAGCAAGAGCAGCCTGAGCAAAGTGAAATGTTTGGACCTGATGAAGCCATTGCAGTTGTGAAGGAACTAGAGCAGCATGTATTGGAAGTAGATGAAGAAAATGCTGAACTGAAGAGGCAGTTACAGGTGAAGGATCAAGAAATTAATCGGTTGAAGATTAAGTGTCACAAACATGAGGCCGAGTTGGTAGTAGAAAGGGCAAAAAATTCAAAGAATATTGAGGCACCTGTCAAGCACTTAAACCTGAAGAACTGAATCCTGCCCATTTCCTTCTGTGTCCCTATCCAAACCCTTTGCATTCCTTTTCCTCATGTCTTCCTTTAATGCATATTTTCAAGACAATTGATTTTTGGTTATGTACTTATTAGGCTGTGTGTTTTCCATGCCCAGGATGATTAATTTTAAATTTCTTTTGTTTGATATTTGGGTCCTTTTATGATATATCTGGTTCTGGTTGGGCCCTTAGTCTCATTCATGTGTATTTGGTTGACTTGATTGCCTTGTGCTCTAGACTGGACTGTACTTACTTGTTCTTGCAGGATTTGAATATTTTCGATGATGCCAAAAGGGGGAAGAAGGAATGTTGGGTGTTTGTGACCTAACTCATTTGGTTTTAAAATTTTAAAATGTATTTTTGCTTCTGTGTTTTTGGTGTTTTTTGTCTGTACATGTTCTTTGGCAACATTTGTTTGTCATCATCAAAAGGGGAGAATTTGTTGAGTTGAGTGTTTTGAAGTATGATAAATGTTGCTCCCAAACGCACACGCAAGTATACGTGGTCGACAAGTAATAAAGTGATAAGTGAGTATCGTTCCTACGAGGACTATTATTCAGACTGAGTCCTAGCAAACAATTTTCTAAAAACTATTTAGGGATCTTTTTCAATTGTGATTGATTTTTACTAACTAAAGAAGCAATAATTAAAAGCAAGTAACTGAGATCAACTATTCTAGAGCAATTCGTGAGTTGTTATCAATAAGAGAGAAACGGTCCAGAGTCAGAGCTACAAACAATCCAGTTGACTTTTCCAGTTGATTCTACTTCTTGATTTCCTAGATTGCTAACTAACAGCTTAATTATATTCGTGAAAACCTATCGATTCTTCATGAGTCTGCGCAAGCTACTCTAACGCCTATATTTCTATGAAATTAAATCACATGCATGCATTAAAGAAATCTGTATTTAGCTAAGCAAGGCGAATAGGTATATGTCTATCCTACCCGCAAATCGATTCCCTGATTGCCAGGTTCACAATCAAGCCCTATTCTTTCTTATGTGCATTCACAAGTTCCCTCAATCGAGTTCAACTTGTAAACCCTAGATAGTGTTCAATTATCAGGCCTTAATAACCAAACAATTAGGCTCTTGAAAGAATAAACAATCTGTAATAGTAAATCAATAGGAAGAAATCAACTTTCAAACATCAAACTTCATGTAATTTCTCTAACCCTAGAACGAACAAACTATAGAATTAAGGAGAAGAATAAGACAAAGAGAGAAAAAACTTGTTTAGAAGACATCTAGGGCTCCTCCGCTCTCCTCCACGTCTAACTCCCTAAAAAGACCTCCTAATAATATATTTATAGTGTTTACAAAGTGCTAGGATAAGTTAAACCAAAGCCTAAACTAAATTGGAAAAGTTGGGGTCGCTGAACTAAAAGCCACAGGGCAAGCGTCGCATAGCTCATAGCATTGCCACAACAGTGGTGCTCAAATCTCCAAAAGCTTTCTCTGGGCGTCGCATGGCTCATAGCCTCTGGATGTCGCGCGCTATACGGAAGGTGTCGCATGGCTCATAGCATCTGGATGTCGCGCGCTATACCCCAAGCGTCGCATGGCTCATGGCTTTCCAAAGTCTGAAGCTACGATAGATCCACAACTTGCACCATAGCTTTGCCATCTAATGCCATATCCCAAAATTAGCTAAGTTCATCAATTTCTTGCTCGATTGTATCCATCTTCGCTCCGTTTGCACTCGTATTCATCCAAACCATTCCTAAATAACAAACACAATAGGTGAGCGCAACAATCGCAATTATTTCGTGCAATGAGCGAATAACGTATCAAAATGCGAGGAAATATTAAGGTAAATAGGCAAATATTTGCAAACATCACCACCCCACACTTAAACTTTTGCTCGCCTTCGAGCACTCACCAAAAACAACTCCCCAACTAAATACCAACACTTATAGAACAGGTCTACCTATGGTTATGGTTGATACCGACCATTAAACAAGAGCATAAATACATACCATGTTACCCACAACATGCCAAAAATTCACCAAATTTTAAAACACTAGAACAACAAACTCAAGACATCTTAATCTCAAAGACCGACTCAATGTATCAAGCTTTCACAAAATCACCTCCATTCACTAAACAAAGAAGTCAATAACTTCACCTATCTCACGCAAACCATGTACCCTCACAAAAAATAATGACTCGAGAGCGTCCCAAATATCACACAAGAATATATTTCAAGAATAAATGAGGGACATAATAAAGAAGAATTCACTCGCTCTCAAAAAGTTCAGGTGCCACACACAAAGTACCATAGGCTTTCCCGCAGTGTATGACTCCACTAAGTGTAAGCTCACTCCAATCGGGATTAACTAGGACTTTAAGGGTTGTAATGTAGGCTAAAGGACGGGTAGATAAATATGATAAAATAGTGACTACCTCCCTAAGCACTTTAATACATCACTTTTAATTTTTATTTTCACCATTCTTCTCAAAACTAATCAAGCAACCACCCAAACTCACACAAGGATTTCCCCTTCAATTTTAAGCAATTGCAACTTTATTTTTGCAATACACTAGCAAGGATTGAGATTTTTATTTTCTTCTTTTTTTTCTTTTATTTTCTTTTTTTTCTTTCTTTTTTTTTTTTTCATATTTTTTCTCAACCTTGCCAATACTTTTTTTTTTCAAAATGCAACCATATTTTTATTCAGTGGTCAAATCAAAGCATCCAGTTTTCTCACCACAACTCATAAACATCAATATTTCAATTAAGTACTCTAAGGAGTAAGGGTTCAAAAAGAG